>JACEEZ010022649.1:0-49729 GCA_016584305.1 Chionoecetes opilio
TATTATACCAAATTAGACATTGGACAAGGATACTAAACAGGTCATAATTATCTATAAAATATTACTTATATATACTAAAAATTGTCTAAGGTACCAAATTACAATGGAAATACGTTCTGGATCTAAGGGGTTAAACAAAAAGAAGAGAGGGAAGGTAAAGGGTGTCTTGGTGACCTACTGAGGTACTTGGTGAGGGTGTCGTGCAGGTGGGGCACGGGCAGGCGGGCAGGGCAGGGGCAGGCTAGTGGGACGAGCGAGTTCCCTCCACCCACTCCGTACCTCGCGGTCAGAGCTTGTGAGCGAGAACAGTGCTACAACCAGCTGTCCAGCAGTACTCAGCCTGCGTTCCCTTACCAGCTCCTCGACAGCTGGTTCCTCCCTCAATGCCACCTATTCCTCCTCGCGCACTGTAAGTGCCGCTTCCTTAGTCCTTTGGTAAGCTCCCTAACCAAAAGCCTTACCAATCTGCAGCTCGAGAGAGAGAGAGAGAGAGAGAGAGAGAGAGAGAGAGAGAGAGAGAGAGAGAGAGAGAGAGAGAGAGAGAGAGAGAGAGAGAGAGAGAGAGAGAGAGAGAGAGAGAGAGAGAGAGAGAGAGAGAGAGAGAGAGAGAGAGAGAGAGAGAGAGAGAGAGAAGAGAGAGAGAGAGAGGAGAGAGAGAGAGAGAGGAGAGAGGAGGGGAGAGAGGAGAGAGAGGAGAGAGAGAGAGAGAGAGAGAAGAGAGGAAGAGAGAGAGAGAGAGAGAGAGAGAGAGAGAGAGAGAGAGAGAGAGAGAATAATAAAGATAAGGATAGTTATTTCTAAAAAAATTCATACCTAATCTTGATAGTAAGTGCTATGTTGATGACATTAACCCTTAAACGGCGGTGGATGATGCGACCGTGGGATGCATATTAAGTATATAGGAATAAGCCGAAACGTTAAAAAATCAATGAAAATGGATTGAAAGAAAGAAAAAAAGAAAAAAAATGAAATTAAGATTATTTTGTATATTACTTACGTACATATGAGATGACGCGTCTCCGCTGGTTTAGAGTTCTCCGTTTATCCATCCACCATGAAGGAAAAAGAGGCCTAGAGAGAGAAAGACTAGATGACATTTCACTCAGTTATTCCTGAACACATTAATTACACTATAATTCTCAGTGGCGGTCCTGGTTTGTGTGGCGCCCTGGGCGAACCCTTATGCCCCCCCCCCATGCTATTACACGCAAAAAAGTCAAAATTCAATAATAAATATTCTTTTATCAAGATACTAAAAACCAAAAAATTGAATCCGTAGCATTTCAAATAATGCAACAATTATAAATAATATATATAGATCCATAAATATACAACATAAAATAATGAATGAAATCTATAATAATATAAGCGAAAGTGTGTGTGGGGGTTGGTGTGTTGTGTGTGTGTGTTGTCCGCTCCGGGTGCCCCCCCCTGTGCCGAATCCCTCATATGGCCCCAGTTTTGGAAAACCGGCGGGGCAGGGGAAGGGTTTTAAGCCACTTTGAGAGATTCCGGTCACTTTTTTTTTTTTTTTTTTAGCAGCTTTAGGAGAATGTAAAAAAAAGTGGGTGCGAGAATTAAGGAAACCTTTGATGTAGGGCAGAGTTTCCAACCTTTTTCCAAGGCGGTGTAGCGGTTTTGGGAGGTTGGTTCCAGAAGGTTGGTTTTCGGATCCCATGAAAGCGCCAGAGGTACATATTACTTTTCATTTATCCCCCCGGCGGAGAGGCAAAGCTTGTCCCGGCCTGCTCCCCCCAGCCCCCCCACGGCCGGAGATTTCCTGGCGGATTTATTGCCGTAGGAACTCTGGGTGGATTAACCACTATTTCATCATTTATACTTTTTTCTCATCTTCACTGTCTTTTTAAAGATATTTTTGGCTTTTTCCCCAGTAATGTGAATATATATAAGCACACCGAGAGAGACGAATCTTCTTTGTAAATCAAGGAAGCGTAGCTTTGTTTGTTACGGTTTTATGTATACAGGGGCGTGGGTTTTCTGTCAGGGGCCTTTGCCTTCCCCCCTCTGTCAGGGGACCCGGGGTATCTAACAGTAACGGCAGAGTTTTTTTCTCGTCAGGGGGCCCCCTGAACAGATAAAGGGGGCTGTCTTTTTTCCCTTGGCCGACACCCCTCACACGGGGGGAAGCAGACCAGTGGGCAGCGGCCTCAAAAATGCCTGTTTTTTTCTTCGTAGGTGCACCCTTCCCTCCACAAATCGGTGTAAATGCATCTCCCCATGTAGCGACAGATTGTTCTCGTCAGGAAAGCAGCCTAGCTGCCATTCCTCAGTCAAGAGGCAGCTCGGATATTCCCCATGTAGCGCCCTCATTTGTTTCTTTATTTTAATTATTTCTCACCTCAGTCTTTTTAGTATACCTTTTGCGTCTTTTTACACAGTAATGTGAATTAAATAAGGCACCGATAAAATACTTAATTACTGTACAAAATTAATTGAAAAAAGGTAGCGTAGCTTTGCTTTTAAATTTGGGCCTTTCCTTGTCTACCAGACATGTAGCTATGGGTGGAGGGCAGACAGGTTCGGGTTTCCTTTTTTTTCCCCTTCTGAATAAATTTTTTAAATTTTTCAGTGTTTGGCATTTTTTATATATTTGTTCTTTATCTTGGGAAAATCTTCGAAATTGAAGTCGTCATCGGTATAGGGGATTTCATAGTAGCCTACTTATAGGCTAAAATTAACTTGAGCTTATCTAGAATGGAAATTTTTCACAAAAATGCCCATGGTGAGCAGATTTGGGGAAGTAAAAAAAATTCTCTACGACTTGCATTTTTAGTTTATACGGTAGCCGCCCTATACCCGTATAATGAACCTGGAACTGTGATACATTTAAGGGGTTTTATTTTTGGGAAATGTAATGTACACACCCAAAGGGATGCAGAAACTGCCGGATGCAAATTTTGCATTTGTTGAGAAATTTTGCTAATGACCAAATTTAGCATGTTGTATTACCCCTTTTTAAACCCGCCTATAGATTTCCCTAGGGTGTTAGACCAAATTTTTTAAGTTTTCAATGATGTAAAATCAAGAGTACTGGTATTTTTTTATTTGCCATAAATTTTTAAATTTAGATTTTGATTAGGTATGTCACGAAATTAGAATATATCCCTTTTTTTGACATAGCTTATGTTCAAATCAAAGCAAAAACTTTTTTAAATTTTTAATTTTTAAATAAAAACATTTTTGTTTTTTAAACAAAAATTTAGCACGTGACAATGGAGTTGTCGTGGAAAGGGACGGAGTCAATAATAATAAAAATTTTTCTGGTTAACTACAAGGGGGGTTGTGGTTGGGGAAGTAGTGTTGTGTATTGGAGTGGGTTTTAGGTATTGGGTAGGTTAGTGTATTGGAGTAGTGTTAGGTATTGGAGTGGGTTACAAGATAAGAACGGGAAAACTTTCGCCAAAAAATAGGAGATGAAAAAAACAAAAGAAAATTGAGGTTTAAATATGATTTACAATTTTATGTTCGTTTATAATGCAGTTACGTGATAATAATGCGTTAGTATATGAGGTTGTTTTCTCCTTTAACTATAGATTTATGTAACATTTATAGAACCTACTTATAGAGATAATCTGAAAGCAAAATTTTGCAGCAACGGGGACATGTTGAAACAGAAGAACTCCCCTTTTTTTATAAGAACTAAAAAACAAAGAAAAAAAGGGAAAGCTACATGAGTAGTTTGGGGATTTATATTTTTTTTTTTTGTCAAACACATTTTTTTAAAATTAAAACTAAATTCAATTACCTAAACTAAATCAATTGCAAGTTCCCTAGCTTTCTAACTAAGAAATGGTTTTTTTAGTAGCTGTCTATTAAATATAAAATCGTATTATACATTCATTGCTGCCAAATTAACATTGGAGCAAATACCCTCCTCCGCCACCTTCGCCCGGGCCCTGTATATGTATCCAACTAAAAAAAATTTTAAACCAATAAAATTCCATTCACCAAAAACCTAACTCCCCTAACTGGTGGGTGAAAAAGGGGTATTTAAAATTTAAAGGGGGATAAATATTTTTGATAATGAAAAGGTTAAATAATTGAAACACAGCAAAAGAAAGGAAAAATGCATTTTTTCCCCTACTCCCTATTGACCCAAAACTCTTCTGAAATAATGGGGGGCTACCATCCAAACCTAAAACTAAACCCAGCTCAACCGGGCATTTATTACATAACCCTTGCTCATGAGGCGGGGGGGTTCGCTCACCACCAGATCCCCCTTTTTTTGTTTTTTTTTCGCCCGGCCCGGGAAATGTCAGTTTCAAACCAATCTCTCCTGGCATAAATGGGGAGCTGCTCTCCCCCCCCAAAACCCCCCCTTTGTTAACTAACCTAACCCGGGCATTGAACGCAACCTTACCTCATAGGGGGGGGTTTACCCCCCCAGGGGCCACCTTGTGTATTTTTTGAGGTTATAAATATCCTTAGCGATGAGAAAAAAACGTTAGGATACTTAAAAGGGAAAATTCTAGTGTTTGCCCATACCCCCACTTCCCCCCCAAAAAGTTTTGGGGGGGTGGGGAATCCGGGGTTTTTAGGGGGGAACAAATTTTGCGTCGGGAAACACGTAATTTAAAAGTTGTTAGGGAGGGGGTTTAAAAATTTCCCCCAGACTAGAGTAATTCCCTTTAAAAATAGAGAATTTGCCTAACCAAATCTACCTAACTAACCCAAAATGTGAACTGACGATCCTCACATAATGATGACGAAGTGTCGAGAACCCACCCCAACCCCGCTATAGAAGGGTTTGGTTAGATTGTTTAGGTTTGGTTTGATTTGGTTAGATTTGGGTAGTTAATTTGGGAGGTTAGGTTTTGATTGGTTAGGTTTGGTTAGATTTGGTTAGGTTAGGGGTTTAGATTTTGTTAGGTGCTTAGGACTTGTCAGTTACATTTGAGAACTTAAAACTTAGGTTAGACACCCTGGAAAATCTTAGGCGGTTTAATAAGGGGAAAATAAACGATATGCTATTGGTCAATTATGCAAATTGCTCAACAAATGCAAAAAACATCCGGCAGTTTCTGCATTTAGGATGTGACATTTCATTTCAAACATAAAACCTTACTGTATCAAAAGTTCCAGGTTCATTATACGGATATGGGGGCGGCTACCCCTGTAACTAAAAAGGGAAAGCAGCTAGAGCAGTTTTTTTTTTTCCACCAACTAGTGCTCACCAGGGCATTTTTTTGGGGAGAATAATTTCCCTTTAGAAAGCTCAAAATAATTATAGCCTATATAGTAGGTACTATGAAATACCAGCTATACCCTGACGACTTTAAACGAGATTTCCTAAGATAAGGGGGAAGGGGGAAAAAAAAATATAAACAAAAGCAATCACTGAAAAAATTAAAACTTATTCAGAAAGGGGAAAAAAAGGAATGCCCGAACCCGTCATCCCTGCCCCCTATAGCTACAGTACTGGTAGAAAAGGAAGGCCAAATTTCAAACCCCGCAAAGCTACGCTACCTTATTTACAACTATAGGATTTGTACGTAAAAGATCTCCGAGTGCGTTATATTAATTTACATTTCTGTGTAAAAGACGCAAAAGGATAGTAAAAAAACAGTGAAGGTGAGAATAAGTTAAAAAAATGAAAACAAATGAGGTCGCACATGGTGGAATTGCCGAGCTGCCCCTTTGAGAGGAAGGCAGCTAGGGCTTCCTGACGGAGAACAAATCATGTCGTCATGGGAGAGCATTCACCATATTGGGAGGACAGGCGCCACCGCGAAGAACAAAAGGGAGTTAGGGAGGGCCGCGCCTCAGTGGTCTCGCTTCCCCGTGACTGAGGTGTTAGGCGCCTCCTGACGGAGAAATAAAATGCTGCCGTTAAGTTTAGATACCCGTGCCGGGGACAGAGGGGTGCAAAAGGGAAGGCCCCCTGACGAACGCCAGCCCCGATAACAAACCCCTAACAAGCAAAGCTACGCTTTCCTGATTTACAAGAAGATTCGTTCTCATCGAGTGTGCTTTATAATTCACATTTCTGGGTAATAAGAGCAAAAGATATATTTAAGAAAGACAGTGAAGATGAAAAAAATGTATAAATGTGAAGAGAGTGGTTTTAAACCACCCAGAGTATCCTACGGCGAATTTAAACCGCCCCGGAAATCCGGCCGGGGGTCGGTGGGGGAGGCAGGAGCCGGGAGCAAGTGTGCCTTCCCCCGCGGGGGATGAATGAAAAGTAATCATGTACTCTGGGCGTACATGGCACCGAAAACAAAACCTTCTGGAAACCAAACCTCCCAGACCCTAAGGGACACTAATAAATTAAAAATAATGTGGCGACCTGCACCCGGGGGGATTTTTTTGTGACACCAGCGAATTGGTGAAATCAAATAAAAGTTTTGCATTTCTTGCATATAGCCATTTTTTCATTGCAATATACATAATAAATAAATAAAAAATATAATAAATGCGATCTCACCACACTCCAACATACAATGGACCGTTTACTCACACCTAAAACACGGATTTTTGTGAAGTTTTTCGGATGCAATATAAGTACTTATCACTGTCCTCAATTCATTTTGCTTAAAAATTTGCACCATGAATGAGATATATGCAGTTTTTGGGGCCAAAATATGACGTGGCTGCGGAACGCGCTGTGATTGGTTGTGAGTAGACAGCGCACAAAACCCCTTTTCCGCTTCCTTCTCTCCCCCGCTTCCTCGCCTATATAGCTGGACAAAGAGAAACACACTATGTTGTTGTGTGCCAATCTGCTAGAACAGCCGTTTAAAACACCAGAGAGTGTTCATATCTGTGTCCAAAGACAAGAAAAAAAGTAAACAGTGGGGGATGTCTACTATAGGCGTGATTCCCCTGAGGGAACACACATGTACTCGTGTGTGTGTGTGTGTGTGTGTGTGTGACACTGTGTGTGTATTAGATAGTACTACGGATTGGTGATTGGTGGTTTGTCTGTTATGCAGTGAAAAATAACAAACGCCTACACACCCCACACATACACAACACCCCGCGGCTTTGTGTTATTGTAACAATGCTGTGGGCACGGGAAGCATCCAAAGAACATAATAACAAAAGAAAATAAGGAAGCTACAAGAGGCCGTGAAAACCTACAAAAGGGTAGTTCCTGTAGTGAGTGTGAATTCCCCTTTCATCTGGGGCCCCTATATAGGCGATTCATTATGTACTCTTGACAAAACTCATAAAAAAAAAAGGGTTATAGAGTGAGAGTGCCTTCCCCCACACACACACACCACATATCTGATCAAGAGCACACTGCGCCTTCCCACACACGTACACACACACACCATATATATATATTTTTATATATATATATATATATATTTATATATATATATATATATATATATATATATAATATATTTTTAAAATATCAGTTTTCGTCCTATGATGTCTGTTGTGTGTGCGGGTGGAAGGCGCTCTCATTCTACGTGTTCTCTAGGGAGTCGTCTATGATTGTGTGTGGTGGGTGTGTGCGAGGGAAGGCGCTCTCATTCTACACTGTTCTTCTATGAGTACGTATATCTGCTAGCTGTAGGCACATGTCATTGTAGGTTCATTTCAGGTTTTTTAAGGGGGTTGCGATGCCTAAAGTCATCACTTGCTGTTGTCATGGGTAAACTTGTCCCTGAATCACTTTCCTTATAAACTACAACTTATATATCAAAAACCCACAGTGAAAAACTACCACAAAACTCGAAGGAGGACCCATTGGCATCTTGCGGTAGTAGGGGTTTAATGCAAGTTAATGTACGTGGAGCGGCCCGCCTCGGCCGCTTGACAACCCTGTGTTGTTGACGTCACGGGCATGGCGCCGGTGGTTTGGGGGCGCACAAAATTTTCCTCCTTAAAATGGCTGCATCATCAAAAATATTGTTCACATCGAAAATTCGCACACTGCTGTAGAAGGGCTGGGGGCGCGGCGTGATGTTTAGGGAGATTAACCTCTAATTAAGAGAGCTGACAGTACGATGGTCACTGCCTCCCGGAGTCACCACTGCCCGCTTCGATACGCTGGGATGTGGGCGGGAAGGTGAGGGTTGCCACCACCCCCACACTCCCCCCCAATTCACCAAATAGCTCACCGTGGGCGGTGGTAAAATGAAAAACTGAAACATTGAAAAAAGTGACCGAGGGATACAAACAATTTTGTGATATGTGTGGCCTCAGTTTTTCCCTGAGGGGTGGCGTTATCTAACACATAGTCCTGCAGGTGGCGTGGTGCCTGTCTTGGCGTTGAGGCCTTCCTTGGCCGGGCGGGTGGTGCGCCCCTCGCTGTTGTCCCGTCGTTCGTGGCTGAACGCACGTGAGAGGGCGCAGGTGGCGCCGGTTCCTGAGGGTTTGGTGCGCCCGGCGTCTAGCCGCACCAAGTACTGCCGGGTTTGCCGTAGTCCCAGCAGGGGCCTGCGCGATCCCGCCCCCACTCCCGGGATTTAGGATGCGGGTCCGAGGCCGGGCGTGAGGGGCTCGGGGTTTGTGGGGCTGTTTGGTCATGCCGGGAAGCTGCACTGTCCCAGAGCGGGCCATGGCCCGTTCGAGCTTACCGCAGCAGCCACGCCCATCGCTCGCTCACCTCATAGAGGCGACGCGTCCAAGGTATGGCCTTTCCGCAGTTTGACGTCTGTGATCAGCTGGGTGGGGAGGCCTCGGAGCCTGCGGGGGGGGTGAGGTACTGCATGATGGCCCTGCAGGGCGTCGGGCCCAGGGAGCCGTTCCGGCCAGTGTGCCCGTTACCAAACCTCTTGGCACATTTGACTGCCGCCTCTGCGCGCCGTTAGACTGGGGGTAATGTGCTGATGAGACCTTCAGGAGGACTGCACCCCTCGGGCCGCAGGTATGACCGGGCCGCGAGTGTTTCTTGTCACAGGTGTAAAGGACGATGTTCCCTTGGCAGGAGAGGTGGCGCCGCATCTTGAAGTATGGCGGAGGGCGGGCGGCTCCCAGTCCTTTCGTTCAGCCCAGCGTCTTTAGCTACGCATTCCCCCCAGAGCCGGACTCCTCGTCCCGTGCAGCCTCTTCCTCCACTTGATAAAGGGTCCACAACATGCCCCACCTCGTCCTCGGCTGCCGCGGCCGTGGCTGCGGTCATGGCCTGCGCATACCAGCTTTTTCATCGTCTTCGCCCGATCCTTCTGGCCCACCTGACAGGATGGGGTTTAGCGCGACAAGGCGTCTGCCGCGCATTTGGGTGTCGCCCTTTTCAGGTACTTGATGCGGAAGGTGAACATTAGCGTCTTCTCTTTTAGGTTAAAGGATCCGGGGGTTGGCTATTTTCCTTTAGTTCCTTGTCTCCGAAAATCATTGTAAGGGCCTTGTGGTCTGTGACGAGCGTGAGGTTTTTGCAGCAAGGGGGAAGAGGCGTGCCTTTTTTAGGCACCAGGCGATGGCAAGCGCTTCCCCCCTCGAGGGTTGCTGTAGTTCCTCTCGGCCGCTGTGAGATGTCGGCTGCCACAGAGCACAAGTTTCCACCGCCAGGGCAGCTAGCGGTGACTTCTCCGAGACGCACTCGCAGTACTGCTGCAGGACAAGGAAGCCAATACCCTGGCGACTGTAGTCAGTGGGAATGCTGTAGGGCGCGACACATCATAGAAGCGCAAGTCCCTCGGCCGCCAATCGCCCAATAGTGTCTTTGGCGGGGGGTGGAAGAGCCCTCCAACTGCTGTCCAGTACACTGCCTTTCCCACCCGGTTTTGGTAGCTCCCTTAAGGGCTCCATGCAGGGGCGACCGCAGGAAGGGCGCGACCTGGTTGACGAGGCCGAACCATGACGCACGTCAGTCAGTGTTGGGGGTGGGCGGGCATCTTGAAGTCGGTTATGCTGTTGACGAGGGCCGCCCGGGTTGGCTGGTACCCTTCCCAGCCAGGAGGTAGCCGGCAAAGTGACGCTCCTCCTGCAGAAGCGGAACTGTCAGGTCGCAGGGTGACACCGCTCTCCATGCACCTCTGGAGAAAATTGTATGTGTGCCAGAAGGCGTCGCTGACGCTGCTGTCGTGGGAGTAGAGTGTCGTCCACGCACTTGAGCTTCCTGGGCACGTCGGTGATGGTGTCGTCAAAACGCTTTGTGGAACGCGTCCTGCGAAGCGCAGTGGCCCATGGGGGTGCGCCGGTACCGGTTTGCGCCCCCAGGGGTGTGTGAATGTTGTGAGCTTGCGGCTCTCCTCGTCGAGGGGGACTGGTGGTAGCCCGAGTATGCGTCCGCTACGGTCTTTAAAAGTATGTTTGGGCACGCTAGAGGACGAGATCGAAGGGGGGTCTGGTGTTGGGTGTGGGCTCTCTTTAGGCTCGCACGGTTAAGGCGCTTTAAAGTCGACCTGTGCGACGGGGCCTTCCGTCCTTTTTTTGCACTACCACCATTCTGGAGCACCATTCGGTGGGCTCGCCTGCTGCACCGCCTCGATGATGCCCTTGTCAACATCGTCGTCCAGCTGTCGTCGTACCTCGTCAAAGAAGTGGAGCGGGACTGAGGCTGGGACATGGACTGGTGGGGGCGTGTGGGCGGGCCGTAGGTGGACGTGGTGAGGCGGACGCCCATATCTCTGGTAGCGGCGTGCGTCCCATGGCAAACACAGTGCGCCCGAAGGGCTCCAAGAACCATTTTCGATCGATCGACGTTCTCCTCTACAAGTCCGTGAGGTGGCGATTCCGCGCACGTGTGTCTGTGGGGTGTCTGATGGCTCCACAGCACACACACTGGTGGGTGGAAAGGGGGCGCGGAAGGTGTGATGGACTAGGCGAAGGGCCTTGCATGCCTTGAGCGATAGGTAGAGTTGCTGCACGCCTTCGGCTAGGGAGATGCACTCTGTGGTGGGGGACAGTCCCCACGGAGACCCGACAGGTGATGGTCCAGGAAGCGCATGCTGCCCCCCGGCAACGTGGGTGACTGCCGTGGATGTAGCCTGGAGCTGACGTTGGGATATGCCGAAAGGGCCCCCAACAGTAGGCGACCCGCCACAGACACTTGCGCCCCAGTGTCCGCCACTGCTGTGTAGGGACCGTGGGGCGAGGGCGTGAGCAGCTGATCACCCCGGGCACGGGCGCCGCCATCTCCACTCCTCCAACGATCACCGCACCGGAGGGGAGGGGTGAAGTTCGAATGATGGGCGGGCGGACGAGCGCCGCCTTGGGGGGTGAGGGCCGGGACACAGGCGCCAGAAGTGCCCCCTTTTGGCCGCAACAACGGCATGTCGCTGCAAACGCTCTGCACTGACCCCCCACCTGTCACTCAGATTCACCGCATGCTGGGCACCGCCTGCGTCCCCGCCGGACTCCGTCTTGGCGGGTTTTTCCTTGTCCGCTAAGCCGGCGCGCGGGGCCGGGTGCCGCCACCTCGTGGTGTGGAACCATGACGGGCCCGGGGGTAGTGTGTCACCGACCCCCACACTGGCTAAAGTAGCTCGAAGGTTGGTCACTCGCCTTTTCCGCGGCCTCAAAAATTTCACACACGCGAACTATTTCACTGAATGACTCGAGGCGTGGGAAGCAACGCAAAAACCCCCGCTTTCATGTTTTCGATCACGTAGCCCCATCACAATTTTCTTGCTGAGCATGTACTCCTCTAAGTGGCAAATGGCACTCAGGGCAACCTAAAGCTGCACTCATTCGCTTGGCGCGGCACTGGGAGATATACGCACACACACTGTTACTCGATGCCTGTGCTAGAGAGAAGAATTCCGCCTCGCTCCGATGATACAGCGTGTACCGATCACAAAGCTTCTCCCCAACGTCGATTGCCTCCGTGGTTGAGAGTTGCCTGAACACTTGCTTGCCCAGGGCGCGTCGATGCGCTGTTGCACCTCTGTGTTACAAAGGGAGGCGTACATAAGTGCCCCCTGTGGGTGCCGCCCAACCGCAGATGCTGCTGTAGTCCTCTACCTGGTGGCCCAGCCCTCAAACGTTGCCGGCGACATGCCCCCGGTCGCTCCCCCTGGTCCTGGAGGAGGTGGTGGGCGATGCTGCTGGGTCGTTGGCCAGAGTTGCTGCTGAGTGGCTGGTGTGATGTCGGGGCTTGGTGTATAACGCGTGGCGTTGTGGTATGGCGGCAGGTTGGACCACGCGGCTCTTCCCGCGCGCCCGCTACCTGCCGGAGGCGTCTCTACGCCGCCCATGCCTTCCTCCATGAGCCCCTGAAGATACTGCGCCATGTTGGGGTTGGAACACAGAAGGGCTGAGGGCGCGACGTGATGTTTATTGGAGACTTAACCTATAATTACACACACAAAACGTAAGTTAGTCAAAGCCTTCGTCAGAAAGGCATTGACTAATGGTTAGTCTTTGTTTCGTGTCTACGCGTGCTATCCTTACTTCTGTTTATCAAAGATTTACTCTTTGTGAAATATTTGGAATACAACACTGATTCTGTACCAATGCACTAATGATCATGATAATATATTATAAGTCTTAAAACGACGGTTCTTTGAAAGCATTTATTCATATTGCGACCCTTGGCATTTCTCCTCCGAAATATTGTCAAGTAGCCTACCACATTTACTTGAGTTGAAAACTGATGAAGCTAAAATAAATATTTGGCGCAAATGTGATTTGGTTCTGTTAGACATGCTGCAGAGAAGAAAGAGATACTGAGAAGAGAATATCCATCATTATCATGGCTAAGCAGTGTGCCCTGTGCAGAGCAAGGCAAAGGATTATACGGTAAGTAATATTTTTTTTTCTCTTAATTGGTTCTTGAAGTAAGTATAGTATTAATTAAGGAAGCATGACAAATAAAATAGGAGTTGTGAAGAGCAGAGTATTGCGCATCATAGACGTCAATTGTTCGCTTGTTTTGCTTTGGGTTAAATACTTGAAGAGTGCCGCGATTCCTGAGGAAGACACAAGACAGGGCAGCTGCCACGCCTGTGATAGCATCATTGGACATCACCAGGGTTCATAGTGTTCCCCAAGGGATCCTCGCAGCCCTAAGCAACCAACAGCAGCCAGCATAATAGTGGCGAGGCCAGCTAGACTCACGGCACTCATGGCAACACGGCTGCTGACCTGGATATCCTGCCGCCCTTCGCCTCCCTTCGAGTCCCTTGCTATACACCTCCCTCGCCTTCCTTTGCAGTGAACCTTTCTATTCCACGATTAGTGTATGTATTGGTAAGTAGTAAATTGGTTTTGGAAATACTTTGGAACTCATCCTTCCGGCTTTGACTGAAATGAACTACCGCACTGTATTGTATGCTTATTGTACTTCACATCTGTAAAGGTTCCAGCGTGCGCTCAGCCTTGGTTAACCCACACGGCCGCTATGAAATATGAGGTGCCTCAAAAAATTCTTAAGTCCAGTTAGGTTAGGTTAGGTTAGGTATACTTTGTGGTTAAGGTTAGGTTAGGTTCGGTTAGGTATACTTTGTGGTTAAGGTTAGGTATACTTTGTGGTTAAGGTTAGGTTAGGTATACTTTGCGGTTAAGGTTAGGTTAGGTTAGGTTAGGTATACTTTGTGGTTAAGGTTAGGTTAGGTTAGCTTAGGTTAGGTATACTTTGTGGTTAAGGTTAGGTTAGGTTAGGTATACTTTGTGGTTAAGGTTAGGTTAGGTTAGGTACATTTTGTGGTTAAGGTTAGGCTAGGTTAGGTTAGGTATACTTTGTGGTTAAGGTTAGGTTAGGTTAGATTTTTACATACAGTGACTTTGATGATTTTTTGGGGAGCCATAAATCACTTATATTTGCTTCCCCCACCCAAAAACCCCGTATTCCCGCCAGTTCCCCAGGCTTGTTGGCTATAGGGGGAAGAAAAAAAAGATAGGGGTGAAGGACTTCTTCCAAAGTTTTACCTTGGTTGGTAAAACTTTGGAAGAAGTCCTTCACCCCTATCTTTTTTTTCTTCCCCCTATAGCCAACAAGCCTGGGGAACTGGCGGGAATACGGGGTTTTTGGGTGGGGGAAGCAAATATAAGTGATTTATGGCTCCCCAAAAAATAATCAAAGTCACTATGTAAAAATCTAACCTAACCTAACCTTAACCACAAAGTATACCTAACCTAACCTAACCTAACCTTAACCACAAAGTATACCTAACCTAACCTAACCTAACTGGACTTAAGAATTTTTTGAGGCACCTCATATTTCATAGCGGCCGTGTGGGTTAACCAAGGCTGAGCGCACGCTGGAACCTTTACAGATGTGAAGTACAATAAGCATACAATACAGTGCGGTAGTTCATTTCAGTCAAAGCCGGAAGGATGAGTTCCAAAGTATTTCCGAGGAATATGGAGGAGAGGGGTGCAGTCAGCTCGTACATAAGTTATTTCGTACACTAAAAAGTTGCGTAGTCTATATGAAACCATAGTCGTTTCGTACACTCAGCTCAGAGTTGAACTTGACTACTAGAGCTACGAAACGACATCAGGTATCTACGAAAAAACTCAAAATCAGTGTATGAAACTAGTAACAAAACCTGGGTACGAAACAACTTGTGTACGAAACTCCCTGTAACCGTAGGAGGTTAGGTTAGAATATCGGGGGGTTGAGGGCGGCAGAGCCTCCCCGTTTGGAGGTTCAATTTGGTTAGGTTAGGAAGTTATGTGGTATTATTTTACACTAGGACGGAAATTCCCTACACAATTTGGAGTGTGGTTTCTATTTACCTTATTGGATTCTAGGGTATTATTATAGTGTTTGCCCATACATACAGTTGCATGTCATGTGTTGGAAGTTGCTGTGGGAAGTCTTTCTTTCCAGCCTTTTTTTCAGGATTAGTTAAGGGTTGTGGCTTGATAAGCTGTTTGCTGTAAGGTGATAAATTTATGATCTCATCCAACGCATAATGTACTACATGTGGGAAAATTGATCGGGCCTTTCTTGTGAACCCCTTAAAGTACCGTCCCAGACCCATTTCATCATTCCTGTTTGATGTAATTAGAATATAGCCATTATCGAGTGATCAACATATATTGCATATACTTTTGTTATCCAGTAAGCCTTATTTTACTAATCCGCAGATCAAATCTGTAATTCCCTCCGATTTCGAAAACGCTACTGGTAACTGGCAGGCGACGGCACCATGGCTCGGTGACGTCCAGCCCAGGGAGCTTCCTCCCTCCCGCGCTCAATAGAAATACACGTAAATCTAGGCAATAAACATAGTACTTGAAGAATTTTGGGTGTTCTGATAGATGTTTTTTGGCGGATTATCGTGTACACATGCATCCTTGAAGGGTCGCAAGTAAAGCTGTGCCTCTCCAGAGAAAGTTTGCACGACGTATCAGACCAATAGGCGGGATATGTGTAAAAAGGCCCTCTTCCATTTGTGCCCAAGTTCCCGAACCAGTTCTTTCAGTTCAGGGTTTGGGTTCAGTTCCTGGACCGGATTACAAACTTATCATAGCTAATGACAGAAATGTCTCATTACTCGTGAATTCATAATTTTTCAATCAACGCCATTTATCATAAGTTTGGAATCTAGCCCAATTTTGCTATCATGGCGTCTGCTAAATAGAGCGCATTGTTTCGTACAAATGGTTATAAAATCAGTAATTCATTCTTTGACCACGTTTTATGATGCTACCTTCTTCCCTTATGTGTATAACCAGTTTCGGCAGTGACACAGAGAGTAGGTAGTTATTCAATTCCCGAAATAAGGCATTAGGATTACCGTTTGAGCAGTATCTGTGTAAACACGGACAGAGTTGCAGATGGCGGAATGTTTTTATCTAAAGGCTGTTTGTACAAAGTTGTTGAGGAACAATATGCCCTCACAAGTCTACTCGTTATTTCCTAATCAGCTGTGCATACTCAGCTCACTCAACACATCCCTATGTGGCGAATATTCCTTCACTGGGCTGTTATGTGCCTCGGCCCTGTTGACCTCTGAAAGTTTATCATAGTCGCGGGGCCGTTAAAATCATAGTCCGCTAGAACTCGGTGAACCCCACTCTTATCCTCCAGCGCGGTTTTGTGATAGTCCCCCCCCCAATTTAATGATATTCGCCAGCCAGTTGGGATTAAAAATGGCCTTTTGTCCAGCTATGATATAGCTTTTCTTACTATGATCGCTTTGGTAATACCGGTCCTGGTTCTGGGTTCGCGTGTCACAAATGGAACGCAAACACCCCGTTTTTTTTGTTTACAAACAAACTCAGCTGGCGAGGCAAGAGGAAGGGAGAGAAAGAAAAAAAAGTGAGAGGAGACAAGGAAAGGAAGGGACAGAGAGGAGAGAGAAGAGAGAGAGAGAGATAGAGAGAGAGAGAGAGAGAGAGAGAGAGAGAGAGAGAGAGAGAGATCAGAGAGAGAGAGAGAGAGAAGAGAGAGAGAAAAACATCAAAATTGGTACTCAGCTATGATGTGAAGGGATCGTATCAACTTTAAGATCCGGGACCGCTTTTCACTCCACCAGTGCCTCTTTAGCCTGTCCTGACATCCTCTCCGACTCGTGCATGCGGAACACCCTTCACGATAAGAGATAGAGCCCAAGGCGGAAGGTTTGTTATGAACTGAAACTCTACCCAGGTCTACCGACCTCCCACTTTGGGTAGATAAAGTTCAAGGGTTTTTTTGCTGAGGCCAACTACGCGCGTCGCCTCGGACCCAGGTTTTCGTGCGCAAATGGAACGCCTATTCTTGGGTTCCGTGAACTTGGTTCCTGAATTCGCAAATGGAAGGGTCCTTAAAAAAGTTGGTAGCGTCGGAGACGCGTAGGTGCATTTCGGGAAGGTAGGGAAACGGGGTGGGTGGTGTTGGGGTAAGGGGGAGGGTTTTAGTGTTGTGGAAGTAGGTGGGTGTGGGTGGTGGGGGAGAGGGGGATGGTTGTTTAGTGGGTGGGTAAGGGGGTGTTGTTAGTGGTGGGGGAAGTGGTGGATGTTGGTGGTGGGAAGTGGTGGGTGTCGTGGTGGAGGAAGTGGGTGGGTGTTGGTGGTGGAGGAAGTTGGGTGGTGTTGGTGGTGAGGGAAGGGAGTGGGTGTTGGTGGTGGGGGAATTAGGTGGGTGTTGGGTGGGTGGGGGAAGGGGGTGGATGTTGGTGGTGGGGAAAGTGGGGATGTTGGGTGGTTGGGGAAGGGTGAGGGGGTGTTAGTGGTGTGGGGGTCCTGGGTTTTGTATGTGGGTGTTGGTGTTGGGGGAAGGGATGGTTGTTAGTGGTGGGGGAAGTGGGTCGATGTTTGGTGTGGGGAAGTGGGTGGCTGTTGTGGTTGGGGAAGGGGAGGGTGTTAAGTGGTGGGGGTCCTGGGTTTGGTGGTGTGTTGGTGGTGGGAAGGGGATGGTTTGTTAGTGGTGGGGGAAGTGGGTCGATGTTGGTGGTGGGGAAAGTGGGTGGATGTTGGGTTGGTTGGGGAAGGGGAGGGTGTTAGTGTGGGGTCCTGGGGAATAGGTGGTGTTGGTGGTGGGGAAGGGGATGGTTGTTAGTGGTGGTGGAAGTGGGTCGATGTTGGTGGTGGGGAAGTGGTGGATGTTGGTGGTTGGGTAAGGGGGAAGGTGTTAGTGATGGGGTCCTGGGAAGTAGTGGGTGTGTGGTGGTGGGGGAGGGATGGTTTTTGTTTAGTGGTGGGAAGGGGTGGGTGTTTAGTGGTGGGGGAAGAGGTGGGAGGTTTGGTGGTGGAGGAAGTGGTGGGTTGTTGGTGGTGGGGGAAGTGGGTGGGTGTTCGGATGGTGGGAAGGGTTGCCCATGGTTTGTTGTGTGGGGGAAGGGGGTGGATGTTGGTGGTGGGGGTAGAGATGGTGTTGGCATGGGGGAGGGGATGGGTGTTTGAAAGTGGAGTATGTGGGTGGAACGGGGGTGGATGTTAGGGGATGTGGTTGGGGAAAGGGGGATGGGTGTTGGAAGCGCGAATTGTGGGTGGGAACAGGGGTGGGTGTTGTGGGATGTGGGTGGGTGTTGGGGATGAAGTAGAGTGAATAATAGCAATTCTTGAGGACTCCAGCATCCCCCCCCCCCCCTCTCTCCCTCTCTTCTCGGTGAACTCCTCATGTGACGTCATCAATCATATTCCGCGGCCTGTTGGAGGGATGAAACTATTTTTTTTCCTGGCTTTTTACAAAAGTCGTGTTTGTCTACGGAAATAAAGGCATGGAATTTTTTTTTTTTTGTGATTAGGTGTTTTGAATGAACATTCAACATGTTTTATTGCAAAACAAAATGGGTCTGGACAATTAACTTTAAGCTTGGAAACTTTTACAATCTTTTCACATATTATCTTTGATTAAATGTTGCCCTCATGCCCCAAAAAATGGTCCTTTCTCCTTCTATTTAGTGCGTATTTCTCAGTTCACTAAGGCAAGATATCGTTTTGCCCTAACAGATCGCAATGGAACAGAACACGTCACACAGTCTTGGCTGAACACCTTGATAAGGGTTAACTGTCAGCACTTCCATAGATTGGGTCAATATCAGTGGAGGCTATAATAGTCAATTGGCCACTTTGATGGCGCTCCGCCTTTTACCTGAGGTTAGGGCAGAGCTACACATATATGTAACTCCCCTTACGCAAGACAAACCTCAGGTTCTGCAAGGCTATGCAGTTCAGGTAACAGGTCCAGATACTTTCAGTGCTCAAGGTGATTACTGTCAGTATTAGGTGTTAATTTTGTAGCGCCCGCCCCCCCCTTAATAGCTTGATGTTAACTCGAAGGGCTCCACAACCGTGGCGATTACTCTGCCACCACCCCAACAATCAGTGGGAATTTTTTTATTTTAAGATTTGAGAATATGTGAGTAATCTGGGACTTATAAACGACTCGTTAACATGGCAGGGTTCTGTATAAATTATCACATACTATGGGCCAGTATTCACATTCCCCACTTAACATTAGGTTTCACAAAAATAAATCACTGCACAATTATAATCCCCGACAACGACGCGACTCTCACTCGTGTTTAACAAAAACCCCAGGAATTCCTTACCCCACCGATCACTGTGTAACGTACCTATACACAACACACTCGCATGATCATGGCCTTAGCTGTATACATGGATGTGGTCCACCAGTCATCCACTCAGCCATTCACACCATCAGCTCACACGTGGGTCCCCCTCATGGTCTAAACCACCCGCTCATGTTCCACTAGCAGCTCACTCGGCTCACTTCCGCTCCAAAACCCTTGGAACACACGTAATCAATGCATATTTAAGTTCACAACTCCATGCGCGGTTGTTCCGCAAGGCTGGTGACAGAGAGAGACAATATGGGCTACCTTCTCCCTTCTCGCCTTCTTGCCGTGACGTTACTAGCGACACGGGCAAAAAATATTGTCGGAAACTATATCTATGATTAAGGACTGAGGAGTAGTAGGGTACGCCCATATAACAAAAATTATTTTCTCAACTTTGGCATGCCAAATATCCTATGTAAAATGGAATTCTAAGACGATTTTATCTATTTCCATTTTGCATTTGAGCCAAATTCTTACTATCAAAAATCCACTTTTATATTGCACCCTTATTGATATGCTTAAATGAGTACGCAGTGTCCGGTTGGTCTGGGTATTGTATCATGCACCAATAGAGTTCCCAAATGACTTAGCGTGGTAAGCTCTTTCTGATCAGTTGGTTCATCAGGCACTACAATCACAGTGTCACAGCCTTACGTTTGCCTAGAACGTGTCCAATCATGTCCTTAGACCTGATCAGAGCGGGCATGGTCTCCCGGTGGTGGGCCCGAGACCGGATGAACCCCGTTCTCTGGCCTGGCTTGCCCCCCCACTGCTGCCGCACCTCTGTCACCTGCTTCACGGACTTATTCGGTTGCTCTGGTGTGGATAGAGAAATCCGGAACCTCGTACGGCTTGACCAGGATTCCTGGATCTGAGGATCGCCCCCGTGACAACATTTCAGTGAAAAGGTGTATGAACTGCCGGCTCATGCTGCCACATCTGGAGCTCAACATGCGCTGCCAGCTCGATCAAACGTTTGTCCTGCAAGCATGGTGGCCATAACAACGTGTCATGGAGCATGGTGTGATGCGATGGTGCAGCTTTACATGGTGTCCCCATACTCCTTCGCCAGCTCTGCACTCAGCTTCACAAAATCTGGGTCAACGGCGAAACCTGCGGTCGTCCCTCACTCAGTGCAAACTCGCATCAAGCACGCGAGGAGGAAACATTTCTGATTGTGAGATTAGAACACTTACTGCTCCATGTTCGCACGTAGAAGGCCACAACTGTTTGCGAACCCCTTGGGCTGCGAGCCCTTCAATCACTCTAGAGCACTGCGTGAGGATTGCTTGGGGGACACGTCATATCTTACGTCGTGGTGACCTTGATGTCGTAGTAGAGTTTGAAGTAGCCTACACCGCAGGCAGTACTTGAACTAGCTGCTAAGGCGTCACACTATTTCAGGGTTGTTCAGTTTTTGCCAGGTCAGTCCATGCTTATTGGATCGCAATTCACGACCGCGCGATCTGGGCGGTGGTGAGCCATCTGGAGTGGGAACCCGTTGTAGACCACACTGTTATGATCTCCGGCTAAGCTCGGAAGGTGGATAACCGCCACGCTTCACAGCCTGGACCAGCTGGTAGGAGACCTGCTGGTCATTGGAACAGTTGACCAGGATATACTCCGGTTATCTCCGTGAGATCTTCACCGCTGCCTCCTCTGAACTCTGCGTTTGTAATGCAATCTCATTCACGCTGCGCAGCAGGACTGCCACACGGACCCGTTGAAGCAGTGTCAGATGAGGTAGGCCCGTCGATGCTGGTGAAAAATGGCGCAGGGGCAACTCGTTTGTAGTGCAACACGCATTATCCAGAAGAGAGCTTGGCGTCCCCGCACTTCTCCAAATGGGCGTGAGTACTACATCCACCACGTGTTGGCCCTAGTGAGTCACATTGCAGTCGATCATAAGGTCGGTGGAGGTAGTATGTCACCAGCAGATCATAGAGAGGCCTGAGCCACCCTGAAAAGCAGGCTTCTCAGGTGGCACCGGGTCATCTGGTACAAAGTGCCAAAGGTACCTTCCAGGATGGCTCCTCGTGTCACTTGGATACATGCTCCTCCCTGACTCAACTGGTTGCCGTTCCCCATGCATACTGTCCGGTCACCATCGCCCTGGTTCTTGCCTTCCTCCCATCGTAACCCAATCAACTATTTTGGTACCTGGTGGCTTCCCTGTCAAGGTCCCTGGCAAGCCATGGCATCCTGCCTCGGCCCTCCTCAGCTTGTT
Source organism: Chionoecetes opilio (assembly GCA_016584305.1). Taxonomy (NCBI): domain Eukaryota; kingdom Metazoa; phylum Arthropoda; class Malacostraca; order Decapoda; family Majidae; genus Chionoecetes; species Chionoecetes opilio. Next base: position 21,106 of record JACEEZ010022649.1, read on the forward strand.
AGGATCGCAGACCAGGCACGATCATGTCTGGAGAGAGGTGGCCTGTAGCAGCGATAAGGTAACATGGAGAGCACATCCAGTAAAGAAGACCAATGGCAAGCAGAGCAGCGGGCACGGGAACAGTACGAAACCCGGAAGGAACCTTATGGCTGCGGAGCTGACTTCGAATCTTCGTTTACATGTCTTGAATCGACTTACGATGTATTTGTGACTTTTGGCGTTAGGTGATAGGACTTAGACCTTAAACAGTATCCAGCCTGAAACACCTACGTTGGGTAAATATGTATAACGTGGAAAATCCAGTTGCAGGAAAAAGCAAGGTTTTTTTACCCGAGAAAACGAGGCGCATTTTGTATAAGAAGGAGCTTTCCGGCGTCTGGCACGGGACTTAATGTAGGTCTTACGGCAATATTGACGGGTACACACTTACCGAGAGAGTGTTTAGCCGCTTCTACAACCTTGTCGTGCAGTTGAAATTTATACGAATCTCGACTTAAGTCGCCTTTCATGTGAGTTTTAAAGATGGTGATCTATACCAGCCGCATCCTTTATGCTAAGCTAGTTGTGAATCAATATATAAATATATAAAAAGTCCATTGTTTTGCCATAGCAAGAAGGTGCTCAAACCAAAAGGTTGACGAGGACAAACCACCACCTTAAATTAGCAATATGAACACATATGAAAACACCCTGCCAAATTCGAATAATAATCTATAGTCTGTCCCTTACTCCATATGTTGGATCATACGTACGGGCGTTGGATGGTCGGTGGTAGACTCATAGGCGTAGGAGGCGGGGGGAGCAGGGGGGACATATACTGACCACCACCTAGGAACGGGAATATGCTAAAATTCGGGCAAAGGGTTGGATATTCGGGCATTCGGGAGGAGAAGAAAAAAAATTCCTATGAAAAAAATGAACATAGAAGTAAGGAAAAAAGAATGATAAACTTGTATTGTAACCAGTAATAAATAATCATTTAGAGTATCCCCATTCAGATTACAATAAAAATACATCCTACTCAATTTTCTATGAATACCAAGACTGAAAGACTTCCGTTTTTCTCATACCCTTGCATAGGCGCTAACCACCTCGGCAAGCAAGTCGCGATTCGAGGGAAACACGCGCAAAAACATGCGCTCACAATAACTCTGCTTACCAAATTCACCACACATCTCTCCTATCCCACATCTCTGGTAGTGTTTGGACCCTCACGGCAGCCAGGGGCATTTATATGTATTGTTATGCGTGTTCTAACCTATCTCATACAATCTCACAAGTAATAGCAGTATGAAAAATCATTAGTTGTTTGGTGATGTAGAAATAGGAGATAAGTAATGAAAAAACGTTATTTTTAAGACCGCCATATCTATTGATAGTAGCATTGCACCAGTCCAGGGTCCAAACTGTTTCGATCGAGGGAAAAAAATATAGAATATATCACCTCAGTCATTCAGTGGGATCTTGTACACAACTACCACTACTTGAAACTAACTGAGCCATACATATCAAAAATATACGATCTATATGCCTCAATTCATTCAGGCTTTATTGAATTATATTTGAAATATGGCTGCGACTACATAAAACGGTATTCATTTTAGGGTTTCGGGGCAGGGAGAAGTCAGAAAGAGGCGTACAGGAGCAAAAGTTTAAATGCTCAAAATGCCGGAAAGGAGTTGATGGCGATTATAAAAAGTGAACACTCGAAAAGAGCTTCATGAAAATGGGCAGTGAACAAGTAAAGTTCCATCCCAGTGACGTGATCGAAAACAAAGGAACACTATCATTGGAGTTTAACTAGTACAAATAACCAGTGAAAAAAGGGAGCAAACAGAAGCTGCTTCCTTCTGCAGCTGAATCACTGTATGTCAAGATATCAGTGATTGATATTGAAGATAAACAAGATGAGATCCACAGTCCAGCGGCCGCTGTGCCCAGATCGGGAGACACCTGCCATGGAGGACACAGGAGACAGGAAAACCATGTCCATGAAACTGAAGAGTGCTCAGGGAGAAATCTGCAGTGAGGCGATACTTAAATAATTACATGGTCCAAATTCTCTGAACTTCTGAGTGAATATCACAGGAAAACACTTCCTAATGAAAAGGAACAAGAGAACGTGCCCAACCACACGTCCAAGACTCTTATCAAGAAATACCCCTGGACACAGCTTCCACAAGTCAACAAGTCAATGTGTGCTCTCCCCTGTGAGAAGTTTCTCTGTGGACCATTCCTTCACATTCAGGCCAACTGGAAAAGCCTGAAAGACTGCAAAACATGCTCAGAGCAACAGTCACAGTGTAGCCATGTACAAAAGGATCGCATTAAAGATAAACAAAAGACGACAAACACAGTTGTGGTCCAAACTTGATGGTTTTACAGAGACATGGTCCAAAAGAACGCGCCTATCTCAAAGTGGTTGTAGAGTCCATCCTTTACACTGCGCAAAAAAAAACCATTCCCCAAAAGTGGCATTCAGAAGACAGTCCAACCTTGGACAGCAATCCAGATGGTAAATCGCGGAAACGTGATAGAAACTTCTGCAATATCTTCGATGAGAGACATCCCATGCTTGCGAGAGATGAACGTAACAGCTGCAGACATCACCAGTGGCTGTCACCAGAGATTCAGAATGAGATTCAAAATATGCACTCTGACCTTGTGCTGAAGGTAACATACTAAAGCTGTTGGAAAGAAGCTAGGGAAGTTCTGCCTCATAGTGGAGAAACAGCAGACCCCGTCGCAACATGGAGCAATTGTCTGTGCGTTTGCGCTATATACACAATGGTCAGCCAACAGAAACCTTCGTTGGCTTCCATGAAGTAAGTCTGCAAAGGAGAGGTACTCGTCAACGGGTCACTGGATGTATTTCACCAACATGGAGCCTGAGAAGTGAGGAAGTAGTTGGCCAGTGCTATGATGGGACATCTAACAGACTGGCAAGGAGAAGGGTGTGGCTTACATAGAGTGCAGGATGGGTAGCAACCTATGGCCATCTATGTCAATGCTAGGGCACCTACTCAACTTGCCACTACAAGATACATTGCAGGAAAATACTCTCATCAGGATATGCGCTTAGGAGTTGTCCAGTCCATCCACAACTGCTTTTAATACACCCAAATCGAGAAAATGTTCTCCGTTCTGTTACACATGCCAGCAGATATGACTCGGCACAGTACAGTCCATACATCACGTTAAGTCTACTGAGTGAGACCACGTGGGCCGGCAGCTGGGAGGCTGTGAAAGCCGTGGTGCAACAGCCTGAAGAGAATTCTACTGCTCTAATAGAGCTGTCCCAAGGATAAAGACGCCACAATTATGGGATGCTAAGGGTCTTGTCAAAGTATGCTCGAGTTTCAGTTAATCTTGGCTTGCACACTTGTACAAGTGATCTTCTCCCAACACAAATGCCCTGGCTAGCGACCGCAGGGTCATGAAGTTGATGTGATGCTGCAAAAGTTCACTTGTTGATGCTACAATGGAAACCCTCATAAGTGCAGGCGATGAAGATATGTTTCTCTTATCTGAGAAAAAGCCAAAAACACTGCTACAAACATCGTTGAAATTGCACAGCATGAGGAGGTGAAAACTACAAAACCGCCCAAAAGAAACCATCAGAGGCTGCAAGCACTCGTCAGGAGCGACTCCTGAAAATCTATCTCCTTTTACAGATCATCAGAGAGCCAGGATTGAATACTATGATGCTCTAGACAGAGTTCTCACTGAATGAGAGAGAGATTTGCAAGCATGGAAGGAATAACACAATCTTGAGATCCATGGCAGATGTAGTACTAGGCAAAGCAGCAGAGGATAGTTCAAGGCAGTGTTATGAATTCTCAATGGGGATCAAGACATCCTAATGGCTGAAAACTGCCGTTTTCACAATCTGGAAGGCGTGAGTGTAAAACTTGCAAAATAAAGTGGTAAAACTACTCCAGTCAAATCTCTGTGTGAAACTTTGCCACACTTCAGTGTGGGTGGCAAAAACCTGAAACTATACTGCAACATCTTGTTCAGCAGAGAGGTCATTTTCTCGTGCTTGAGAAGATCAAACTACGATTAGATCTACTATGGGCAGGATAGGCTCTCAGCATTAGGGACTTCCTGCCATTGAAAAGAAGGTCATGCCAAACAGGGTAGACATAACACCTATGTGGAGTATTTGGCAGACGAAAGGGGAAAGGGACAAAATTTTCTTCTAATTTATCCCCCAAATACGCTATAACATGTTCCAGTGTAATACAGACTTTCATCTGTATTTGTATATCGTTTCTACATGCAGTTGGTGATCGTTATTCATGCCATATATCATGAAAAAATAATGTTAAAATTACTGTGTTGATACTATGTTGATACTTGTTTTGCTCAACTTCTTTAAAAATTAGTAACCTACCTGTACATAATTTAACAGCTGTTTGGTGTTTGTACCGTGTTTTATTACCACAAATATTATGAATTTGAAAAAAAACTGGTGGGGATTTCTGAATCGGGCAAATTGGTGTTGCCCACTGGAAGATGTACGAATGTTGGGTGGGGCGCGCATCACGAGCCTTATTGCACAGGAGGGCAGTAGCTGACCTACGGTCCTATCCTAGCAGTGGCTGTATGGGGTTCCAAATAAACCTGTAACGCTCTACCCTATTCCTCAAGACTCGTCGTATATTGCGAAGTGAGTAGCTCGAACTACTCTCGTCGCTCATCATGGCCGCCTTCAGGGACCAAGATTCACCACACTACCTCCAGACGTCGTCAAGACCACAGCCGGTGCCTTCCCGGCGTCCTACACCAGCCGGCCCCCAGGCCAGGGCCTCGCGGTCGCAGTGCAGGAGGGATGGACTGCTGATTACCTCCACACGCCCAGGCAGCGTGACCCCAGGCCCGCACGTACCCTGGACACCCTCCCCCGGTGTGGCCAGAAAGCTGTGGCTTCACAGCCGACTATGATGCGGACATGACGCGGCAGCTTTCCGGGACGTGGAGGAAGTCGATGGAGGCATGTATGAAGCTGAACGAGGGCGGACGCGGCAGTGGCCGTCATCCAAATAGGCCTGAACTGCGTCCCCAGTGCTACAACAAGCCCATTGACACAGCACCCGGGTGGCAATGGGAAACGCTATCACCGGAACATGCCCTGAACGCCATCGGTGAGTTAGTGCTTCAGTTTACTAACCAGCCGTGCGGTGGTGAGCAGTTTTTTTCCAGCAGCAGGCAAGGTGAGGGTGAGCCCATGAAGGATTACTTTCAAAAGTGTAACGGCTGAGGCGTTGGAGGGACAGTTTCGGTACCGAAGTGCTTGATACCGACTTGTCGGACAAATGCTGCCTCCGTAAGGTCATGGTTGGGCCTCAGTGACCGCTCTTGAAAAAGGAAAGTGTTTAGGGTGTGCAATAGCTTTACAGTGTGGGTCAGTTACATCAGAAGTGTTTTGCTTATCATGAGCAGCAGCGCGCGACGCGGTGTGTGGTGTCGTGCGGGCTGGCAGCTAGTATCAGTATCGTCGGACAGCGAGCCGGGTCTCCACAGATGACGAGACAGAGGACGTGCGTGGCAGCTGCTCGCGCCCCAACAAGCGCCAGCAAGCACCTCACGGAGGTGCCTCAATTGTGCTACGCACATCGACCAGGTTAAATAAAGGTGCCGTTGCCAGCAATGGTAACAGTGTTTAAGTGTTTGAAAACGGGCACTTTAAAAAATGCTGAAGGGGTAATGCGGCCAGCCGCAAGGATGTGCTATTGTGACAGGGGCGGGTAAGCGGGTGGCCGCGGCACAGCTTCTATCTACACCCACGTTGAAGTGACAGTGAAGGGAGGCACCGGCACGTGCTGCGAGGGTTACTGCCGTAGCCGACACAGGCGCATGGTGTGCGTGGCAGGCACCGCGCTTATGCAGAAAACTGGGTTTAAAAACCTCAGGGAAACAAGGGACGTGCGGCACCTAAGGGCGTAGGCGAACATACGATTGCCAGGCTTGGGTTCTGCTAGTTGTCACAGCATCGCGGGAACACATGTAACCAAAGCAAGAGGTTTGTCCTTTGTGCGTTCCAGCAAACGTTCCCTCTGTACTCTCCATGGGAGCCTGTAAGGGCCTCGGCCTGGGTGCCAGAAGCCTTTCACTACACACCAAGCCGTGTAGTGTGAGTGATGCAGCGAAAGCCTCAGGGGAGGCTCGAGTCACAGGCGTCGCACAAGCCCCACTGAGTTGCCCTTCCCACGCTGGAGGAGAAAGAACGCTACAAGGCTGGAGAGTGGTTGCTTACAGCACTTTCGTCAACCCACCTTCAACACAACCAGGTCCCCCTTCCAGTGATGGCGCGGGACCTCCCACACCATCCATCTCGTGCCAGGTGCTGCCCCAACGCCTGTCACACACCTGCAACCGTTCCGAAAGCACTGGGAGGCCGAAGTGAAGGCACAGTTGGAAGAGGACGTCGTAGGGGCGTCATTAAGCCGGGTCCCTGCCGGGCGAGGCCACAGACTGCAGTGCGCGAGGATGATGGTAGGGGCGAAAAAGACCGGTCATCCAAGACACACCGTGGACTTCCAAAACGCCTAACGCGTGCTGAAAGAGGGAGACGCACCACACGCGCACCTTTCGACATGGTTTTCTGGCGGTACGGTGCACACGTACAAGACAGTGCGAGGCCTTTGAGGGTTCCATCAGGTGGAACTGGAGCGGAAAAGTCGACGCCCTTCCACCTTCATAACGCCCTGGGGCCCGTTCAGATACCGGAGGACGCCCATGGGGCACTGTTCGGCGCTACGCCATGGGGCACTGTTCGGCGTCTGACGCCCCATGGGGCACTGTTCGGTGTCTGAGCCCATGGGGCACTGTTCGGCGTCTGACGCCCATGGGCACTGTTCCCGGCGTCTTACGCCCATGGGGCACTGTTCGGCGTCTGGACGCCATAGGGGCACTTGTTAGGCGTTTGACGCCCATGGGCATTTCGGCGTTCTGACGCCCATGGGGCACTGTTGGTGTTCTGACGCCCATGGGCACTGTTCGGGTTGACGCCCAATGGGGCACTGTTCGGCGTTCTGACGCCCATGGGGCACTGTTCCGGCGTCTGACGCCCATGGGGCCACTTTCGGGTCTGACGCCCAGGGGCACTGTTCGGCGTCTGACGCATACACCAAGGCCGCTGTTTTTGATGCATTCCGTCCAGGGACATATGGCAAAACAATTGTGTAGATTGACACGCTACTCTACGACACTTGTGTGTGAGGACGCGTTCCAGGCCATATTACGAGTTTCTGGACACATGTGCCAGAGCAGGAAATCACCTTGAAACAGAAAAAATTTAGGTTCCTGTCGCAGGGAGCAGAATCGTGGGTTTCCATCTGGGGATGGGAGCACACTACCAGCCCACGTCAGAGACGCTCTGGCAGCCATCCAGGGAGTTCGCCATGCCATACGACCCCACCACCCACTGACATCAGATCCTGGCAGGCATGGTTAACAACTGGCGCCATTCTGGCCACCGCGCCTGTCATGGAGCCTTTCCGAAGCTCCTCAAGATGGCCAGCAGGCAAGCGTGTCCTACTGGGACGACCAACTACGCAGAAAGTTCATCAGTGCAGGCCACCCTGCCATTTGGCGAAGGATGGGCTTGTCTATTACGACAAGTCCAGGCCCACGCTAGTCCGTGACGGGACGGTCCAAGGAAGGCTAGGATTTGTGGTCCTACAGCAACACTGCGCTGGTGCTTCACCGGATTTACCCCGTTTGTTGCAGGGGGGATGGCGCCTGGCCCTCTGCGGCAGCCGCCACCGAGTCCAGCAGAAGCAGGGTACTCGGCAGTCGAGGGTAGAAGCTCTTGGCGGTAGCGTGGTGTCTGGCGGCAAGGCCAGGCTGTTCTCCTAGGATGCCCCAACCTCTTGTGGTGACGGACATCGCCCCTAGGGGTTTGTTCAAGGACAGGTCCCTCGCGGAGGTGTTGAACCCAGGTTACTCCGACTGAAGGAGAAGAGCTGCACTACCGGTTTGCGATAAAATATCTGCCGGGCAAGCAGAATAACTCGGCGACCCTTGTCGCGCTTCCCGCTCTCAAAGCGGCACCAGACGTAGACGACATGGACCAGGAGGAGGAAATAGCGGCTGCAGTGTGCGCGGTGATGTCAGCAGCACTGGAATATGACGGCCTGTTACCATGGACGAGGGATGTTGGCGCAAGGCAGCATCGGAGGACCCAGCATATCAATGCTGTTCAACAAGGTGATGTCGGGAGATGGCACCAGCACAAAGCACAGAAGCACCTTGTCGGTCGTCTCGTACTTACGGTGAGGGACAGGTTCGGCAGTGGTGGGAGCCTGGTCACCTACACGTTGGTGGTTGGGAGTGTGCGCCTTGTAGTCCAGCCCCGCTCCAAGCACCGTGTCGCCTCTAATCTCCATGCTGGACCACCAGGGCCTCGACTCCATGAAACGTAGGGCTAGACAGTGCGTTTACTGGCCGGGCATGGAGGGGGACCTGCAGCAACCATCGCAAACCCGGTGCCAGGATTTTGAGAAGCACACACCCTCCCTTACCATCCGGAGCCGTGCGTCATCCACGCCACCGCCAGATTACCCTTCCAGCAGGTTGTCGCAGATATGGTTTCAGTGGAGGGGAACTCTTACCTTGCCTATTGCTGACCGCCTCACTGGTGCGTGGAGCTGGCCCATTCCCGAGTAGCGTAGCACCAGCTCCAAGCAAGACATCCACCTGCCTGAGGAGGTTTTTTTTCGCAAGGTGGGGGGGCGCCAGAAGAGATTCCACGGACGGCGGCAAACAAATTGGCTAGCCGCGAGATGGCCACCTTCCTCAGGACTTGGGGGGTTCAAGGGCGGCTTTCCCTCGGCGCACTCTATCCCAAATCCCACGGCAGGGCAGAGGTAGCAAGTTGAAAAGCTGGCCGGCGAAGAGGCTCCTCATGGAGTAACCACTGGCCCAGGGGCAGCCCCTGGACAAGACGGGCATCAAACCAGGCCCTCCTGCAAGACTCCAAAACAACGCTAAGGACGTGAAACAAGTCCCAGCACAGCTCGCCACGGACGACAGCTAGGGATGGCGTTCCCGGTGGCAAAAACAACACTACAGGGTCGACCGAGCACTGGAAGAAGAACCTGAGCAGAGAGAGCGAGCAAATGGCGAGGAACCCCAGAAGAACTTCCTCAGGCGAGAGGAGGGTGCACCCGGGGCCCCCCCAGGCTCCACCCATTAAGAAGGACCGTGGTACACGAGTGTGGCTACAAGACGCAGCAGCCCAAAATGTGGGACAGAACCGGATCATAGTTGAGTCCAGCCCCTACCGGCAATTACGCAGTGAGGCTGATAGGCAGCGCCGGAATCGCCCATACGAAACAGACGCCATCTGCACGGCAAGCGCAGTACGCCTCATCACTGCGACTTCCCCACCAAGTTCAGGGCAGGATGGTTGCAGACGGATCAGGGACAACCGGGCCATGTAGCACAATCGGGACATTAGCCATGCTCCCGATTAATAGACTACCACCCGCCCCTCGTCGGGAGCGTAGGCATCCTGTACGGTGCAGGACTATGGCAATGTAATGTGGGATAGCTGCATAGGGCGGAGTTCGTGCTGCAGCTGTAACATCATGTTTTTTGTCTTCTTATGCTTCATAGATAGTTTTGTTATTCTAGTTTGTTTGTTTTTTGTTTTTTAGGACATGAAAAAAAAAAAAAAAAAAACTTTTGTCGGGTCATTTTTCTTATATTATTGTGTGCGCCACAGGAATTGTGTTGTTTTATTTTATAAAGCTACTGTCTTCAGTACGTTAATTGTACTTTAAACTGGGGGGGGGGGGAGATGGACGTAGTAAGATATTGTGGGTGGCGCGGCATCACGAGCCTATTGCACAGTGAGAGGCAGTAGCTGACCTACGGTCCTATTCTAAGCAGTGGCTGTACTGGGGGTCCAAATAAACCTGTAATCCGCTCTACCCTATTCCTCAAGACCTCGTATACCCCCCCAAATAAACCCCACCTCCTACGCCTATGGTGGTAGTAGTAGTGGACCTACGGCGCACCCTACTGAGGAGTGGAGGAAAATTACGACATTTATATATTACTTTACTCTCGCCACTCAATGTAAACTTTTCGTCAATCATGAGTCACAGGATTAACCCATTTTCTCGCATTACATTTAGTTTTCTCACATCCTTTATCATCCAACCAAATACCCAGATACTTGTACTCTTTCGTTCTCTTTATTTCATTCCCACCCACCATCCAATCCACCTCCTGTGCAGGAGGACAAAGATCCGGATCTTCAAATCGCTTGTGATCCCTGTCTTACTCTATGGTTGTGAGACATGGACACTAAATAGTGACTTGAAGAGACGAATCAATGCCTTTGGTAATAAGTGTCTTCGCAGAATCATGGGGTATCGATGGGATGATTAACGTGTCAAATCAGAGATTGCACCGTGAGACTGAATCGAGGCCTATTACCTGCATAGTCCGCAGCGCCACAACTTCGGTAGTAGGGGCATGTGGCACGCTACCTGAACACGAATCCTTCCCATCGGTTGTATCTGTAAGAGACAATCCGGCGTGGAGGAGGGCCAAGGGGGCGCCCACAAGGCTCGTCGCCCCTGGCTGGGGCAAGTTGATTGTTTCTTTGTCGAGAGCTGCTTGGTATGGGAAAGGAGCCTGCATGGGAACTCGCGCGTGGTGACCCTCGGGAGTGGCGTCGTAGGGTGGGCGAGGCGACGCGCCCCCCGGCGTATGCCCCCAATGATTGATTGATCCAATGCTGTCATCATCAGAGTCATCCCCATTCACCACCAACACCTGGCTCTTCTCCTTACTGAGCCTAACGTTGAAGTCCCTTCCATACTCTAGTCAACAAGCATCAGCATCTCTTGTAGGCTCATTTTGGTTTTACTAAGGATCACAACATCATCTGCATACATCAGTACACTCAAAACTGCATCTCCAATTTTCACACCCAGACCTGTACGTTCTCTCTCACTGCCATTTCCTCCATATATATCAAAAAAGTAGAGGAGAAAGGACACAGCCCTGTCTACTCTCTCTTACGATTCACCACCAGGTCTCGAGGTCACTACTAACTTGCCTGTGGGTTCTCTTACATACTGCCTTAATTTTAACAACATTCTACTCATGCAATCGTCTCCAATACCTTACATAGCATTCTCCTAGGCCCACTCGGTACACGCCCTAACAAGAAGGCTCAGCGACACATCGCAATGGCTGACTCCCAAGTCAAGATCAAGATTCACGTTGAACATTGAGAAGAGAAACAGACCCTGCGTCACTAAATGTCCCTTGCCTGCACCCAGGGCGCCAGGGTCCTATAGCCCGAAGGGACCATGTAGGTGTCAGTGGTGTGGCGATGAGTGTTTGTAAATGGAAGGGTGACATAAGACGGGCAAGTGAGTGAAATAAGGTAAAGATGAGCGGCCAGGCAAGTATGATGAACTCATCACACAATCTACTCGGCCTTAAGGAAAATGATGAGTGTTATTAGTGTGTGTCTGTGTGTTGTGTGTCCTTCTGGTGTGTGTGTGTGGGTATGTGTGTGTCTCTCTTATCTGTGTGTGCATGGAGTGTCTGTGTGTGCGTGTGTGTGTGTGTCTGTCTGTGTGTGTCTGTGTGTGTGTGTGTGTGTGTGAAACACTGGGGGTAATAATGGACCAGAGCTTCGCGGTCTTTTCCAGAGACACCCACTAGTTTTTCCTGGCCTAAAATAGGTGCTTTTTATAATGGAGATATTTTTATTTTGCGCAAAACCATAGTTAAAAAAAATAAAAATAATAATAATAATTCTCCATCAGAAAAAGCACTAAAACTTGGCCGGGAAAAATTAGGGTTAATATGACTCCTCCATAATTACCAAAATTAGTCAGGGTCTTATAGGTTGTAATGAAACCTCACCTAACCTTAACCACAAAGTATAGCTAACCTAACCTTAACCACAAAGTATAGCTAACCTAACCTTAACCACAAAGTAAACCTAACCTAACCTTAACCACAAAGTAAACCTAACCTAACCTTAACCACAAAGTATAGCTAACCTAACCTTAACCACAAAGTAAACCTAACCAAACCTTAACCACAAAGTAGTAAGCTACCTACCTTAACCACCAAAGTATACCTAAACTAACCTTAACCACCAAAATATAAGCTTAACCTAACCTTAAACCAACAAAGCTATAGCTAACATAACTTAACCACAAAGTATAGCTAACCTACCCTTTGAACACGGTTGGCTCCTGGTGTCTATGGTGACGGGGCAGAATAAGTAGCTCTGAGCACCCCGCTCTTATGTCTTGCAGAGACGTTCAATGTTGTTGGTGTGGACCGGCGTCACTGGATCCACAAAGCTCTTAGAGTGGTTCACGACTCTGTGTGTATATCCCAGGTCGCTGAGGCCACTATAGGCTTTCCAACAGTCCTCCACACACCGTCCTTTGTTTTGATTAAGAGCCGATGATTGGCCGCTCGAAAATTTTAATAGCCTTTGATTGGCTCCCGAAAATAGTGTGACTGATTGGCTAAAGGGAAAAAAATGGCTCGTGAGGTGTGGATATTCCTGACCCGCCAGAAGACTTAGGTCAGTGACTCGATGGTCAGTGTACAAATAAGTTTGATGGGGAGGGTGTGTCTGTCTGGGCTAAAGGACAACAAAAGGGATCATTTCAATATATACATAATTTTGTATATTAAGCACAAGTAGAGTAGTAGTGAACGTGAAACTCGCGTCCATTATAACCCAAAACAGGTGCCAGGACCCCACGTCCATCGGCACTTCAGGCGGTATCCGGTCATTTTAGCCCACATCTCAGTTCGCCCACGCCAAAAGGTCCGTTCGCCCAAAGCAGTTCGCCCCACTCGTGGAGGCATTGCGCCCACATTAGATAACTCCTTTACTGTGCAAGCCAAGTTAGAGTTGGCGTCACTTGTAGGTGGGGGTTGTGTAAGTTCAGTAAGTGGCTCCAGCGGGGTAGTTGGCGTCACCTGTAGGTTGGGGTTGTGGTAAGTTCAGTAAGTGATTCCAGCGGGTAGTGGCGTTCACCTGTAGGTTGGGTTGTCGTGTAAGTCAAGTAATTGACTCCAGCGGGTAGATTGGCGTCCACAATTCGTAGGTTGGGGGTTGTGGTGAAGTTCAGTAAGTGGCTCCAGCGGTAGTTGCGGTCCACTGGGTAGGTTGGGGTTGTGGTACAGTTCAGTAAGTGGCTCAGCGGGTAGTTGGCGTCAACCTGTTAGGTTGGGGTTGTGGTAAGTTCAGTAAAGTGCTGGAGCGGGGTGAGTTGGCGTCACCTGGAGGTTGGGGGTTGTGGTAAGTTCAGTAAGTGGCTGAGCGGGTAGTTGGCGTCACCTGTAGGTGGGGTTGTGGTAGTTCAGTAAGTGGCTGGAGGGGTAGTTGGCGTCCTGTAGGTTGGGGGTTGTGGTGGGCTAAGGTTCAGTAAGTGGCTCCACGGGGAGTGGCGCGTCAACTGAGGGTGGGGGTGTGGTAAGTTCAGTCATTGGCTCCAGGGGTAGGTTGGGGCGTCACCTGTAGGTTGGGGGTTTGTGGTAAGTTCAGTAAAGTGGCTCCCAGCGGGTAGTTGGCGTCCACCTGTAGGTTGGGGGTTGTGGTACAGTTCAGTAAGTGGCTCAGCGGGTAGTTGGCGTCACCTGTAGGTTGGGTTGTGGTTAAGTTCAGTAAGTGGCTGGAGCGGGTAGTTGGCGTCACCTGTTAGGTGTGGGGTGTGGTAGTTCAGTAAGTGGCTGGAGCGGTGTGTTGGGCGTCACCTGTAGGTGGAGTAGATTGGGGGTTGTTGTCGGTAAGTTAGTAAGGGCTGGATGCGGGTAGTTGGCGTCACCTGTAGGTTGGGGTGTGGTAAGTTCAGTAAGTGGCTCCAGCGGGTAGTTGGGTTATGGGCCTAACATCATTATGTCTGTCTTTTTATTCTTTTGTTACAAAAGATAGAACTCTCCAAAAATAAACAAAGTCAGAATTATTGGTATTATTTTACAATAGGACCAAACTTCCCTACACAATGGGAGCATGGTTGTTTGTACCTTATTGTATTCTAAGAGACATTTTCTCCTGAGGTTTTCCGTCACAAATCAATATAATAATATAATAATAATAATAATAATAATTTTATTCGCGACCCTGAAGTGCAGACATACAAAAAACAAAGCGATAGAACAGCCAAGGAGTAAACTTAAGTATACAGGTTAAATCCCAAACTCGGCCAAACCTCGGGACCCAGCGCCGAGACCAGTAATGGAATTTCCCACTGTTAGAAACGTAGATATATTAAGGGGAAAAAAAAGCATGAAATCACATGAAAAAATTATGTGGATTCAAATACAGTACAAATCTTCACTCTTCCCAGGTCTCAAGGTCTGTAACGTATGTCCATAACTTTCACCGTTCTCACTCCGGGCATAAAAATTCAGTAAACTTTGTTTTCTTGTTCCTGGAGGTAATACACTGCAGATGACCCCACAACCATATATTCACACAAATTTCGCACTGAGGTCTCCGCCATCCACCTTCTTCAAAAGGTCAAGTTTCTCATAACTAGGGAACCCATATTGTTCTTCCTTATCTTTTCCCTTTGCCCCAGTAGTGTTCCTGCGGACGTCTGGGAGCCATAATTACAATAAACCGACCTGAGAAAGTACAACAAAATAAACAGTGTACAAAACTCTACAGTCACAAACACACAGAAACATAACAACAAACAAATCGGCAGGAGCAAACCAAGGGCCTAGTGTGGTGGCAACCAGCGGCCGATCCCGGCAACTACGCGCCGGGTTTTGGAGTGTTCTGCGGGTTTGGAGAATGCGGAACCATAGCGAGTTTTGGGTTGTGCGAGTATTGGGATGCCGAGTTTGGCGAACTTCAACCTGTAGAGAAAAAACAGAAAAACAGGAACAAAGTACAGGAAAATGGGGACAGTAGTATCAAGTACATAGACAAAGCATACCTGGACACCTTGCTACCCCCACATTCTGCACAAACAGCAGAACCCCAGCCACGCTGTTGTATAGGTCCACATACATAGGCCGAAGCTCTGCCTGACAGAGGTGATGATGAGTCGATAGAGAGCTCCACCCACTCCTAAACGAACAATGAGTGCGACGGATCACATCCAGATTGTTCACCCGTTCCTAGCGAAAGCCAGGGACGAAGCTGCACCACCTGGGCAGCCACAGAAGCTCTTAAGGATGTCATTTGTGAAGACCTTAAGCGTTTCATAGTGGCCACCTTGACCGCGACCACAGAGAGTTGCAGTATTATAGTAGAGTAGCCAGTGACTCCTGAATAACTCCATCCTCCACCTCTATGCTACAGTAGGGAATTTCCTCTGTAGAGATTTCCCACAACAAGAAGCTTGGTGTTGCTTGATGAATCATTCACAGTCATGTTGGGGATATAACATGGCCTAGGTATGCGAATCTATCCACAAAAGTGAGGGCAGACCCACCGAGCCATGCTGTTTTCAGGTAATTCACCTGAGGCGTGCCGTGATACTACCAGCACTCGGTCTTAGTGTAATAGTTTCGGAGCATAGAACATTAAGGTGGGAAGGAGGAAAAGGGTCTCCTGTTACAAAAATGCCTCCCTCTTCCTCTCTGTGACCTGCATCACTTTGTTGGTATTTATTAAACTTTTTTTGATTATCGGACCCTAGTGGAGGAGGTTAAAGGTGTAGGTGTAGGTTAGTGTGTAAAGTTAGTTTATAGGGTAAGTGTAAAATTAGGTTAAGGTTTAGGTAAAGGTCTCAAGTTAGAGTTAGGTGAAGGTGGAGAACTAGGGAAGGTAGGGGTTGTAAACCAAATGCGTTCACGCGGGCCCCATAATGCGCCCGCCTCGGCAATATAAGTAACTTTTATGGGGTATGGTTGAAGTTGAGGCTTATGATAACCATTTTACACAAGGGGTTTAGAGTTGTAGATAAAATTCGTACTGCGGGTATATACTCATATATATATATATATATCTATAACTAATACTATATAATATATAATATACATAAAATATACACATGGTTGTGTATGAATCACCGTCTAACTAACTTGAGTTGTCACCTACCTGGACCTCTACGTCAACCACTGTAATTTTTGACCAAAAACATAAACTATTAATCTAATAAAAAAGCTTGAAAAAAGATATAATGTTTTGACCGCAGCAGCGGGAACAATCGTGCAGGGGCACGATGGCACTGCGCAAGATAGGGGGGTTGATCTGTAAGCACAAATAAAAGATGTATTTGAGCCAACAGATATCTCCTCCAACCACAGCCCTAAGTGCGTGTTGTTGCCAAAAGGCCTTAAGGTAGCGGCAGACATGGTCCCTGAGGACTTGACATCAGCGTTCAACATAGCAGTGATTCACAACTGTATACAGGAGCGCCAACCCTGAATGTGTCATATGGTCAAGAGCTCATGTGGTCAAGCACAGTGACCTGAGGGACAAGGACTTGGGTCACCATACTCCACGCGATTGCCATACCACCGCTTCTGCTGCGTCTGAATCCGCCTGCTCTCTGCCTTCCCAGCCTAAATCGCCTCATCACGTCAGGTCAGATGAGGGATCAGATCATTTATCAACCCGGGAAGGTGTCCAGGGCAGTTTTTGATTCATTTTAAAAGAAATTTGTGTCTAGCACTCTAACCATCACCGGGGGGGCAGAGGTATTAAGTTCGAGGTGGCCCGGCCAACTTGGACAACCTTGCCCACCCCCAGAGTCTTTCACAACGCTGGGGGAGTGCGTCGTAAAGTGCTGGGTTGAATCGGACGACGACCCCGACCCTACATGTTCGGAGAATTTTCCCTGTTTCCCCAGAAATGACGAAATGACGAGATTCTGGCTGGGCTGAATGTACTTGACGGCTCCCCTCAGTAATTGTTACGTGCCCTTAAGACTTTACTCGACTCCGTCCGGTTACGGTGAGTCGGAGGCCAACATTGGCTATCAGGGGTCAAAGTTTTCGGGGCCCCTTTCCAGGAACCGGTGATCTCTAGACAACACGGGTGTACTTGGGTCCGGACCCACACCCTCCCTGTCCTTTCGGGCAACCGCTGGCCTCCCTTTTTGGCCATGGTAATGCCACCTGAAACATGAAGATCCGCTGCAGTAACTGCAGCGGTTTCATGTGCAGAGGGGGTGCCCGGCCGGTGTACTGCCTTTTTTGTGGTGAGACCACCGCCCCCACCTATAAGCAGTGCCCGGCTGACTCCAGCGATGCAGGTTGCAACCTCCTTCAACATGAGCCCACCTGTTCCATCTCGGATGTGCAAGGAGGAAAGATGAGGGGCATCCACCCTGTGACCTTCGTCCCAAGGGGGCCCCTGTACGGGATATCAGACGGGATATCTGAGGTACGGGATAACCCCTGTACGTTATCGCGATAAATTATCGCGCTAATTTATCGCGCTAATTTATCGCCGCTAATTTATCCACGATACCGTTATCTCGATAAGTTTATCGCGATAATTTATCGCGATAATTTATCGCGATACGTTATCGCGATATATAACGATAAAAAAATTCAGCGTTTATCGATCATATGTATCGCCCCCTTCGAACTTTTGGTTCTAAAACTAGCGCAATAATCGATAATTTTATATTTTGTGGTTCCATCTAGCACCGGGGCGGCGTGCTTGGAGGCAAGGAACAGGGGAGGTCCCAGGTCCAATGTCACTCAGAAAATGAGGCTTCTTTGTTAGTGGCAAAACGGTAAATGAAGGTTTTCTAACAGTTTACTGAAGCATTTAAGATTTAAAAAAAATTTATTTAAAATATAAATATCGTTATCGCTCCTAGTTCGGAGTGAATTTTGGATACGAGTTATCACCTTATCGGGCGATAAATTTATCGCCCGTTATTAATTATCGGTTATCGATTTATGGTTATCGTGATAAGTTTTTTCTTTATCGCGCCACCTCTGCTACTACTACTACTTACTCTTAAATATATCCTCCTACTAACTACTACTACTACCCACTATGCTAGTTACTACACTACTACCACCCCACCACTACTACTACTACTACTACTTACTAACTATACCACCACTACTACTACCACCACTACTTACTTACTACTACTACTACTACCACTACTACATACCACCACTACTACTATACTACTACTACGCTGCCTACACTACTACTATATACTACTACTACTACTACTACTACTACTATGCCTTTTGAGGGTTTCATCGGTGGAACTGGGGATGCGGAAAGTCGACGACTTACCACTTCATAAACGCCTGCGGCCGTTCAGATACGGAGAGACGCCCCATGGGCACTGTTCGGCGTCTGAAGCCCATGGGGGCACTGTTCGGCGTTCTGACGCATCATTGGGCAAGTTCGGCGTCTGACGTCCATGGGGCCCAACTGTTCGGGCGTTGAACGCCCATGGGGCACTGTTCGGTGTCTGACGCCCATGGGGCACTGTTCGGCGTCTGGACGCCCATGGGGCACTGGTTCGGTGTCTGATGCCATGGGCCACTGTTCGGTCTGACGCCCATGGGGCACTGTCGGTGTCTGAGCCCATGGGGCCACTGTTCGGTGTCTGACGCCCATGGGGAACTGTTCGGTGTCTGACGCCAACGGGGCACTGTTCGTGTTCTGTCTGACGCCCACGGGGGCACATGTTCGGCGGTCTGACGCCCACGGGGCACTGTTTCGGCGTCCTGACGCCCAATGGGACTGTTCGGTGTCTGACGCCCATGGGGACACTGTTCGGTGTCTGACGCCCATGGGGCAGGTTCGGTTGTTCTTGACGCCCATGGGGCACTGTCGGCGTCTGACGCCATGGGGCACTGTTCGGCGTCCTGACGACCATGGGGCACTGTCGGCGTCTGGACGCCCATGGGCACTGTTCGGCGTCTGACGCCCATGGGGCACTGTTCGGGTCGACGCCCATGGGGCACTGTTCGGCGTTCTGACGCCCACGGGGCACTGTTCGGTGTCTGACCCCACGGGGCACTGTCGGCGTCTGACGCCCACGGGGCACTGTTACGGCGTCTGACGGCCCATGGGGCACTGTTCGGTGCTGAAGACCCACGGGCACTATTCGGTGTCTGACGGCCCACGGGGCCACTGTCTCGGAGTCTGACGCCCATGGGGCACCTGTCGGTGTCTGACGCCAATGGGGCACTTGTTCGGTGTCTGACGCCCATGGGGCCACTGTCGGCGCTGACGCCCATGGGCACGTTCGGGTCTGACGCCCCAATGGGGCACTGTTCGGTGTCTGACGCCCATGGGGCAATGTCGGTGTCTGACGCCCATGGGGCACTGTTCGGCGTCTGACGCCCATGGGGGCACTGTTCGGCGTCTGACGCCCATGGGGCCACTGTCGGTGTACTGGACCGCCATGGGGATGTTCGGCGTCTGACGCCCATGGGGGAGGGCCACTGTGCGGTGTCTGGACGCCCATGGGGCACTTTTCGGTGTCTGACGACCATGGGGCACTGTTTCGGTGTCTGACGACCCATGGGGCACTGTTTCGGTGTCTGACGTCCATGGGGCAGTTGCGGTGTCTGACGCCCACGGGCACTGTTCGGTGTCTGACGCCAAGGTGCACTGTTCGGTGTCTGACGACCACGGGGCATGTTCGGCTGTCTGACGCCCATGGGGCATGTTCGGTGTCTGACGCCCATGGGGCACTGTTCGGTGTTGACGCCCACGGGGCACTGTTCGGTGTCTGACGCCCATGGGGCACTGTTCGGTGTCTGGACGCCCACGAGGGGCACTGTTCGGCGTCTGACCCCCATGGGGCATGTTCGGTGTCTACGACCACATGGTGCACTGTTCGGTGTGTCTGACGACCATGGGGCACTGTTCGGCGTCTGACCGCCCATGGGGCACTGTTCGGTGTCTGACGCCCACTGGGGCACTGTTCGGTGTCTGACGCCCATGGGGCACTGCTCTTCGGTTGTCTGACGACCATGGGGCAATGTTCCGGCGTCGGACGCCATGGGGCACTGTTCGGTGTCTGACGCCCATGGGGCACTGTTCGGTGGTATGACGCCCATGGGGCACTGTCGGGTGTCTGAACGCCCATGGGGGCAGTTCGGCGTCTGCGGCCATGGGGCACTGTTCTCCGGTGTCTGACGCCCATGTGGGCACTGTTCGCGTCTGACGCCCATGGGGCTATGTCGGGCGTTCGGACGCCCATGGGGCACTGTTCGGCGTCTGACGCCCATGGGGCACTGTTCGGTGTATGACGCCCATGGGGCCACTGTTCGGCGGATGACGGCATACACCAAGCGCTTTGATGATTCGTCAGGACATTGCGCAACATTACACGTGTTGTAGATGACACGCTATCTACGACACCTTGTGTGGAGACGCGTTCTGGCATACTACGAGTTTCTGGACACATGTGCCAGAGCAGGAATCACTTGAAACCAGCAAAATTTAGTTATGCCGCAGGGAGGAAGACAGAATTCGTGGTTTCCATCTGGGATGGAGCACACCAGCCCACGTCAGAGCGCTGGCAGCCATCCAAGGGAGGTCGCCATGCCAGACCGGACCCACCATCACTGACATCAGGTCCTGGCATGCATGTTAATCAATGGCGCCCATTCCTGGCCACCCCCGCCGCCTGTCATGGAGCTTTCCGAGAGATCTCAAGAAGGCCAGCAGGCAAGCGTGTTACGGACGACCAAACTACGCCAGAAGTTCCCTATCAGGCGCAGACCACCCTTTTCAGTTGGCGAAAGAGGATGGGCTTGTCTATTACGACAAGTCCAGGCCCACTGCAGTCGTGACGGGACTGGTACAAGGAGAAGGGCTAGGATTTGTGGTCCTACAGCAACACTGCGCCTGTGCTTCACCGCGATACAACGTTTTGTTGCGGGGGGATGGCGCCCTGGCCCTCTGCGGCAGCCGCCAACCTAGTCAAAGAAGAAGCAGGGTACTCGGCAGTCGAGGAGAAGCTCTGGCGGTAGCGTGGTGTCTGCGCAAGGCCAGGCTGTTCTCCTAGGATTCACAACCTCCTTGGGGTGACGACCAGCGCCCCTTGTGGGTTTGTTCAAGGACAGGGTCCCTCTGCGGGTTGTTGAAACACCAGGTTGCTCCGGCCTGAAGGAGAAGACGCTGCACTACCGGTTTGTCCTTGATATAAAATATCTGACGGGCAAGCAGAATAACGCGGTGACTCCTTGGCGCGCTTCCTGCCCTCAAAGCGGCACCAGCGGACCGCAGACGACATGGACCAGGGGAGGAAATAGCGGCTGCAGTGTGCGCGGTGATGTCAGCAGCACTGGAATATGACGGCCTGTTAACCATGGTACGAGGAGATGGTGGCCAAGGGCAGCATCGGAGGAACAGGATATCAACTGCTGTTCAACAAGGTGATTGTCGGGAGACTGGCACCAGCACAAAGCACAAGACGCACTTGGTCTGCGTCCGTATTGCGGTGAGGGACAGGTTGGCCAGTGGTTTGGGAGCCTGGTAACCTACACGTTTGGTGGTGGGAGGTGCGCCTTGTAGTTCCCAGCCCCCGCTCCAAGCACCGTGTCGAGCTCTAATCTCCATGCTGCGACACCAGGGCCTCGACTCCATGCTACGTAGGGCTAGACAGTTCGGTTAATGGCCGGGCATGGAGGGGGACTGCTGGAGCACCATCGCAACCGGTGCCAGGATGTGAGAAGCAAAAACCCTCCCGACCTCACAGGAGCCGCTGGGCATCACGCCACCGCCAGATTACCCTTCCAGCAGGTTGTCCGCAGATATGTTTCAGCTGGAGGGGGAACTTCTGTACTTGCCTATGCTGGGACCGCCTCACTGGCTGGGTTGGAGCTGGCCCACTTCACGAGTAGCACCAGCTCAAGGCAAGATTCATTAAACCTGCCTGAGGAGGTTTTCGCAAGGTGGGGGGCGCCAGAAACGAGATTTACACGGACGGCGGCCACCAAACTTGGCCAGCAGCGAGATGGCCACCTTCCTCAGGACTTGGGGGGTCAACGGTGCGGCTTTCCTCGGCGCACTATTCCCAATCAAAACGGCAGGGCAGAGTAGCAGTTTTAAAGCTGCGAAGAGGCTCCTCCGAGGTAACACGGCCCAGGGGGCAGCCTGGACAATGATCGGGCATCAAAGGTCCTCCTGCAATACCCAACAACACGCTAAGGGACGTGAAACAAGTCTCAGCACAGCTCGCCACCGGCCGACAGCTGCGGATGGCGTTCCCGTGGCAAAAACAACACTACAGGGTCGACCAGCACTGGAAGAAGAACTGAGGCAGACTGAGGAGCGACGCAATGGCGAGGACCAGGACGAACTCCCTCAGGCGAGAGGAGGGGTGCACCGCCAGCTCCCACCCATTAGACGCATGGTACACGACGTGTGGATACAAGACGCAGACAGCAAATTGTGGGATCAGAACCGGAATCAATAGTTGAGTCCGCCCCTACCGGGCAGTACGCAGTGGAGGCTGAGTTAGGCAGCTGGCCGGATCTCCATACGGAACAGGACGCAATCGCGGCAAGCGCCAGACGCTCATCACTGCGACTTCCCAAAACCCCCCCCCCCACACCAAGTTTCAGGGGCAGGATGTGCAGACGGATCAGGGGACACCGGACCTGGTAGCACAAGCGGGACCCATAGCCATGCTCCGATATACGACTACCACCCGCCCCTCGTCGGAGTGGAGGCATCCTGTACGGTTGCAGGATATGCAATGTAATGTGGTATAGCTGCATGGGGGAGTTAGTGCTTGCGCTTGTACATCAATGTTTTGTCTTTCTTTATTTCGTCTAGATAGTTTTGTATATTATAGTTTTTTTTGTTTTTGTTTTTTAGGGGCATGAAATTTTTGTCGGTGTCATTTTTCTTATATTATTTGATGCGCACAGGAATTGTGTTTGTTTTATTTTTTAAGCTACTGTGTTCAGTTAGTTAATTGTACTTTTAACTGGGGGGGGAGATGGAAGATGTACGATATGTTGGTCGTGGGCAGCGGCATCACGCAGGCCTATTGCACAGTGAGAGGCATAGCTGACCTACGGTCCTATTCTAAGCAGTGGCTGTACTGGGGGGTCCAAATAAACCTGTAATCGCTCTACCCTATTCCTCAAGACCCTCGTATACCCCCCCAAATAAACCCCACCTTCTCGCATATGGTAGTATGTATAGGGACTCGGCGCACCTCCTGAGGAGTGGAGGAAAATTACGACATTATATATTACTTTATCTCGCCACTCAATGTAAACTTTTCGTCAATCATGAGTCACAGGATAATCCATTGGCTCGATTACATTTAGTTTTCTCACATCCTTATCTCCAACCAAATCCCAGATACTTGTACTCTTTCGTTATCTTATTTCATACCACCCACATCCAATCCACCTCCCTGTGCAAGGAGGACAAAGATCCGTGATAATTCAAATCGCTTGTGATTCCCTGTCTTACTCTATGGTTGTGAGACATGGACACTAAATAGTGACTTGAAGAGACGAATCAATGCCTTGGTAATTAAGTGTCTTCGCAAATCAGGGGTATCGCTGGGTGATTAGCGTGTTTCAAATCAAGCGATTGTCTCACCGTGAAGATTGAATCGAGGCCTATACCGGCATAGTCCTCAGCGCCAACTTCGGCTTATATGGGCATGTGGCACGCTACCTGAAACCGATCCTTCCCATCGGGTTGTATCTGTAAGAGACAACCGGCGTGGAGGAGGCAAAGGGGAGCACACAAGGCTCGTGGCTGGGGCAAGTTGATGTTTTCTTGTCGAGAGGCTGCTTGGTATGGGAAAGGAGGCCTGCCATGGAACTAGCGCGTGGTGACCTCGGTAGTGGCGTCGTAGGGTGGGCGAGGCGACGCGCCCCCGCGTATGCCCCCAATGATTGATTGATCCAATGCTGTCATCATCAGAGCCCATCCCCATTCACCACCAACACCTGGCTCTTCTCCTTACTGAGCCAAACGTTGAAGCCCCTTCCATACTCAGTCACAGCATTCAGCATCCTCTTGTAGCTCATTGTGGTTTTCACTAAGGATCACCACATCATCTGCATACTCAGTACACTCAACCTTCATCTCCAATTTTCACACCCAGACCTGTACGCTTCTCTCTCACTCCCATTTCCTCAAATATAATCCAAAAAGTAGAGGAAAAAGGAAGGCCCCCACACACCCCCTTGGGGCCCCTTACTTCCTTTTTCTCTCTACTTATTAAACCCTTCCATCTCCAAGTCCCCATCCCTAAAACTTTCCCTGTTGTTCCATTAAAAAGTATTAAAAAACCTTCTCACTCAAGCAAATCGCTCCAAACATTAATAGCATTCTCCCAAATGCCCTTTCCGGCAGACCGCCCTTCCAGGAAAGCTTCAGGGAACCTTTTCGGGCCGGTGGCCCCCCAAGGGGTTTTTAAAGGTCAAGATCAGTGGTAAACGTGAAGGAAAAAGACCCCTGCGTCCCTATGTCCCGTTTGCCGCAGCCAAGGCGCCGCCTTGGGTCCTTCCCTTTCCGAGGAAATATAATTCAGGGGGTGAATTAGGTTGAAAGGGGAATACCGTCGATTGAATGCAATGCCCCACAAAAAACCAACAACACAACTCTACTCGGCCTTAAGGTAACTGATGGAGTGTTTTGTTTTGTCTGTGTGTGTGTTCTCTCTGTGTGTGTTGTGTGTGGTTTTGTGTTTTGTTGTGTTTTCCTTGTGTGGTGTGTGGGGTGTGCCTGGGGTCTGTGGGTGTTGGTTTTTAAACCCCACTGGGGTAAAAAAATTTTTTGGAAGATTTTTTTCCAAACACCAAAAAAAAAGTTTTTTCCCTGGCACTAAAATTGGGATTTTTTTAAATTTGGGATATAATTTTCCAAAACCATAGGTTGAAAAAAAAAACAAAAATATAATAATAATTTATAAAAAAACCATAAAAATTCCAAAAATTGGGTTTTTAAAATTACCCTCCAAATTAAAAATTTAAAATCCACCTTATAGTTTAATGAAACCTAACCAAACCTTAAAGTTAAATTAACCTAACCAACCAAATTTTAAATTACTAACCAACCTTTAAACCCACAAAGTAAACCTAACCTAACCTTAACCACAAAGTAACCTAACCTAACCTTAACCACAAAGTATAGCTAACCTAACCTTAACCACAAAGTATAGCTAACCTAACCTTAACCACAAAGTATAGCTAACCTAACCTTATGAACACTGTTGCCTCCTTGGTGTCTTGGTGACGGGGCAGAATAAGTAGCTCTGAGCACCCAGCTCTTAATGTCTTGCCAGAGCCGTTCAATGTTGTTGGTGTGGACCGGCGTCACTGGATCCACAAAGCTCTTAGAGTGGTTCACGACTCTGTGTGTATATCCCAGGTCGCTGAGGCCACTATAGGTTTTTTTTTCCAACATTCCACCCCTCTGTTTGAAAAAGGGGGAAAATAAAATTGGCCTCGCTTGAAAATTTTGCCTTGATTGGCTCCCAAAATTAGTGTGATATTGCCTAAAGGGAAAGAATGGCTCGCCTGTCAATAAGTTAATTTGTGGTGTCTTTTGATTGGAAAAAACCTTTCTAATTTTGATATTTAACCCAAAGAAATCTTAGGCGTGACTCCGCCCATTCCCCAAATAAAGTTTAAATTGGGGGATGGTCTTTGCCAACCAAAAGGTCTTTCAAATATCCCATGGTGGATATTGCCCAATAATAGATAACTCACCTTTAAATAACCCAAAAGGGGTTTGGCGCCCCATTTTGGGGAATTCAGGGGTAGCGGTTTATTTGCGTCCCCACCAAAGGTTTTTTGCCAAAAGCAGTTCGCCCATTGGTTGGGAATTTCATTTTGGCCCACTAGTCTCCCTTAGGGGGGTTGGAAGGGCAAAGTCTAGATTGGCGTCCCCTTGTAGGTTGGGGTTGTGGTAAGTTCAGTAAGTGGCTAGCGGGTAGTTGGCGTCACCTGTGGGTTGGGGGTTGTGGTAATTTCATTTAAGTGGCTAGCGGGTAGTGGGTCCCCTTGTAGGTTGGGGGTTGTGGAAAGTTCAGTAAGTGGCTAGCGGGTAGTTGGGGTCCCCTGTGGGTTGGGGGTTGTGGTAAGTTCAGTAAGTGGCTAGGGGGTAGTTGGCGTCACCTGTAGGTTGGGGGTTGTGGTAAGTTCAGTAAGTGGTTTAGCGGGTATTTGGGCGTCACCTGTAGGTTGGGGGTTGTGGTAAGTTCAGTAAGTGGCTCCAGCGGGTAGTTGGGTTCATGGGCTAATTATTATGTCTGTCTTTTTTTTCTTTTATTACAAAAGATAGAACTCTCCAAAATTAACAAAGTCAGAATTATTGGTATTATTTTACAATAGGACCAAACTTCCCTACACAATTGGGAGCATGGTTTTTGTTTACCTTATTGTATTCTAAGAGACATTTTCTCCTTGAGTTTTCCGTCACAAATCAATATAATAATAATAATAATAATAATAATAATTTTATTCGCGCCCGAAGGCAGACATACAAAAAACAAAGCGATAAGAACAGGCCAAGGAGTAAACTTAAGTACTACAGGTTAAAGTTCCCAAACTCGGCAACCTCGGGACCAGCGCCGAGCCCAGTAATGGAATTTTCCCACTGTTAGAACGTAGATATATTAAGGGGAAAAAAAGCATGAAAATCACATGAAAAAATTATTTGGATTCAAATACAGTACAAATCTTCACTCTTCCCATGTCTCAAGGTCTTACGTATGTCCATACCTTTCACCGTCTCACTCCTGGCATAAAATTCACGTAACTTTGTTTTCTGTTTCCTGAGGTCATACACTGTAGATGACCCCACACCATATATTTCACACAAATTTCGCACTGAGGTTCCGCCATCCAACTTCTTCAAAAGGTCAATTTTCTCAGAACTAGTGAACCCATTGTTCTTCCTTTTCTTTTCCCTTGCCCCAGTAGGTGTTCCTGGACGTTTGGGAGCCATAATACCAATAACAGACCTGTAGAAGTACACAAAATAACAGTGTACACAACTCTACAGTCACAACACCACTGAACAATAACAACAAACAAATCGGCGGGAGAAACCAAGCGGCCTAGTGTGGTGGCACCCAGCGGCCGACCCGGCAACTACGCGCCGGGTTTTGGGTGTTCTGCCGGGTTTTGGAGAATGCGGAACCATAGCCGAGTTTTGGGTGTTGCCGAGTCTTGGGATGCCGAGTTTGGGAACTTCAACCTGTAGAGCAAAACACAAAACAGGAACAAAGTACAGGCACATCAGGGGACATAGTATCAAAGTACATAGCAAAGCATACCTGGACACCTGTGCTACCCCACATTCTGCACAAACAGCAGACCCAGCCACGCTGTTGTATAGGTCCACATACATAGGCCGAGCTCTGCCCGAAGAGGTGATGATGGAGTTCGTAGAGAGCTCCACCCTACTCCTTAAACTGAACACGGAGTGTCGACGGATCACATCCAGATTGTTCACCCCGTTCCTAGCGAAAGCCAGGGACGAGCTGCACCACCTGGGCAGCCCCAGAAGCCTCTTAAGGATGTCATTGTGACAGACCTTAAGGCGTTTCATAGTGGCCACCTTGTACCGCGACCACAGAGAGTTGCAGTATATAGAGTAGCATGACTCCTGAATAAATCCATCTTCACCTCTCTGCTACAGTAGGAAGAATTTCCTCTGTAGAGTATTTCCCAAACAAGAAGCTTGGTGGTCTGCTTGATGATATCATCATCAGTCATGTTGTGGGATATACATGGCCTAGTATGCGAATCTATCCAAAAAAGTGAGGGCAGACCCCCCGAGCCATGCTGTTTTCAGGTAATTCACCTGAGCGCGTGCGGTGATACTACCATGCACTCTGTCTTAGTGTAAAAGTTTCGGAGATTAGAACATTTAAGGTGGGAGGAGGGAAAAAGTCTCCTTGTTTCAAAATGGCCTCCCTCTTCCTCTTCTTGTTGACCTGCCCCACTTTGTTTGGGATTTTATTAAACTTTTTTTATTATTGGACCCAGTTAGGAGGTTAAGTTTGGTTATTAGGTTAGGTTAGGTTAGGTTAGGTTAGGTTAGGTTAGGTTAGGTAAGGTAAGGTAAGATTAGGTTAGGTTAGGTAAGGTTCAAGTTAGGTTAGGTAAGGTGGAGCTAGGTAAGGCAGGTGGTGTAAACCCAATGCGGCCGCGGGCCCCATGCGGCCGCCTACGGCAATATAAGTAACTTTTAGGGGGTTATGGTGAAGTTAGGTTTTTTAACTTTTAGGGGTTTGGTTAGTAACTTTTAGGGGTTATACTATATATTATATATATATTATTATTTATATAAAATATATATATACTACAAATGTTTTATATACTATTGAATTTATATACTTTACTAATGTAAATTTTTAAAAAATAAATATATATATATAAAACTTAAAAAAATGTTTTGTGAACAACCGTCACTCTTGTTGGCACTTGCTCTAATGTTTTTTGAACCAAAAAATAATATTAAATTTAACAAGCCTAAAAAGTAATGTTTTGTTGCAAACAGGGGGCGAACAAGGTCCCCGGGCTTGCACGCTCAAATTTGGGGGTTCTTAAGCCAATAAAGTTTATTGAGCACAGTCCTCAAAACACCCTAAGTGCTTGTTTGCAGCTGGGAGGGCAGAACGCCTGGGGCTTGAACACTCAACATGATGATCACTGTTACAACCCAATTTTTGGG
>JACEEZ010022649.1:53305-108476 GCA_016584305.1 Chionoecetes opilio
AAAGAGCTGGTGTGCTGATGTATTATTTCAGGTTTGGGATATAACATGGCCTAGGTATGCGAATCTATCACAAAGAGGGCAGACCCCGAGCCATGCTGTTTCAGGTAATTCACCTGAGCCGTGCCGGTGATACTACCATGCACTCTGTCCTTAGTGTAATAGTTTCGGAGATATAGAAACATTTAAGGTGGGAGGAGGAATAAGTCTCCTTGTTTACAAAATGCCTCCCTCTTCCTCTTCTTGTGACCTGCATCGCTTTTGTTTGGTATTTTATTAAACTTTTTTATTATTGGACCCAGTTAGGAGGTTAAAAGTTAGGTTAGGTTAGGTTAGGTAAGGTAAGGTTAGGTTAGGTTAGGTTAGGTTAGGTTAGGTTAGGTAAGGTAGAGCTAGGTAAGGTAGGTGGTGTATACCCAATGCGGCCGTGGGCCCCATGCGGCCGCCTACGGCAATATAAGTAGCTTTTAGGGGGTTATAGTGAGGTTAGGTTAGTAACTTTTAGGGGTTAGGTTAGTAACTTTTAGGGGTTAGGTTAGTAACTTTTAGGGGTTATAGCAGACACAGGCATGATTATGATTATTAATCAAAAAAATCATAATCCAAGGCTGTGATTACATAATCATAATCAAACCATAATTAAAAGTTAAGCTGCAGCTTTAATCATAATCAAATCATAATCATATTTTTCTTCATAATAATCAATGAACAAAATGGGATTCTTTCATCGTATTTTCCATGTAGCAATTCTATTTCTCATAAATAAATTAGCCAATGTCATATCTATATGTTCCCGGTCCACGCAGGTTTGCAAGGCAGGACACTTAAAGGCGTTTTCTGCGGGGGAGCAAGAGAAATGTCACTTGCAAGCGGTCACCTTCCTCTTGCTGTGTCCCCGCAGACAACGCTCACCCGTCGCTCCATGAGAGGGCGACGCGGCGGCTGAGATGTAAGCAAAACAAGGATCAAATGACTATTTTGACCCTCTAGATATTGTCACACTGGGAGGCATCTGTACCGTCACAGTCAGAAAAGTGTGCAGATTCAGGAAACGTGCCTATAAATGTAATTAGTATTGAGTCATGTGTGAAGTGTTTCTATGGAAGAGTGGGATGTACTCACAGGGAAGTACTCACGTGGCCAAAAGTATCTTAATGCCAACAGTCTCCCATCTTCCCTGGAGTGTAGTGTTTGCTGGCACAGTCTTGTAAGCCCGGCAGATAAGTACTGGGGCATTATACACACTGTTGCCTTTATCTACGTTTATGTTTTTGTTTATATATTTTCTTAAGTTCTTATGTTCATCTATACGCTGAGATTCATCGACACTTGTGCATGTCCATCGAAGTGTCTTCCTAACCCCTGCAGACCCACAACGTAATTTCCATTGTAATTTGGGTACCAATAGACAATTTTTGTGTGAATATATGCAATATTTATAGATATGACCTGTTTAGTATCCTTGTCGACTAACTAATTTGGTATATTCAGTTAATTTTCTTAATTTTATGGCTAACAACATACAATTTTTTGATTGATGATGATATTTATGTAGTTAACGCTAATTTATGCATGGCGCTAATTCATTTATCAGAGAACTAAATATATCAATGGAAAGCTAATCCAATTTTGCTTCTACTAATGCAGCCCAGTGACTCTTATAAAAATCCTGCCTGCGCCACCACGGGCGAGGGCCAACCATTAACCCTCCAGTACAGGGCCTCCATCCCACCCCTGGAGGTCACTGAAAAAACGGCGCATAGGCACCACAAAAAAAAAAAAGTGTAGAAGCGCGGAAAAACTCTGGGAGATAATGGCGAAATCGGGAGGGTAAGAATTTGGACTCAGGGGAAAACTCGCATAGCGTAAACTTGGGGAGGGGTACGTAGTGTATAATTTTGTGCTCTAAAGGAATCATACACCCGGCGTGAGTGTCTGGGGGGGCTGCGCTCTGCCCCCTATGCCACGAGGCCCCACAGTGGTAACCCGATGTACATAGCCCTTTGGCCCCGGGGCAGCAGGGTGCAAAATAGCCTGTGTGGGGCAGGGAGTACCGCCTGGTCCCGGGGCAGAGGGGCACATGGCCCTGTGTCCTGGGGCAGCAGGACTCCACTAGCCCTGTGTCCCGGGGCCGCAGGACGCAATAGTGTGCCCCCGGGGTAGAAGGCGTACACTAGCCCTTGTCCCGGGAAAAGCAGGACGTACCTAGCCCTGTTTTGGGGTAAAAGGTTTTCAAACTGCCGTTTTTGGGGGGTGCGGGGTGTAAACACAGCCCTGTGTCCTGGGCAACAGGTGTCACACTCCCCTTGCCCGGGGAGCGGGGTGTCAACTAGCCCCTGTTCCCGGGGCAGCAGGACGCACACTAGCCCTTTGTCCCGGGGCAGCGGGACGTCACACTACCCTGTGTCCCGGGGCAGCGGGACGTCACACGGCCGTGGTCCCGGGGCGCAGGACGCCACTAGCCCGTGTCCCGGGGCAGCAAAAAGTCACACGGCCCTTTTCCCCGGGGGCAGCAGGACTCACACTGGCCCGTGCCCCGGGGCGCGGGGACTTAATGGCCTTGTCCGGGGGCAAGGACGTCACACGGGCCCCGGGTGTCCCGGGGCACGACGTCACACTGGCCCTGTGTCCCGGGGTAAAGGCATCCCGGTTTAAAGCCTCGGCGGGCCCCCTTTAAGGCACATTTTTGAAATTTTAGAGAATGGTTTAAAAAACAATTCAATTAGAATCTCGGCTCATGGAAAATGGACCCGGGACAAAAGTAAAACTGATTCAAGAAAAAAAATATTTTAATACAAAAAAGAAAAGAAAATCTAAGTGAAAAGAAAAAGTTTAATTTTTTTCCCTTCTTACCTTTGCAGTGTATGAAAAATTTGCATGGAAAAAACTTTTACAGATTTGGCACTTTGCCTACAGTTTTACAAAAACCTTTTTAGTTTTAACCTTGCCGCTTTTAAAAGTGCAAATCTTCATTTACAGAACTGAAGTCCAGTTCTCGGAGCAAAACCCTGCCATGCCAGAAGTGCCAAGGGACCAAGGGGCACTGTTTTGGGCAGGGGGGAACAAAAACCCCGCCATGCACAGAAGGGCCAAGGGCACCAAAACCTGTTGTGCAGGGCAAAAAATCCCCGCCCTGCAAGAAAAGGGCCAAGGACCAAAGACACTTTGGTGCAGGGCAGAACAAATCCCTGCCAGCACAGAAGGGCCAAGGCACCAAGACACTGTTGGGGCAAGGGGAAAAAATCCCTGCCATGCAAAGAAGGGCCAAGGCACCAAGGGGCACTGTTTGGGGCAGGGCAGAAAGCTTCACATCTCTGATTCTCTTTTGGGTGCGATAAGAAACGTTTCCTGAAAAACCCTTGGGGGCCATCAGTGGGAAGTACATTGGGAGAGCCATTTTAGTGTTTGGAAAACTGCATGAAGTCAGGGTGTGCAGCAGCACAAAAAAACTGCTGGGCACACCCTGTTGAGGGGGAGCTTTAGGGGGTTGGTCTTTTACCGCAAAGAACGGCAGTACCGATGCAAAGCAGTATTCAGATCCTTGTGAACAACCCGACAACCATGTAAAGCTGGTTATACCTCGTCGGTCAAGAGTCCCGCTGTCAAAAAAGCCGACCGCTGCACCCCTACAGAATGCCCCTGTGCCTTTTGCAATCCTTCACAGTGGGCAAGATGACATAAAATGTATAATTTTGAATGTGTGGGTTTTCATCCCCCTTTTGTGGATCAGTAGCATTTCCATCATTGACACGCTTCTTTCGCTTGGGAAATTTGCCGCTTTTTGGATTTGTAAAAATGTTGTTGCCGCAGCGCCCCCATCTTTTTTTTCTATAAAACAGAATTTCCCCTGCGCGCATGTAAAACCCTTGAAACTTTCAGCGACCAATAGCCGGGGGGTTCCCTAGGGTGGCCTTTTGCAACAATTTGCTGCGAGTTGAAGCGCTGCAAAAAATTTTTTAGGGGAATCAGTCGATTGAAAAGTGTCTCTGTCAATAGTCTTTTTGGGCGTCTATCCCCGTATCACAAATTTGGAAAACTCTGAGAGCTTCTTTAGCTTCAGATCCGCCTGTTTGGGGTGGCATTAATCAATATGGATTGACTTATAGGGATACCCCGTACAGAAACATGGCAATGGAAATCATGGGATAGATGTAGGGTCACAGGCAAATAATATGGGCCTACACCTACACACTGTCTCTAAGACATAGCCCGTCCGAGAGTCACGAGAATTTTCTCAACTTCCTCGTGACTCTGGGGACGGGCCATGTGACACACGCACATCTATACATCTAGATCGGCTACAAGTGATCAGAGATCCTCTTCACTTGTAATAAGTTTTGTTGTTATAGTATTGTTGTTAATTTTAAAAAAATCTATGAGAATTTTGGCTGCCCTAGCACTTTGCTGGTCTGCCTAATGGTTAATCCGACACTGCGTAAGGGGTCCTCCCCCACCAGGCTCAGGGTGCATGGCACGGAGAGAGCACCGGGGCCCAGCACAGCAAGCGTTGCCCCTCTGTTACCTTATGTTAGTTTGGGAATGAACAAAATTAGCTGTCAAATTTCCCGATGTACGGTTTGTTATGTCATAATATGACTAGGTGCGTCAAACACTAGGCATTACGTTCGATTACGATGCCATTATGTCAGGAATCATTTTGTGTTTAGTGATGCGGAAAAGTGATCGGGGGCAATAAAGCGCGGAATTTTTGCCACGTATGCGCGCTCCATGGCCCTTCTCCTGCCGTTTTTGTTTACTGTCAAAGGGGTTTACTAATTTACAAGGCTTTCTCACTTTTTGAAGGCTCTAATTATTATTACAAAAACTTCCTTAGACCGTCAGAAAACAATTTCCTATTTTAACCCCTGCAAGGTTTCCCATGCTTTTTTGACCTGGAAAACCAAATCACAACCATTTTGAGCTAAATGTCAGGAACTTTGTCTTGACTCAATATTTAAGCCCGCGACAAGAAAGCGCTAATTTCCCTTTCCCGGCCAGCTTTTTTTCACCTGAGACTTTTGTTAAAATTGGGATAGAACAACATTGGGGTATCAAATTGCAGCATTTTAATATTATTTCTGAAAAAAATCCAAGAAACTTCAAGAAAAAAGACATCATTCCAAAAAAAGCAAATTTCTGAATCTAAAATAATATAAGCGACGTGTTTTCTGTCTGTCTTCTGTCTGTCTGTCTGTTTTGTGTGTTGGGGTATAGGTCCGGCCCCCGTGGCGCAAACACCTCATGGCACTTTTGTAAACGGTTGACAGGGGAAGGTCTAAGCCCCTTATGAGTGATCCGATCACTTTTTTTTTTCTTCTTTTTTAGGCCCTTAGCGAGAATGTGAAAAAAAGTGGGTTGCGAGAATTGAGGAGCCTTGATGTAGGGTGAGGGAAAGGGGTGAGTAAAGGGTTGGGGTGATGGGTTAATGATGTGGGTGAGTGAATGGGTGGGGGTGATGGGTATGGGGAGTGAATGGTGGGGGGTGATGGGTAATGGGTGAGTGAATGGGTGTGTGGTGAGGGGTAATGGGTGATTTGAATGGGTGGGGGGTGATGGGTAATTGGGTGAGTGAAGGGGTGTGTGTGTGATGGGTAAGGGGTGAGTGAATGGGTGGGGGTGGGTAATGGGGGGTGTGGGTGTGGGTGAGGGGTGGGGTTTGTTGGGTTTGGTGATTGGTGGTGGGTGGGTGAGGGGTTTGGGGGTTGATGGGAAATTGGGTGGTTGAATGGGTGGGGTGATGGGTAATGGGTGAGTGAATGGGTGTGTGGTGATGGGTAAGGGTGAGTGATGGGTGGGGGGTGATGGGTAATGTGAGTGGGGTGGGGTGATGGGTTGGTGTGAATGGGTGTTGGTGATGGGTAATGGGTGAGGAATGGGTGGGGGGTGGGGGTTAATGGAGTGAGTAAATGGGTGGGTGTGATGGGTAATGGGTGGTGAATGGGTGGGGGGGGTCATGGGTAATGGGTGGGTGAATGGGTGGGGGGTGATGGGTTAATGGGTGTGTGGTGATGGGTAATGGGTGAGTGAATGGGTGGGGGGTGAGGGTATATGGGTGAGTGAATGGGTGGGGGTGATGGGTAATGGGTGAGTGACGGGTGGGGGGTGATGGGTAATGGGTGAGTGAATGGGTTGGGGGGAATGGGTGGGAATGGGGTGGGGGGGTGAGGGTTAATGGGTGAGTGAATGGGTGGGGGGTGATGGGTAATGGGTGAGTGAATGGGGGGGGGGAATACATAATTTTCTACATCCATGATTTCAGGAAAGTTAGAAGGGGCTATCTGGAGAGTCCATGTTTGGGGGGCCCGAAGGCCCACCAAACACAGGTGGTGGGCCGAAGGCCCCCCAAATAGCCCTCCGCAGGAGCTACCCAAAAAAAGTCCGCCCGGAGGGCGGTTTTTGCGGCTAGTTCATATAAATTTCATAAATATTACAATCTTTGACATCAAAAATGTGTGACAAAGACTCTAAAAACTATTTTCAAGTGGCAGAAAACTCTATTGTCTATGTCAAAAGGACACTTCACAGTAATTTTTTGAGTTTGCTTCTTGAAGCTATCAAATCGCTCACGGTTGTATTCCACAGTTTGAAGAAGGTATAGTACTGTTTTGCTGAGAATCTGTGGTAATGATGTTTCCCGAAATCGTCATCTCTTGACTCCCCGCTCAGCAATGTCATTCACTACTTTTACATTGCTGACATATTCCAGGGCCTTGCTGTAGTCATCACTCCTTGGCCATGTCGCCACAGGTTGCAGAAGCCAGTCATACTCAATGCCAAGGGTGTCAAGCAGAAGATGACTCTCTGGGCCAACTAGATCAGCCAGAGTCGTCTTGGCTGTACCTGAGGGAACATAGGTTTCCCTCGTCTGAAACTATCTGGCTTCTCAGTGGCGTTTCAGCTTGGCAGCAATGTCCCGCTTCTCTTTGTCACTGGGGTCGCTACCGAAGAGAGCGAAAAGGCACAACCTCCTGTGTCAGGTACCACTTGTGGTTTTCAAGTTTTGTAGCACTGCCTGAGCAATCTCTGGATTTTGTTTTTCTTGAACTTCATCATGTCCTTCATGAACTGCAGATCATTTGCAGGGCATCTGCAGCAGTGTAGTGACATCCACATGGGTGTATAGAACAGTCCTAGGAAGAGGTTAGGCGTTCCAGCTTCACAACAGTTTCTTTATCGTACTCCCGCTGGGTCAGCAAACAGGAACTCTTCATAGAATACAGGTTTTTGGCCATCCACCTGGCCTGATGAATGGCTCCAGGACGACTCCAGTGGATTCCCCCGGGGAGGCGTGTCTCCAAGGACGATCAGTGTAAGCTAGCCATCTCACCCGGGAGTCAGCTCTAGGAGGCTTCTCCGACCCCAGGATTTCCTGTAGTATTTCCTTGCACTCTTTCTTCTTTTTATTCAACCAATTTTTGTCTGATGGACAGGGTTGTAGGGTTGTCTGTGGTAAGATCTGTCCAAACGTCCTTGAAGTGCTTGAACCCAAGGATTCTTCTGGGCTCTTGACCTTGCCAAA
The DNA here is from genome assembly GCA_016584305.1 of Chionoecetes opilio. Taxonomy (NCBI): domain Eukaryota; kingdom Metazoa; phylum Arthropoda; class Malacostraca; order Decapoda; family Majidae; genus Chionoecetes; species Chionoecetes opilio. Next base: position 60,822 of record JACEEZ010022649.1, read on the forward strand.
CAGTTCTCCCATACAGCACCAACCGCACTTCTAGAATGTGGGTGTCTGCAGGCCAGGTAGAACACCTTCCTGTCAAGCTGTTGCTCCAGAAGCTTGGCAGCTCCCGATGTACTCCACTGTTTTCTGGCCGTTGTGTCAAACACAAGGCAGTGATCACTCCAGTAAGCCCCCATGCCTCCAGCAAATCCATGGATGCCTCTGCCTGAGCCGTTCCTGTTGAGCTGTCTATCACTGGTAATCCCAGTTTGCTTGCCTTCAGGATATGCAGGTGGTCCTGAGACAAGCACAGCCAGAGTCTCGACGTTGGTCCCAGGATCACTTCCCAGGACATCTCTCAGCATCTTGCCATCCCAGTGGAGAGCAGCATACTTGGGAGGGTCCTCGCTAAAAGCTGCCATGTACTCCTGGCTGATGTGGGCCTTGTCAGATCCTGTTCCGTCTCGTTTTTTGAGGTTGAGATGACAAACTTGTCCAGGTCAGCTCCACCAGCCTTCAATGTAGCAGAGACTAAGGCTGTCACTTGATGTCAGACAATCCCAGACGATCAGCGGTACTGCAGATGTCAACACACTCCATGACCCTCCTGGGAAATGTGAGAGTCACAGTGTCTTGGTGATGTGAACATCCAGGACGAGGTTGGTTTGGGAATCCATGTCCTCTGCATTCCCTTCACTGTCGGTTGGGTCAGCCCAGGTAGACACATCAGCAGCAGTCCTTCGCTGTGTGGCAGCTGAAAAAATTGTAGAAATTTTGTGACAAATTCATATCTTGTTCCTCTCTCTGCTGCAGTCTTGCAGCCCTCTCTGCTTGCTGCTGGGACCGGGACTCAAATATCTTGTCATGACCAGACATGTGGCCTTTCTCTCTGTCTTCTGATCCTGGTAGAACCTGATGTCCTTGTCCTTCTTCTCCCCTTTATAGCAGTCGGTTTCTCTCTATTTCCTGGATTGCATCTGAAGTCCTATTTCCGAACAGGCTTCTAATTCCAGGACAAAGGCACTCCTTTTCCCTCCAGGGTCACCTGTTCTACCTTTATTCCTTGCTAGATCTCTGTGCTTTTTGTGAAGTGTCATGAAATGCTGCGCTGCATTGTACTTGGTCATGGTCCTTGATCCTAGCCATCTGCCAGAATGGGATGATAGCCTCCACTGTTTCATTGGGGAGGTAGGGCTTGATGCTTAGGATTCCCTGTATTTTCTGGCAAACCTGGAGATGAAGGAAGTACTGGAAGGCCTGTTGTTGGTGGGTAACTGGGAGCCCCCTGATGCTGGATGATGGGTAGCCGATCAGGAAGGTTTCTGTCACAGATCTAGTAGCAGGTCGGCGTGACGCTTGTCTCTGGACTGCAGGTGGAGGTTCTGAGATGTCAACTTTGCGTCCTCGGAGCTCCTTGCTTACTGCCATAGTGAAGTTATCTTGTGAAGTATCTCTGGATTTGTTAGCAGGTTTCAACAGATCTGCAACAAACATAACAGACCATTAGATGTCATGCTAAAACTATTGTGAATTTGTGACTAGAATGAAATAAATTATATTTAGTTTAATTTTTTTGAAAATTTGTCTGTAAATATCACATGTAATATTTCCATATATGTTTCTATGCATTTTGATGTTTCAGTCAGCATCTAATTACTTGCTTTAACCTGCTTATGCCCATTTATTGGTGAAAAAATAGGCGAAAACAAACATCAAAATGCTCCGAAACTGGCGTTTCAGAAAACGTGTATAGAATAGAACTTCATGCTTCATGAGGCAAAGATTTCTGACATTTTGGCTTATAATGGTTGTAATTTTCAACTTTTCCAGGTCAAAAAGCATTGGAAACCGTGCAGGAGGGTATAAAAATAGGAAAAAATTGTTTTCTGAACATGTCTAATCTTTCTTTGTATGAGAGAGGCTTATATCATCATTATCTGGCTCTCTTTCTGGCACAAGGCAGCCAATGTTATGATGACTCAGCAGTAAACTCCCGCCCGCATCATGTGCTGCGGGAAGTAATGCGCGCATTGTAATGCCTAGTGTGGACACACACCCGTTCTGCATCACTTCCCGCATCACGTAATGCGCATCGTGATGCGCAACGTAATACCTAGTGTGGACGCACCTTTAGTAAGACATGCACAGGAGATGAAATGCAGTCTATTCAGTGCAAGGAAGCAAGATTCAGTAGCTTCATCATTTTTTTGCCCTGGTCAACAGCTTGCAATATCCAGCAGTCTTGTAGTCATAACTATACAGGCATAGACGTGTATTGCTTTAAAACAGATGGCCAATTGAACAAAAAGTATTTATTGGATCAAAGTAAAAACAGTATTTTGTTGACATGGACCTACTATAGTGGCTGTACAGTAAGTTAGTTAATAAGTTAGATTCATGCATCTCGTGGCAAGTATCCTTTTTTCTATCCGTTATTGTGAAACCAAAGAACAACACTTACTGGTCTCTCTTATTGCAGGTTTCCCTGCCTGCCTGCCTGCCTGTGCCTGCCTGCCTGCCTGCCTGCCTGCCTGTGCCTGCCTGCTTGCCTGCCTGCCTGCCTGCCTGCCTGCCTGTGCCTGCCTGCCTGCCTGCCTGCCTGCCTGTGCCTGCCTGTGCCTGCCTGCCTGTCCTGCCTGCCTGCCTGCCTGCCTGCCTGTGCCTGCCTGCCTGCCTGTGCCTGCCTGCCTGCCTGCCTGCCTGCCTGCCTGCCTGCCTGCCTGCCTGCCTGCCTGCCTGCCTGCCTGCCTGCCTTCCTGCCTGCCTGCCTGTGCCTACACGTCTGTCTTCCCTGTTTATCTACGCCAATGACATCCTGCCTACAAAGACCCATGTCAGAACACTACAAAAAGGTTAGATTATTTCATCTTTTACATGTGTGGCTATAGTGCGTGTAGGTTGTGAGGTCCAGGGCTGTGATGGTGGGCCCTGGAGGCTCACTTGAGGGCTGTGATGGTTGGCCCTCGCCCGTGGTGGCGCAGGCAGGACTGGACTGTTACAGTAAACCCTCCATAAACCCAACTTCGTTAAACTGAACCTTGAAACAAGCCTCTGATATACCAAACTCCAGTTGGGCCTATGCGGCGATTGGTGGGCCGACCGAACATGTTGGCCGGCCCGTGTGTCTCACTCTTCCCTTGGCCCTCATTGTAGTGACCTAGTTGTGTGTTACTGTGTGGGGACTGCCTTGTACTAGTAAGTGTACTAGTAACACTGGTAGAAATACCTTGTACAAAATTATCTACAGTACTGTACACTAAAAGCCTTATAACTCGGCACTGTATAACTCGGCATTGAATAACTCGGCAAGGCAAAGACAGTCACCAAAAAATGTTGTATCCCGAGTTATTACTTTTTTGTTGTTTATTTTATTATTATTTTATTTTTTATATACATCTATGCCTATAGCGCCTGTAGGCAGTGAGCTCCAGGGCTGTGGTGGTTGGCCCTCGCCCGTGGTGGCGCAGGCAGGATTGTTATAGTGACGCCTGTGATTGGAGGCTCATGCCGCCCCCTGTGTCCTCCCAGGCACTCACAGTCGAAGGTAGAGTTAATGGACAGGGCGTGTGGGTGTTCTTAGGCCACTCCACGGTGCAGAAATATTTTAAGTGGATTTATGGGTCTCACTCGGGACCGAACTCGGGTCTTTGAGAACGCCACTCGGTGACGCTAACCACTGCTACCGCCTCCCCTAAGGTCTCTGCATCTCATGGTTTTTACTCGGCATATCATGCCCTCACAACCTCTTGTGTGAACATAGCCATGTGAACATAGCCTGGCGCTACGCGCGCTCTATGGGATACCAGCACCTTGCATGGCAATAAATAAGTCTAGCCATTACACTCAGTAATGGATCATAAATGCTCTGCCTGGCTGCCGGGGCTTCTAGCCTCACGCACTCACATCATCACACGCTACCTAACCCTAAAAAACCCTTGGGTTGAAAAAAAGAAAGTTAAAAGTAAAAAAAAAAAAGAGAGAAAAAAAAGGCGGCGGTCCAAATAATGTGGGAGTCTGAATAATGAGTGTCCGGAGACGAGAGGCTTGACTTTATTTTTCATTTCTGGAAACCCCTTCATTTTTTTGTAGAGATATTTCTAATTTCCAGAAAGCCGTAAACAAAAATTTGGAGATATTTTTAATTTCATGAAACCCGTCAATTTCTTTTGTTGAAATATTTTTCATATCCGGAAACTCGTTAATACATTTTTTTTTAGATATTTTTAATTTACAGAAAGCCGTAAAAAAACATTTGGAGATACTTTTCATTTTGGGAAACCCGATAATTTTTGTTGTGGAAATATTTTTCATTTTGGGCAAGCCGTTTTCTTTATATTTTTGATACATGTTCCGTTAAATATTTTATTTTTCTTTGTTTTACACAAGAGATCCTGAAGAGTATTTCAGGTAGGCAAAAAGCTAAGGTCAATAGCCCTCAGAACAGCACAGTCTGTGAGCACATGACCTCTCACTGCAGACCCTCTCGGTGCATCACAAAGTACAGAGCTTTTTCACAGTTTCCTTTCATGACTGAGCTCTCTGACGCCTCATTGACTTCCATTATAATAGTGAGAGTGTCAAAACGTGCTGCTAGGCCTCCAGGCCCGGGCTTCCCAAACATTTTCCAGTGCCACCCCATCTGGTGGTGTTGCCTAGCCAGTGCCACCCCAAGGCATTTAGGATTCAAGGTGAACAATATATATATATATATATATTATATATATATATATATATATATATATATATATTATATATATATATATATATATATATATATATATATAATATATAATATTGATTTTTCAGGGTGGCAAAGACACTGGTCATTCTTGGGGTTCTTTTATGTGCGTGCAAGTTTGGCCAAGGTGTGGTGCCTGAATCTTCGTAAGGTTGTTTGCTGACACCTTTTGTATTGAATGAAATTAATTGGTTAGGATTTACATTGATTACAATGAATTGAGATTGAAACTTGTCCTATGAACTCACTAGTTAATTATAAGGTTACGAACACGTCTCGCTGCGGGAGAGTACTGAATGGGAATGAACTTGAAGGGAAAGGGGTAGCGGGTAGGAGTTAAGGAGTGAGGGGAAATGGCTTGCCACCAGCTCAGGCAAGTAGTTCTATGGTTTTACTCCTGGGCACGTTTGAATAGATTATATTAGATTATCTTGGTAGTTCGTGGTTGATTACTTAGAATTACACCGAGTAAGGTGACTCTTTTGGAAGTGTGGGGAATTACTGTCCTAAACACAGAATACTTCACCTGAGGTTCTACTATAATGGACACAAGAACTATATGAAAACATCATCCTATTATTCATCCTGAATATTATGTCTCTTGTTTGAGATCTCAAGACACACATTATAAGCCCTAATCCAACACCAGAAAGCTCTCCACCCGGACTCAGGAAAGCTCTCCAATCTGATACAGGAAGGAAAAAACCTTTAAACTCTGGTAAGGTAAAACTTACACTTGATACAGGAAAGCTCTCTCATTGATGAACGGAAGGCTCTCCCATCTATAAGGAAAAGCTCTTATGGCAGTAGCCTTCCTCAAACTGAATCCTATTAATGAATTATCATCTCACTTATGTAACATACCGCTGAATCCGTATAGTTATACATGGAAAATATAAGGGGGGAATATAAGAGTTAAGAATGTTGTTTGCGTTCACTTAAAAAACCATGTGACGGGTTTTTTTTGTCAGACTGAGGGACGTCCGTCTGAGTCGTGAGAGGGATGGAGGAGAGACTCGCGTTAATATCACTTATAAGGACAGGCCAGGCTCCTATGCGTTAATGAAAAAGCTAACAACTCTACCTATATTATATAGAAATATTAGATAGGTAATAATATAACAAGGAAGGGGGGGGGGGGGGGGGGAATAGCGAGCGGAGAGGTGGTACCGAGGTCTTACCTGGAGAGGGATGGAGGATGAGGACTGGGTACCTCGTGGTGACTAGGGCGGGTTTGGGCTTAGTGGTGGGAAAAAAAGGGGAATGTTCGGATTCTAGAAACCTGGCCTTCCTGAAGGGATTATCAGGCCATGAATGACATAATTAACAATTGAAACAAGTATTACTTATGAAATGACTGCCTATAATACAGTTCTTTAACTTTGATACTAGAAGAAAGAATTTAATATTTTTACACTAATACCCAGTGGAAAGATGTCCATCCCGTCGTGGGAAGCCCTTCGAACAGCGTGTTTTAGAGCGACGAGGTATGAGAGATGTGATAGAAATTTGGTCGACTCTCAATTTAAGCGGAAGACCACGACTAACTGCCTCATGTATGAACTTGATCGTACACTATGGTGACTATTTTTGAATGACATTAAGAATCTAAGAGTGTTCTTGATCTGATAGGAGGGTGAGGAGGAGGAGGAAAAGTTGTGAATCTACTAGTATCAATGATCGCGAAATAAGTGTACCACGAATTGTGACTCGTTACTCGGCGTGTATGGGGGGAGGGAATGAGGGAAGAGAAGGAAGTGATAGAGTGATAGGTGAAAGAAAGAAATAAATTAAACGAGAAACGAAAAGATTGAATTGGCTGGACGGACTAACCCCGGGAATTGTATGATAGGAATTCCCACCCTATTCTTCCGAATAACGGGCATTCGCACGTTATTCTCCGGGAAAAATTAATTCTTCAATATCACAATTAACTACTCCACGGGTCTTTTGTCTCCTCTATAAAACTGTGTCAAGAGGGAGGTTGGTGTATGGACGAAATTTAGAATGAATTTAAATGGAGATTTTCTATTCTTTGAAAACGGTGTCCTGCTTGTGTTTAGATTCCACGGAATATTCAATGAAAGGAAATATCCAAATCAACCCTGACCTGGGGTAGTAGTAAAGCGTGGTCGTTTCAAATCCTGACTCAGTACCCGTATTCTCGGCGGTGCAGGTTGTCCAGGGGCGCACACGGCTACCTCTGGATTCAGATAACGAGAGCCTGACGAGAGTCCTGAAATATCCGACACACCGCAAGCTTGGTTTTGGGACTGTGAAGTGAAGTAGCAGTACTACTATCTCGAATTAAAATACTCCTCCCACTGAACCAGGCTGAGCCCGTGAAAACCAGAACACTCCGACTTCTAGAAATGAGAAATCTCCTAGACCAAATTGTTTCATCTAGTCTGAACCTACACACCCTGACTCAGTAATTTACATAACACTTTTCGCTAATCTTCACCCTGAATACACCGGAAGTCGGGTTGACTGTAACTTGAATTTAAAATACCTTGAAGACTCACCGAACCCGTCCTGAGTTGTTAATGAAATTTCAATGAGAGACTGGTATCCCAACAACCTCTTACTGGATATAGTAAGAACATATGACCCTCAATTTGTTTTCAATCCTGGTCAATGTTTTACATTTAACACTTTTCGATTTGATTTCCCCACGAGTAATAACCGCGGTTGACGCTACACTACCCCTTAAACAGAGTAGCTAGGTATTAACCTTTAAGTTCCAGTTTCATAAAAGAAATTATCATTTTCATGTTCAAATAATTCTTCCCAATTTTCTAACATTTAACTAAATGACTTAACTAAGACCTGCACGTGAACACTCCTCGATTAGTCTTCTCTAGGAGGTCTCCGCTAGGTCGTGGTTTGAAGCTTGAGAGTGCGGAAGCCGATGTCCGTCGAGCTCATGATTTCTATCGACGCAGCAAAACGTCGGCTGGGCGTCTTTGGCAGGACGGTGGATGGATTAGTATGGCGCTATATGGCTCGGACCATCGGGTCGGATCCTTAGGCGATGGGACATAACGAGAAGGGTAACCAATTCTTGTATGTTGGAACTCCTCTAGAATCTTGGAAACCAAAGAGTTGTCCCTTGCCTGAGCCCTGTTGTTCGTTACATCCTCTCCCTCCGTAGCTGTTTGGGTCACCGCTGTTGACTCTGCTGTTGTTTTGTAGGACACGTGGCGGAGGACAGGGCAGTTCAGACGCCCCTTGATACATGCACGGCAATCTGTACAGGTTCTGGCGCTGTGTTGTCAGCAGCAGCTCATCATGTGGGTTGACGGGTAGGCCGAGGGAGATCCAGGACTCCCTTCCCGACGAGTTCACGTCCTCTATTTGCCATGGTTGGTGGTTGCGAGGCGTGTGGGTGGACGCGTACGTGGCGGCTAGATGTGGCGTCTGTAGAGGCTCGGAAACGGCGGCTACGGGCGTGTGAAGGCGCGGCATCGATGGGGGAGCGTGAGCGGCTAGGCGCGCTTGCTGGCTGTGGCGGCTGTAAGCGGTGAAGGCGGCTAGCTGAGGCGAGCGTGGGGCAGGCTTGCGGCATACGGCCTGGCGGAGAATGGGCCCCTGTGATGGTGGCGCGGCTTAGCGGCAGGCCTGCGGTGGTCAGCTGCTGGCGGTCGATGGCTTGCTTCTTACAGCTCACTGCCACCATGGTCATGGTCATGTGTGTAGGGGTTTGGTTTATAGGGGGAAAGATCTAATGAGCCTACTATAATGATCGATTACTGTATGAAAATTTAACCGAACTTTGACTTTATCTTGCTATTTCCCCCAGGTGAGATTCTCGTTGCTGTTATTTGTAGGAAAATAATATACCACCGCTTTAGTCAACAGTGTGTTGCTGGGTTTTTGTTATTTGTTGAAAACTTTATCGTATCTTATGACCCGATACTAAAAAAAATCCCACCGCGGCCACCAGTGTGGTGCCTGAATCTTAGTAAGGTTGTTGCTGACACCTTTTGTATTTAATGAAATAATTGGTTAGGGATTTTACATTGATTACAAACTGAAATTGAGGATTGAAACTGGTCTTATGGACTTGCACTAGTTAATTATAGTACGAACACTTCAGCGCTGCGGAGAGTACTGAAATGGGATGAAACTAAGGGAAAGGGGTTACGGGGTAGGAGTTAAGGAGTGAGGCGGAAATGCGTTGCCACAGCTCAGGCAAGTTAGTTCTATGGTTTTACTTCCTGGGCACGTTTGAAAGTAGATATATATTAGATTTATCTTAGGTAGTCGTGGTTGATACTTAGGTATTACACCGGAGTAAGGCTGACTCTTTTGGAAGTGTGGGGAATTACTGTCCTAACAACAGAATAATCACTGAGGTTCTACTAAATGACACAAGAACTTATTTGAAACATCATGCCTATTTATTCATCCTGAAGTATTATGTCTCTTGTTTGAGATCTCAGACACCACATATAAAGCTCTAACAACACCAGAAAGCTCTCCACCCGGACACAGGGAAAGCTCTCCAATCTGATACAAAGAAAAACTTTACACTCTGATACAGGAAAAACTCCTACATTCTGATAACAGGGAAAGTCTCACCATCTGAATAAAGGAAGGCTCTCCCCATCTGAATAAAGGACAAGCTATTTATGAGCAAACCTTCCTCACTGAATCCTATTCATGAATTATGCATTCACTTATTGTAACATACCGCTGAATACTTATAGTTATACATGGAAAATAAGGGGGGAATATAAGAGTAAGAATGTTGTTTGCGTTCACTTAAAAAACCATGTGACGGGTTTTTTTTGTCAGATGAGACGTCCGTCTGAGTCTGGAGGGGATGGAGGAGAGGACTCGCGTTAATAACACTTATAAGGACAGGGCCAGGCCTCATATGCGTTAATGAAAAGCTTAACAACTCACCTATATTTATATAGAAATATAGATAGATTAATATATAACAAGGAAAGGGGGGGGGGAAAAAGGGAAATAGGAGCGAGGTACCGAGGTCTTACCGTGAAGAGGGATGGAGGAGAGACTGGGCGTCCCCGGGGTGACTAGGGCAGGTTTAGCTTAAGTGGCGGGGAAAGGGGAAAAAGGGGAATGTCGGATCTATGAACCTGGCCTTCCATGAAGGGATTATAGACCATGAATGACTAATTAACCTACATGAAACAAGTATAACTTAGGAAATGGAATGCCTTATCATACAGTTCTTTAACTTTTGAATAGAAGAATTTAATATTTTTAACACTATATACCCAGGGAAAGATGTCCTCCCGTTCTTGGGGGGAGTGGCCTTCGAAACACGTTCGTGTTTTAGAGCGGACGAGGTATGATGAGATGTGAATAGAAATTTTATCGACTACTCAATATTAGCGAAAAGGACCACGACTAACCTCTCATGTACGAACTTGGATCTTACACTCTGGTGACTATTTTGAATGACATTAAGAATCTAAGAGTGTTCATTGATCTGATAGGAGGGTGAGGAGAGGATGAGAAAAGTTGTGAAAATCTACTAGTTATCAATGATCGGAAAATAAAGGTCCCACGGAATTTGACTCGTACTCGGCAGTTGTATGGGGGGCGGGAATGAGGGAAGGAAGGAAGATAGAAGTGATAGATGGAAAGAAAGAAGAAAATACACGAGAAACGAAAAGATTGAATTGCTACGGACATACCCGGGAATGTCTATGATAGGGAATTCCACCCTATCTCGTCCGAATAACGGGCACATTACGCCACGTCTATTCTCCGGGAAGAATTAAATTCTTCAATATCAAAATTAACTACTCACGGGTTCTTTTGTCTCCTTTCTAAAAGCTGTGTCAAGAGGAGGTTGGTGTATTGGGACGAACCATTGAATGAATTTAAGGGAGATTCTTCTATTCTGTGAAAACTGGTGTCTGCTTGTGTTGTTTAGATTTACACGGATATTCAATGAAAGGGAAATATCCCAATCAACCTCGACCTGGGTCGTAACGTGGTCGTCAAATCCTGAATCAGTACCGTATTCTGGCCGGCAGGTTGTCCCAGGGGCGCACACCGTCTTACCCTCTGGTGAGATAACGAGAGCCTGACGATGTCCTGAAATATCCGCCCACACCGCAAGATGGTGACATGTGAAGTGAGTAGCAGTCCTACTATCTCGAATTAAAATACTCCTCCCACTGAACCAGGCTGGAGCCCGTGAAAACCAGGACACTCCGACTTCTAGAAATGAGAAATCTCCTAGACCAAAATTGTATTCATCTAGTCTGACCTACACTAGCCCTTGACCAGTAATTTACATTAAACACTTTTCGCTTAATCTTCACCTGAATACACCGGAAGTCGGGTTGACTGTAACTTGAATTAAAATACCTTGAAGACGCACCGAACCAGTCTGAGTCTGTTAATTGAAATTCAAAGAGAGATCGGTATCCCAATTACCTCTTAAATGGATATATTAAAAAAAAAAAAAGACATTACTGACCCTCAATTGTTTCAATCCTGGTCAAGTTTACATTTAACACTTTTTTCGATTTGATTTCCCCACGAGTAATAACCTGGGGTGACGCTATTCAACTACCCTAAACAGAGTAGCTAGGTATTAACCTTTTCAAGTGCAAAAATAAAGTATCAATGTTCATGTTCAAAATAATTCTTCTCAATTTTCTAACATGTAACTTAATGCTTAACTAAACACTGCACTGAAACACTCCTCGATAGTTTCTAGGAGGTCTCCGTAGGGTCGGGCTTTGGAAGCTAGAGTGCTGGAAAGCAGGCAGATGTTCGTCGAGCTCATTGCTATCGACGCAGCAAACGTCGCTGGCGTTCTTTGGCCAGACGGTGGATATGCAACGATAAGTATGGCGCTATATGGTCGACCATAGGGGTCGGGATTACCTTAGGCGATGGGACAAACCGAGAAGGTAAACCATTTTCTTGTCTGGGAACTCCTCTAGAATCTTGGGACAACCAAAGAGTCTGTCCCTGCCTGCCCGAGCCTGTGTCGCTACATCCTTCTCACTCCGTAGAGGTTTGGGTCCACCGCTGTTGCTCTGCTGGTTGTTGTAGGACACGGCGGCGGCGGACAGGCAGTTCAGACGCCCCTTGATACCTGCACTGGCAATTATAGTACAGGTCTTGGCGCCTGGTTGTCAGCGCAGCCTCATGTCGGTGCACGGTGTAGGCAGAGGGAGATCCAGGCTTCCCTCCGACGAGGCTTCACGTCCTCTTTTGCCATGGTGGTGGTTGCGAGGCGTGTGGGTGGCGTGGCGGCTAGATGGTGGCGGTCTGTAGCGGCAGGAACGGCGGCTAAGGCGGTGAAGCGCGTGGGCATCGATGGGGCGCGCGTGGCGGCTAGGCCGCCGCTGCTGGCTTGGCGGCCTGTTAGCGGTAAGGGCGGCTAGCTTGAGGCGAGCGTGGCGGTCTAGGCCGTGCGGCATACGGCCTGCTGAGATGTGCCTGTGAATGGTGGCTGCGGCTAGAGGCAAGGTGCGGTGGGTCAGGGCGGCTGTGATGGACTTGCTTCTTTACAGCTCACTGCCACATGTCATGGGTATCGTGTGTAGGGTGTTGGTGTTATAGGGGGAGGGGAAAAAGATTAATGAGCCTACTATAAATGATTCGATTACGTGTATGAAAAAATTTATCGAAATGCTGACTTTATAACGTGGCTATTTTACAGGTGAGATTCTGTTGCTGTTATTTGAGGAAAGAATAATATACCCAGTCCGCACTTTAGGTACCAGTGGTTGCCTGGGTTTTGTTATTTGTTGAAAAACTTATCGTATCTTATGACCGATACTAAAAAAAAAATCCCACCGCCGCCACCAGTGTGGTGCCTGAATCTTCGTAAGGTTGTGGCTGACACCTTTTGTATTTAATGAAATTAATTGGTTAGGATTTTACATTGATTACAACCTGAATTTTGAGAATTGAAACTTGTTTATGATTCACTAGTAATTATAGTACGAACACTTCTCGCTGCGGAGCGTACTGAAAATGGGAATTGAACTTAAGGGAGAAAAAGGGGGAGCGGGTAGGAGGTTAAGGATAGTGAGGGGAAAATGCTGCCACCAAGCTCAGGCAAGTAGTTCTATGGTTATTTACTTCCTGGGCACGTTTGCAATAGATATATATTAGATTGATCTTGGCTATTAGTCGTTGGTTGATACTTAGCTAGTACACAACGCGTCCAGGCCTGATCTTTTGGACAGTGTCGGGAATACTGTCCATAAACCAACAGAATAATCACCTGAGGTTTCTACTAAATGACACCAAGAACTATATTGAAACATCATCCTATTTATTTCATTCCTGAAAGTATTATGTCTCTTGTTGGAGATCTTCAGACACACATATAAGCTCTAATCCAAACCACCAGAAACTCTCCACCCGGAACACAGGGAAGGCTCTCCATATCTGATACAAGAAAACTTTTTACACTCGATAAGGAAAACTCTACATTCTGATACAGGGAAAGCTCCTTGCCCCATTGATATAAAGGAAGGCTTCTCCCCATCTGATAAAGGAAAGCTTTATGAGCATAAACATTCCTCACTGAATCCTATTAATGACTTAATCATTCAATTTATGTAACATACCGGCTGAATACTTATAGTTATACATGGAACAAATATAAGGGGGGAATATAAGAGTAAGAATGTTGTTTGCGTTTCACTAAAAAACCATGTGACCGGGTTTGTTTTGTCAGACTGAGACGTCGTCTGAGTATGGAGAGCGGCATGGGAGGAGGAGACTCGCGTTAATAAACACTATAAGGACAGGCCAAGGCTTCTATGCGTTGTAATGAAAGCTAACCAACTCGACTTATATTTATTATAGGAAATATTAGATAGATATAAGATACACAAGGAAAGGGGGGGGGAATGGACGCGAGGTACCGACGGTTCTTACCTGGAGAGGGAGGAGGAGAGACTGGGTCCATCGGGTGATCTAGGGCGAGGTTGTAGTAGAGAGTAGCGGGAAAAAAGGGGAATGTTCGGATTCTATGAACCCTGGCCTCTCCTGAGGGACTTATCAGACACAGGAATGACTAATTAAACTAATGAAAACCAAGTATACTTATGAAATGGACTGCCTATTAATACAGTTCTTTAACTTTGATTATAGAAGAAGAATTAATAGTTTTACACTAATACCCAGGGAAAAAGATGTTCCTCCCGTCTTCTTGGGGCAGGCCCGCGAACACGTGTTTTAGAGAGACGAGGTATGATGAGATGTGAGAGAAATTTGGGTTCGACTCTCAATTTAGCGAAGACACGATCTAACCGTCCTCATGTATGAACCTTGATTCCTTACACGTATGCGTGACTATTTGAATGACATTAAGAATCTAAGAGTGTTCCTTGATCTGATAGGAGGGTTGAGGAGAGGATGAAAAGTTGTGAATTACTAGTTATCAATGATCGCGAAATAAGTGTCACACGAATTTTGACTCGTACTCGGAGTGAGTGTATGGGGGGAGGGAATGAGGTGAAGGAAAGGAAGATAATGAAGTGATCGATGGAAAGAAAGAAGATAAATTACACGAGAAACGAAAAGATTTGAATTGCTTACGGGGGACTAACCCGGGAAATTGATGAAGGAATCCCACCCTACTCTCCGAATAACGGGCATTACAAAGGCACTTGGCATCATCAGTGTTAGAATGGTTTCATAAGTTAAAATAAATACTAAAAAATTGCTAAAAGCAAACATCTAAACATTTGTAAAGCAATTGTAAAATAATCCTATATTATCTAAAAACTACAAAAACATAATTATCCTTAAACCAAACCTTTGGTGTGGTGCTGTCAGGCTGGCAAGGAACTGAATGAAACCAAATGATGTTACAGGTAGCATTTGGGTTTCTATGAGGCGACCGGGAACGAGAGTGTGACGATGGAACAGTTGTATGTACTTGAGTCTGTGTCATTTTATGAGGTACTGGCGTATTAAGATCAGGGCGGACAGGTGCTTGATGGCAGGCATTCTAATCATTAGATGTCCATGATGAGTGTGAAGTTTGATGTTTGACAATATTTGAATAATTTCGTCGTATCGGACGCAGCTGAGATGGATTCTTACGCTTAACCAGACAGCTCTCTCACAAACTACCCTCTAGAGAGCTTGTTGCTAGTGCTTTATAGTGTTGGGGGAAGCCCAGCACCCCCGGGAGGGGGTTACAACCCCGGCTTAACACCCCCCCCGGTACCCAATCACTACTGGTGCGTGACAGGGGCTCGGGTTTTTTTTTAAGGAAAAACAGCCAAATGTTTCCGCCCGCCAGGGGATATCGAACCGGGACTTCTCGGTTGTGAAGCGAAGCGTGCTTCCCCTACACAGGAGTACCCCGCCAGTACAGGCTGTTGGCCTTTCATAAAGATTATAAAAAATTATCAAAAATCTAATACAGAGCAAAAAACACTAGCCATTTCTTCGGGTTGCTGATGTGCTTCTTTCGGGTTCTTTATATACATATATATCTATCTATAATAAATATAAGCGAAAGTGTGTCTTCTGTCTGTCTGCCGTGTGTGTGTGTGTGTGGTGTGTGTTTGTGGTATAGGTTCCGCCACCCCGTGGCGCAAACACCTCAATGACACATTTTTGGAATAAGGTGACCAGGAAGTGAAGGTCATAAGGCCCACTTATGAGATGATCCGATCACTTTAAAAAAAAAAAAATTTAGCAGCCTATTAGCGAGAATTGTGAAAACAAAAGTGGGTTGCGAGAATTGAGGAAGCCTTGATGTAGGGTGATGGGTAATGGGTGAGTGAATGGGTGGGGTGATGGGTAATGGGTGTGGGGTGATGGGTGAGTGAATGGGTGGGGGGTGATGGGTTGGGGGTGACGGGTGATGGGTGAGGGAATAGGTGGGGGGTGATGGGTAATGGGTGAGTGAATGGGTGTGTGGTGATGGGTAATAGGTGAGTGAATGGGTGGGGGGTGATGGGTAATGGGTGAGTGAATGGGTGTGTGTGGTGATGGGTAATGGGTGAGTGAATGGGTGGGGGTGATGGGTAATGGGTGAGTGAATGGGTGTGTGGTGATGGGTAATGGGTAAGTGAATGGGTGGGGGGTGAAGGGTGAGTGAATGGGTGGGGGGTGATGGGTAGCCTAATGGGTGAGTGAATGGGTGTGTGGTGATGGGTAATGGGTGAGTGAATGGGTGTGTGGTGATGGGTAATGGTGAGTGAATGGGTGTGTGGTGATGGGTAATGGGTGAGTGAATGGGGGGGGGGTTGATGGGTAATGGGTGAGTGAATAGGTGTGTGGTGATGGTAAGGGGTGAGTGAATGGGTGTGGTGATGGGTAATGGGTGAGTGAATGGGTGGGGGGTGATGGGTAATGGGTGAGTGAATGGGTGGAGGGCGATGGGTAAGGGTGAGTGAATGGGTGGGGGTTGATGGGTAATGGGTGGGGGGTGATGGGTAATGGGTGAGTGAATGGGTGTGTGGTGATGGGTAATGGGTGAGTGAATGGGTGGGGGTGATGGGTAATGGGTGAGTGAATGGTGTGTGGTGATGGGTAATGGGTGAGTGAATGGGTGTGTGGTGATGGGTAATGGGTGAGTGAATGGGTGGGGGGTGATGGGTAAGGGGTGAGTGAATGGGTGGGGGGTGATGGTAATGGGTGAGTGAATGGGTGGGGGGAATACATACATTTCTACATCCATGATTTCAGGAAAGTTAGAAGGGGCTATCTGGAGAGTTCCATGTTTGGTGGGCCGAAGGCCCACCAACACAAGTGGTGGGCCGAAGGCCCACCAATAGCCCTCCGCAGGAGCTAGCCAAAAAGTCCGCCCGGAGGCGGCTTTGCGGCTAGTAATAATATAAGCGAAAGTGTGTCTGTCTGTGTGTGTGTGTGTGTGTGTGTGTGTGTGTGTGTGGTATAGGTTCCGCCCCCCGTGGCGAAAAACACCTCATATGGCACATTTTTGGAATCAGGTTGACCAGGGAAGGTCATAAGCCCACTTATGAGATGATCCGATCACTTTTTTTTTTCTTTTTTTTTAGCAGCCTATTAGCGAGAATTGTGAAAACAAAGTGGGTTGCGAGAATTGAGGAAGCCTTGATGTAGGGGGATGGGTAATGGTGAGTGAAAGGGTGGGGTGATGGGTAATGGGTGTGGGGTGATGGGTGAGTGAATGGGTGGGGGGTGATGGGTGATGGGTGAGGGAATAGGTGGGGGGTGATGGGTAATGGGTGAGTGAATGGTGTGTGGTGATGGGTAATGGGTGAGTGAATGGGTGGGAGGTGATGGGTAATGGGTGAGTGAATGGGTGGGGGGTGATGGGTAATGGGTGAGTGAATGGGTGTGTGGTGATGGGTAATGGGTGAGTGAATGGGTGGGGGGGTGATGGGTAATGGGTGAGTGAATGGGTGGGGGGTGATGGGTAATGGGTGAGTGAATGGGTGGGGGGTGATGGGTAATGGGTGAGTGAATGGGTGGGGGGTGATGGGTTAATGGGTGAGTGGAATGGGTGGGGGAAACATACATTTCTACCTCCATATTCAGGGAGAAGTTTAGAAGGGGGGCTATCTGGAGAGTCCATGTTTGGTGGCGAAGGCCCACCAAACACAAGGTGGTGGGCCGAAGGCCCACCAATAGCCCTACCGCAGGAGCTAGCCAAAAAGTCCGCCGGAGGGCGCTTTGGGCTAGTAGTTATATATATACATATGTGTTATATATATATATATATATAATTATATATATATAATAATATATTATATTATATATTATCGAATATATAGTATATATATATATATATATATATATGTATATATATAATGTATATATATATATGTATATATAATAATATATAATATATATGTATATGTATATGTACTATTATTATATATATAATATATATATTATTATATATATAGTATAATTTATAGATATAAATATATATATGTAATAATATATCTATATATATATATATGTATATATATATATAATTCAGGGGGGTTCCACCTTTGAAAAAAAAAATCGGATTTCGTGGGCCGGGTCGGAATTCTTGTCGATACAATGATTACAAGGATGTGTGCAAATTTTATTCCGATCTGATAACTTTTTAAAATAACGTCCGCCAGAGCGGCCGATGTTTCCACTATTAAACATATAGAAGTCTTACACTGTGACGATGATCCAAAAAACGAAATCCACCGTCGCGCGCCATTCCTATACCTATTTCGCGCACGGGTTACAACGCACGGTGGGCTCCCGACCTCCAGAAGGTGCTGTCGCTGTTTTTTCCCCTCGTCGCGCGTTGATGGCGCCGACAGAACGCGCTGATGATGGCGACCCGCCCTCTCCGCAAAGTCGTTCACCACCCGTAGTGACGGGGCCGCGCCGACGAGCCGTGGTGTTAGTCGTCCCTCCCCGAACAACGCGGACGGATTAGACGTTGAGGAAATCGTGACCGGCCCCGAGGGCGGTGACCGAAAGCCGAACAGAGTTGGTCGTCGACCAAAACACGCCTAGGGAGCGATGACTCCACTGCGCGAGGCGACGTACGGCGCGGCGAGGCGGGTTCTTCCCCCCCAGCCGCTGCATGCATGGCTGCTGACGATGCCCCGCTTCTCCTCGACCACCGTCGCCTCCGTCGAAGAGGGAGAGGGACGACGAGCTCCCTCGGAGACGAACCACAGGTGCCGGGCCCATCACCTTGCCCGATGCCCGCCCGATCTCCTTGTCGACGTAGGCGGCGGGAGGGCTTTGAGGAGGGGCGAGGTCGTTGCCGGGGCCGAGGCGAGCAGTGGGCGGACATCCACAGAGTTCCACGTACATTGTGACGATAAACGTCGTTGAACCGGATCAGCTCCATCTCTCGTGCTTGGTTGTGTGAGGCGCAAATCCTCAGCGGAAGAGGATCTGAGAGTGTAGATCCCTTTTGCCATCCATCGAGCACGGTGGTAGGCGCCCGGCTTCCCCCACGGATGTTTCGCCTCAACCTCACCGCCCAACACGATGATTGGTGAGCTGACACATCTCGCGGTTTAGTCGTCGCGCGGCTGTCTTCTCCCTTCAGGCAAACGCGTGGCAGGTGGCGATGATCTTGTCGGCGCCGTCGACGGGGTCGTCGAAGCGGTTTGGACGACGCGGTTCGCGATCGGCCACCACTCACAAACCGCTGTTGAACAGTGGATCTCGGGGCCGGAAGACGGGCCGAAGCCAGGACGGTGAATGCTGCCGCCCACCACTAGCTCGAGCACGTGGTTGCCGGCAAGCGAAGGAGCAGATTCCGTGTGTTTGACGTGCTCATATGTGGAC
Organism: Chionoecetes opilio; assembly: GCA_016584305.1. Classification (NCBI taxonomy): domain Eukaryota; kingdom Metazoa; phylum Arthropoda; class Malacostraca; order Decapoda; family Majidae; genus Chionoecetes; species Chionoecetes opilio. Next base: position 79,795 of record JACEEZ010022649.1, read on the forward strand.
GCACGCTCCCTCCTGAGTCCGGTTATTGCTGACTGGTTGTGTCGAAGCACATGCCGATTGATGTTGTCGAACGAGGTCCCACTCGTTCGCAGCGTCGTAGACCGCATGCCCGGTCAGCACGCACTGTCCCCGCCGCGAGTTTCGGCACCATATCTCAACAGCCTGGATGCCTCGTCACCGGACACCAGGATGGGCAATCGCTCCGCGATTCCCTCACCGGCCATCCCCTCGACAAGTTTCCGTCCCAGTGTATGATGAGAGGCACCGCCCGGCACATTCCACGGTCATCCCGCCTTGATCTTCCTTAGACCATCTTCTCCCGCGCGCTCTCCGGTGCGCCGCTACGGCTGCTGCGAGCGGGGAGTGGCCAGCTCGGCGCGTGCGACCGCGGTGAAAAGATGAACTGCCCCCCCCCGGTGCGGGTCCGAGATCCTTGTGCGGTCCAACGCAGCGCGCGACAGCCGGCGTCATGCGAGGCGTGCGGCAGACGCTTGGGGGAACAGGCGATTGAGCGGATATTCCTGCGCTCAGGAACGAAAGTCCGCGCCGTTCCGTAGTCACCACCGTTCCTTCTCGTCGCCTGCACCCAGCCCGATGAAGCTGCGCGTTGGCTAGTGTGGCACGCTCGAGTGAGCTCGACCGCTTAGCACGCCGCGCTCCAGACGCCGTCGCTCTCTGTCGGCCAAGGATTGGTCGACTCCTTGCATGATGCCACGGGGTCCATCCGGGCAGCGCTGGCCCAGCAGGAACTGCCGATCCTCGTCCACCGTGATGAGGTCGAAGGCGTCCGCGTGCCCGATGTCGAAAAGCGTCATCAGCGCCAGTGAGAAACTCCGGCGATTCTCGACGTCAACTGAAAGAGATTAGCTCGTCTGTAGGTGATCGTTTAAACAATTTATTACCACAACCTAAATAAAGTTTTCCTAACCTAACTTAGTTCATTTATTAGAGTACATAAAAACAAAAATAAAATATATTATAATTTGGTGACGATAAAAGTTACGTATGTGAAAGGTTTAATCAGTGACTTATTGGAAATAATATTTACATCAATGTTAATATAGAATTTATAGTACAATTAATATAACGCCAATACACACACCATATACATTCGGATGACATCTATAAATTTCTGTGCAATGCAAAAAAAAAAAATTAAATAAATTACTAATAACTGGAAGACATACTTATATTACCAACTCCGTCGTCTATAATAATATAAGCGAAAGTGTGTCTGTCTGTCTGTCTGTCTTCTGTGTGTGTGTGTGTGTGTGTGATATAGGTTCCGCCCCCCGTGGCGCAAACACCTCATATGGCACATTTTTGGAATCAGGTTGACCAGGGGAAGGTCATAAGCCCACTTATGAGATGATCCGATCACTTTTTTTTTTTTTTTTTTAGCAGCCTATTAGCGAGAATTGTGAAAACAAAAGTGGGTTGCGAGAATTGAGGAAGCCTTGATGTAGGGTGATGGGTAATGGGTGAGTGAATGGGTGGGGTGATGGGTAATGGGTGTGGGGTGATGGGTGAGTGAATGGGTGGGGGGTGATGGGTTGGGGGTGACGGGTGATGGGTGAGGGAATAGGTGGGGGGTGATGGGTAATGGGTGAGTGAATGGGTGTGTGGTGATGGGTAATAGGTGAGTGAATGGGTGGGGGGTGATGGGTAATGGGTGAGTGAATGGGTGTGTGGTGATGGGTAATGGGTGAGTGAATGGGTGGGGGTGATGGGTAATGGGTGAGTGAATGGTGTGTGGTGATGGGTAATGGGTAAGTGAATGGGTGGGGGGTGAGTGATGGTGGGTATGTATGGGTGAGTGAATGGGTGTGTGGTGATGGTAATGGGTGAGTGAATGGGGGGGGGTGATGGGTAATGCGTGAGTGAATGGGTGTGTGGTGATGGGTAATGGGTGAGTGAATGGGTGGGGGGTGATGGGTAATGGGTGAATGAATAGGTGTGTGGTGATGGGTAATGGGTGAGTGAATGGGTGTGTGGTGATGGGTAATGGGTGAGTGAATGGTGGGGGGTGATGGGTAATGGGTGAGTGAATGGGTGGAGGGCGATGGGTAATGGTGAGTGAATGGGTGGGGGTTGATGGGTAATGGTGGGGGGTGATGGGTAATGGGTGAGTGAATGGGTGTGTGGTGATGGGTAATGGGTGCGTGAATGGGTGGGGGGTGATGGGTAATGGGTGAGTGAATGGGTGGGGGGTGATGGGTAATGGGTGAGTGAATGGGTGTGTGGTGATGGGTAATGGGTGAGTGAATGGGTGTGTGGTGATGGGTAATGGGTGAGTGAATGGGTGGGGGGTGATGGGTAATGGGTGAGTGAATGGGTGGGGGTGATGGGTAATGGGTGAGTGAATGGGTGGGGGGTGATGGGTAATGGGTGAGTGAATGGGGGGGGGAATACATACATTTCTACATCCATTATTTCAGGAAAGTTAGAAGGGGCTATCTGGAGAGTCCATGTTTGGTGGGCCTTTGGCCCACCAAACACAAGTGGTGGGCCGAAGGCCCACCAATAGCCCTCCGCAGGAGCTAGCCAAAAAGTCCGCCCGGAGGGCGGCTTTGCGGCTAGTATCTACATAGAAGTTAAAGTTTTAAGTGTACGTATAGGTCGGACGGACGGACTAGCGGTCCCCCAGTCCATTGTGGATGAGGTAAATTAGTAATTGTTTATGAGGTAAAATTTCAGTTTTTTTTTTAATGAAGGTAATGACTCGCAGCTTCTGATAATTTCAGGTATACTATTCCAGAGTATCGTTCGGGCAACATCCAGCCTAGCCAGCGCCCAGCATGGCAGACAGGTCACGGTTAAATGTCATGGCAATTAGGGCAAAATAATATATTATATTAGGGTATTCTGCGAACTAATTCAATTAGTTCAACTGTTGATTTGTCTTACCTTCAGCGCTCCGCTTCTTGGACCGATCCAAGTTCTGCCATAATGCGTACAGCCGGAGGATCCTCTCCACACAGCGGCTCTTCTTCTGCGTGGGGATCCGTGCTTTCTCCCACACCACCGCCACCTCCGCGGTGACGAGGGGAAGCCGCTTCTTTCACCGACTTCCGCTGCACACGGACGAAGTGGAAGAAGCGCCGTAGCACTTGCCCGTTCTTGGGAAGCTGTTTCCCCCAGCAGGGGTTCGGTTCGGGCTGCCCAAGAAGCCACACTTCGGTGGCTGAGCGTGAACGTGCTGCAGTTGCAGCGGCCATCCCGAACGCAGGCACAACAACGACTAACGCGGCGCCACAAGTTGGGAGGCGGAGCGTCACACACCCTCACACCACAAGCGCTGAAGGGTAACTGGGCCACTGGCCAGTTGTGGTGGGCAGTGTCAGTCCAGCTCTGTATGACTAATGCAGTCCTTGCTTAAATCACTTTTAAATTTCACTGTAAAGATGAAAAAGCATTAACACAAACACAATTATGAGTAGAAGGTACTAAATTTTGATTCCCTAATCCCTATCTCAGTTCACCTATTTTTCCCAAAATTTTGTTAAATAGTGAAAACTTTGGCCGCACTGCGGGACGGGACAATATCATCCGATCGGAATGAAATTTTGTTCAGAACCTTGTGCCATAGTATCGACAAGAATTCCGACCCGGCCCAAACGAATCCGACAATTTTTTTTTTTACCCTTTAAATGTGGACCACCCTAATATATTTTAAAATTATATATATATATAATATATATTATATTTTATATATATATATATATATATTATATATATAATATATTTTATATATAGATATTATATATATATATTTTTATTATATATATTATATATGTATATATTTTATATATATATTATATATTATTATATATATTTTATTTTTATATATATATATATATATATTTAATATATATACAGTACCCGGACGTAAATATTGGCGTCGTCACCCGTAGCCCAACGCGGTAAAACAAATATTGATGGTACAATAACAGTGTTACTTCCCTTTAATATTAATACTTTGTTGGCATCCCCTTACGTCTAATGCACTCTTTCAAACGTGATGGGACACTCTCTATCAAGTTTTGTAACGTGGACAGGGGATTTCTGTCCACAATTTGAGGGTGCCGCTTCTAGTCGGGGGGAAGCGTTGAGGTATCATGGTCCCCATAACTTGGGGTTTTATAATGGACCACAAGTTTTCAATGGGATTAAGTTCAGGAGAATAGGCTGGCCAATCCTCAATGAAGTCCACAGAGCAATCATGAAGCCAGGTTGTCACCGATTTTTCTTTGTGGCAGGGGTGCATTATCCTGCCCGAATGTGTGGGCTTTTGGCCCACTCGAAGCAATCAGGCAGATTGTCACACAGCAGTTCCAAATATTATATTGGTTCATTGACTCATTTTTTGGGGAGCACCACAAGTTTCCCAACACCATGGAAAGAGAAGCATCCCCACACCATTCAGGAATCTGGGAATCTTAGTGTTGTGTGTGAACTTTGGCGCGTACGGATCACTGCCCGGGAGGGGATAACTTTCTTTTTCCTGCTGGCTGGTAAATGTAAATTTTGCCTCATTACTCCAAAGTACTCCTTACCAGTTCTCAGTATCCCAAGGAGGTACTTGGCGGCAGAACTGAAGTCTGTTGTCCTTATGAGCCTCTTTAGGAGAAGTTTAGGTCGCGCAACAAGTGTTTTAAATCCAAGGTCGTCATGGACTCGACGTCGCACTGTCCTGACAGACACTTCACCCAGCAGTACATGGTTATTTTCTTTTAATTGTCTGCCGGAAATACTGGGACACTTATCAACATCACGCTTGATGATGTTTAATGTTCTTGGGTGGGTTTTACGGGGCCTGCCAGGGGGTAATTTTTTCCGCGGCAAATCGTCATCACCAGAGTTTGAAATTTGTTGCACCCAACGGCTGACACTTCTCACACTAACGCCTGTGTTTTCAGCAATATCTTTCACTGAGTGTCCTGCCTTGTGGAGTGACGAAATAGCACTAATGTCATCACTTTGTCACTGGTCTATACCTCCCCATAGTCCACAGAAGAGGCAGATAGAGGCAAAACGCTGTTGTCTTAAAATGCCGGCGGGCTGGCAACTCCTCCGCGGCACCTCCTGCACAGGCTGTAATGGATCACTGGGGTGTCGTGACCTTGAGCTCAGTGACAACTGACAACACAGAGCACTGCCCCAGTTTCCCTTGCAGAGTTGCCAAATGCCCAATAAATTAAAATATGAGAGTATGTTTAGTTTTTCTGTAGTTTGCTCTGGGAACCGGTTTGCCTTTGTTTATAACGTGAAAATGCAGCGCTACTCATGATGTTGGCGGAAATCCCTCTATCCACACTACTGAAAAGGTGATATAAATTGTTTGATTATGCTTAATAGACGTTAGACGTAGTGGGATGCCGTCAAAGTATAAAATTCAAAGTAAGCAGCCATCCTTCATAATTATTATCGAATGTGTTCTGCGCGTTAGGCATAGGACCGACGACGCCAATATTTACGTCCGCTACTGTATATATATATATATATATATATATATACGGATCATATAGACTGGTTTATCAGTATATATGATGTACTGTAGTCTTCGTAAATGTTTGTTAACTATTAATGTTAATATTCACTTAAACTCTTCGCCATTTAAAACTGCGAGTCAACTTTTATCATGAAGGGTATCAATAAAAGTGCAATTTTATTAGCTTTCCATTGATATTTCGTTTTCGGATAAATGAATTAGAACCATGCATAAATTAGCGTAAAATAAATAATTCAAATCATCAATCGGGTAATTTTCCCTATTGATGATGTTATTTATTTACTTATATATTTCTGTTTCTGATAAATTAATTAGCAGCATGTATAAATTAGCGTTAACTAAAAAAAAAAACCCTTTTTTCAAGGGGGGGAAAAATTTCCAGATTGATGATTTTATTTTTTATTTAATGAAATATATGCATGGCTCAAATTTTCTTTTATCAGAAAACGAAAACATCAATGGAAATCCCCCAAAAAATTGCGCTTCTTTGACCCCCTTCTGTTTAAAAAAGGGGACCCCGCAAATTTTAAGGGCGAAAGTTTTTAAAGTAAAATCAGTCTCGTAAGGGCATTTTTTTAGCTGTTTTTACGGGTTTTTATTTGATAATATTTTTAGATTAAAAAATTTACGAAGTTTAACAGTATACCCTAATATGAAAAAACCAGCCCTATTGATAGTCATAGCCCACTATATCTCTTTTTTGGGCGGGCCGCAATCCGCTTGCACCCTGGAAATTTTAAAAAACTTTTGTCGTGGAACGTCCAGAGATATAGGGGGTCTATGGTCCAAATTTAATATGAATTGGTGGAATAGGGTATTTTTGAGGGTCAATAAGTGCGGGTGTTTAAACGTTATGTTTACCAAAAAATCTTTTCAGTTCTAGAGGGCCCAATCATTTTTTTTGTTAGGGTTCTTGTTCTCTGCTTTTCCCAATAGACACAAAAAAACACTTTGCTTGTGTAGCCCAACGGGAAACCCAAGAAGTAATAATCCCAATTTTTAAAGAAAAATCTTTTCCAGACCCATTTTTCTTTGCCAATTATGTTGAATGTCTTTTTAAATTTACCTAATCCACAAAAAAAATTCATTTCCACGCCTTTTTTCCCCAAAAAAACATGACTTGTAAAAAGCGGGGGGAAAAAAAACAACAGTTCATTCCAGCCGTGGCGGAAATTTGGCTGGTGACGTCAAGTTCGGTAGTTTCCCCAGCCCTCCCTGATACAAATACACAGAGAACCCATAAAAAAATTGTATTTTTTGAAAAATTTTGGGTTTTGCTGATATTTTTTTTTTTTTTTGCGTATGGCAAATACTTGCATCCTTCAGGATCAGCAAGAAAGCTGTGACTTTGCAGAGAGTTTAGCCCCCATTTTGCCCTTTTTTTGGGGCCCATGAATGTCTGTGCAAGCGCCTGGGCTTCACACCGCGCTCCTCTCACCCGCCACTGCCAGGGCTCCCACGGCCCTTTATTATGGTAAAAATAGGTCGGAAATGGGTGCAAAGTTCTTTTTGGAAAAGGCCCCCGCTTTCTTGCGGTACCCATAAAGGGTTTTGAAAAAGTTTTATGCCATATCGCAAAAAAAAATACATCAAAAAACCCCCAAAAATTTAAAGTACTATATTTATTTTGATTCTTGTGTTTTTGTATCGGGGCGGGGCGGGGGGAAGGGCTACCGAATTTGAGGGCGCCGACCCGGGGTGCGTCGTCTCCCTTGTCGCCCGTTTTTTTTTTTTGAGTGCTGGGGGGAATTTACAAAATTTTTGTATGCGGATCTTTAAAAAAAACGGGTGACGGGAGAAAAAAGGTGACTACAATTGTTGTTTATACTCGATAATGGCTATTTTTTGACTGCATTAAATCGGGAAAGATGAAATGGTCTGGAGGGTTTAAATTTTTAAGGCGCCACAAATTTTCCCCATGTGTGGTTTCCCTTATTTTTGTTTGGTCTTACCCAGCGGGTTTCCATTGATGCAAAAGGTCCCCTTTAAAGGGCCCAGTGGCTTGGTACAGGTTTTGAAGGTTTTGCAGGTTTTTCAAAAATACAGCTTTAAGGCCCCTTTACTAGAGTCAAAAAACAGTTTTCCATTTTTTTTGGATCTAGCAGAGGGCCAAACCTTTCCCATTCGGGGCCACTGATATCGTGGCAGAAAAAAAATTTTTTCCGCTGAAAAATTAAAAGGGTTTAAAAAACTGAAAAATGGCGAGGGGATAGGGGAAAAAGGGGAAAAACTTTGGGGTTTGGCTGGAAAAGGGATTCCATTCTTGAAGTCGGGAAAACCAAACAACCTGCCTTTTTTCTTTTGGAAATTTCCAAATCGGCTTTTAGGTCTTTAAAAACCCCGCTTGACTTAAAAAAATGGGGGGGAAAAAATTTGCTTTGGGGAAAAACATATAGCCATCTTTCCTTTTCTACCCACAAAACAGAAACTTAGTGAACTGCTGTCTTTTGTCGTGATGGGGGAACTGGTGGGGGATTTGTTTCATCATGTGGTACTGGTTTTATTGTATTCGCAGTTGGGACGTGTTTTTTTATTTGTTTTTCTTTGTAAAAACCAGCAATCTTTTTTCAAAAAAAAATAACAATCTTTGAAGTGATTTTTCGGCTCACGCAAGGCAAGCCTGGGAACTAAAAAGGGGCAAAAGTTAATATTTCCCATTAATCCAAGCTATTAACTTTGGGCACTAAATGCCCCCACACCCAAATGTGGGGGTGCGCAGTCCCTCCCCGGGCCCCCAAAAATTTACAGAAAAAATAAACTTTTTGGCAAGTTAAATCTTTTTTGTTATTTTTTCTACGTATTTCCGCAGTTTTCCCAACCTTACCCCTTTGGGGGGAAAAACCCTTTGAAATTTAATTTTTTCATTTTCCCAAAAGGGAAACCCAATATATTTTTTTTTTTTAAAAAAAAAAGTTCTTGAGCAATATAATTCATATAAAATTTAACAATTACATAAACATGTCAGAGAGTTCACCCAAAAGTAAATAATGTTATGATTCCCTTCAGTGTGACAGGGCTTTTTTCTTTTTGGGGGTATCTTAAAATTTCTTGGGCCAAAATTTTTGACAGACACACACGCATTTCTTTCTCGACAGACAAAAGGGACGATTTCTAATTTGTTTTTAAAGGGAGGGTTTCAGGCATGAAAAGTTTGCCCACAGAGGTAAGAATTTAAAAAACTGAATTTAAAAACATCCAATATTTTTACTGAGGAGGGACAGGGCTTTCTTGCTTTGCTGAAACCCAAAAAACTTGTATGTGAACTTCATTAAAATTTCTTTTTAAAGGGTTTTCGTCGAACTGAAAAGTTCACTCAGTTCTTCCTCTCCGCGGGATAAGTAGGTTTTCTGTACTTGGTGAAAACCAGTAAAGGGGGTTTTCCCCCCAGTATAGTATCGGGTGACAAGGGGGGGAAAGTACTTATGAAGTTTTTCTGACAGTGTTTCCCAAATGACTTAATTGGGGGAATGACTTTTTCATATTCATTTTTAAAGTTTGAATTTGGAGTAGGAGGGGAAAAAAAAAATTTGACGTTTCCTTTTAAAAGGTGTTTTTTCCCAAAAACAGCGATTTTATTTTTAAAATGCAAAAAAGTTTGTCTGGAAGCCAGAATTTTTTCCTTCGCACCCTGAATGCTGGGTTCAAGTTTTTTAAAAAGCGATAAATATCTGATAAATATGTATTTTCTTTTTGCCAGTTTGTAGATTCAAAAACCATTCACAAAAAAAGGGGGGAATTATTTTCTCTTTTGAAGAAAAGCAGCTTTCCTTTGTGCAGCTCGAATACCCTTGTCAAAATTTTTACCTATCGGAAAGCCATCGACCCTCTGTGTGCTGGAAAAACGTCCCCGGGGATCTTTTGCATGTTTTTCACAAAAACCCCTTGCAAATATGCAAAGACTTCAGAGGGGGCTGTTTTTAAAAAGGGTTGCCCAGGTTAAACAGTTATATAAAGGGGACTTTTTTTTAAATTTTCCCCAAAAGTTTTTAAAAACCAAAACTTTTTCGGTGGAGAAAGCAGGAGTTTTTATGACTTCGGGGGTTTTTTTCTTTCACGGGATAAAAAAGCCTTGTACTGAGCCAATCATTGGGGGGGGGAGCACCATCATTTGCAGTTTCCCAAAACCCCCTCGGTTCCTTTGGAAAAAACCACAGTTTCCAAAGGTAAAAGACAAGTTTTTGAAAATGTGGGGCCCTTTTTGGTATTTTGGGGGCCCATTTTCCTTCCCAGCCAAAAAAATTTCCCCAAATTTATTCCCCCTTTTCTTTTTCCAAATCGAAAAATGTCAGCAGCCTGAGTTTTTACCAGTTAAAATCAGTTGTTTTATCTCCCTTAGAGGGGAAAAATTTGTTATTTTGCGGGTTATTTCAAAAAAAAAATACCGGGAAACCCATTTTTGGAAAGGCCCATCGACACCCCTTTACAAATTTGTAGGGACCCCGAAACAGGAACCTTGCTTAATAAACTTTCAGCTTTTTCACCTAGCATTGTTCCACAATTTTTTTGAAAGCAGGCTTTATTAGGTTTTCGCAATAGTTTGACTTTTCTTTTTTCTTGGCAACTAGCTCAGCCACTAAATAGTTTGTTCCCTTGGGCCCTTATCACTGAGGGTTTACCTTCTTTTCAAAAAATGTTCTTTGTTTCTGTGGGGAAATCCAATAGTCTTCGAAAATAATCCACGGTTTTTTTTGCCCAAGTGGCTTTTGATTATTTAGTTAAATGTCGTTTTAACTTGGTGGGGGTCAAAAGCGTGTTAGCAAAGCTGTTTCCCACAAACTGCAAAAAGGAAGTGGACAGTTTTTTTCCCAGTCCATGAAAAAAAGCCAAAGGGCCCAGAAACTGTCTTTGTAAATGGTTTTTTTTTTTAAAATTCACCATTTTTCCTTTACTCGTTTTGGGTTTGTGGTATTTTTTGTTTTTTCGTCATTTGTCCCCCTTCTCCACTGACTTTGCTTTCTTTTCAAATTTTTTTAAAAATGCTTCAGTCTTTAAAACCCGGGATAAAACTAATTTTTAAACGGGGTGAGATTAATTAACACAACTTTTCACTGGGTTTGCGTGCTAAAAACGATGAAGGAAGATGTGGGGAAGGGCCGGGCTGGGGCTCGGGGACAGGTTGGATACTCTTTAGGGGGTTCCCGTCCCCCTCCTCCCCCCCCCCTGTGTCAAAAAAATTTGGGAGTAGGAATAAAGGGGCGAACCCCGCCAGGGAAAAATTAAACAGAAAATTTTTTTTTAAATTTTATGCATATTATTTGCTCCCATTACTTTTATACAGTATGATTGGACACGTACGAGTAGGGTGGTGTCTGGGAAGGTTTGGGGGACGTGTTTTTGAATGGGAAAAATTATGATTTTTGAATTAAAAATCACTGTCTTTTTGAAAATAGCATTTTAATTTTTTTAGGGTTTTCTCGGGAAAACCCCTGGTGAGGGGTTGGGGGAAACCCCCGGTTTGGGAATCACTAAAACTGTTATTTGTCGTAGGGCTTGGGGTGTATATTGTCCACAGAAAAAGCAAAAGTTGTCGGGGTGATTTACACAAGCACGTCTTTTTTTGATGCCATTTTTAATTCCCATAAAATTTCAAATCTGAAAAAAAAAGTAAAAAAAAAGTAATTATTTCGATGTGAAAATAAAATTTTAAAAAAATACCGTAAATACAAAAAATAATGCTATGAAAAAAACCAAAGGGGGAATACCGCGAGGTATTTTTCATCAAAAAATTTTAAAAAAAATTGGTCCATCTTGATTTGATTCTGTCCCCGGCGCCCCCAACCCCCCCCCCCCCCCCCCCCCCCCCCCCCCCCCAACCCCCCCCCCCCCCCCCCCTTTTGAATTTTTGGACTTTAATTTTAAAAAAAAGGGGTTTTTTTTCCGGGACCTTTAAAAGGTTTTTCCCCCAACCCCACGGACATTTTTTCCCCCGAAATGCCCAAATTTTCCGGAAGATTAGGGCGTTAAACAAATTTTTAAAGGAAATGTGTTTTGGTGTGGCAGGAGAAGCAAATGTAGATACCCGGGAAAAAAGGGAAAAATGAAATATCCCCCCCCGGTTTTCGCTATTTAAACTGTGGTTTGGGGGTCCTCTTCGATATTTTAATTGTTCCATATGTGATTGTTATGGAAGATGAGATGCTTAAAAAAAGTTTAAAATTGGGAAAGGGGGAGGTTTTCTTTGGTTTAAGATACTCACTTAGGAAAATGGGCGTGAAATCACAAAGACACGAAATTATAGCCCCGGGAATTTTGTGTTTTGCTAGGCTTTTCCCAAACAATCCCTTTGGGGGCATTTCGGGGGGGGGGGGGGGGGTTCCCCCCCCCCTCGGGGGCCCCCCCCAACCCCCCAAAAAAGACGCCACCCCGGGGGTCCCACGCGCGGTTCCCAGCCCGGTCCCTTTTCCCCTTTCCCAAACAGCTCTCCCACAAGAAACTCAAAATTGGGCCCCAGCCACGAGCCTTGGGGCCCCCCCCTTTGGGCCCTTTTCCCCGCCGGGGTTGGGCTTTAAGATACAACCCCATGGGAAGGATCCCGGGTTTTAGGTTAGCGTGCCACCCTGCCCATATAGCCGAAGTTGGCGCTGAGGACTTGCAGGAATAGGCCTTTGATTTAGTCCACGGTGCAATCGTTTATTTGACACGTAAACATCCCAGCGTTTCCCCATGATTCCCGCGAAGGGCCCCTTATTACCCAAAGGCCCTTTATTGTCCTCTTAGTACTATTTAGGTCCATGTTTCCAACCATAAGGTAAAAACGGGGTCAACCAAACGACTTTAAAAAACCGGGTCTTTGTCCTCCGGCCCCAGGTACCGGGCAAACCCCCAAATACTCCCGTGAGCGGTCCATAACCCGTGGCTAGGGCCCAAACCGCCGGGAAGAATTCTTGAAGTGGGCCCGGCCCCCTCATTTTGGATTTCGTAACCCAAAGGGATGTTTTAAAAATTTTTCCCAAAATCTCAATTTCCCTCGCCCCCACGGCCCGGAAAAGAAGTAATGCTTCCCTCTGTAAGTCCCAAATCAACCCGGGGCCCGGGCTTTAGCCAAGAACCCCAAATCCCAAAGGCTTTGCCCCCTCTTTCAGCGCTTTGAAAAGCCATCACCAGGACCCCCAGGGGCTCAGCAAAAAATTACTGCATCTCGGTAAAAAAAAAGATTTAGTGAAACTTGGTGTTGCCGCGGATGCTCCACAATCCTTTTACTACAAAACCCTTTTCCAATAAACCCCGTCCCTACAAGCCCTTTAAAAATGATGGGGCAAGGACGACCACCTTTCCCCCACTCCTTTTATTCACCGGAAAGAAGCTGGAACACCTGCCCCACAAATTCCCCAGGGGGGGGGCCCCCCCCCCCTCAGGGGGCCCCCGAAAAACAGAACCCGTTTCAAAAACCCAACCAAAAACTAGGCTCTCAGTCGACAATGGAAAATTTATGGGAAGTGACTTTCTATGGGTTTATGACGGCTTTTAAAAAAAGGTGAATTTAAGGGAGTTAGGTTCGGGAAGGAGAAACAGACTTGTGAAAAGGTTTTGTTGTTATTTTCCACTCTTCCCCTTACCCCGGTTTGGGGGCTCCGACCATTAGGCCCCCCACGACGGGTACTTGTAACGATGGTGGGGGGAACGCGGGCCCCTTTTTGCTGAATAGAGGGCGCTTTTTGGTCTCTGTCTGTCCCTGGAAGGGGGAGTGGAGACGTAAAGGGGGGGGCCCTTTATCTTAATAAATTAAAAAGGAAAAAGAGGGTGAGGGGGCCCGCAGCACGGAGTGGGGGAGGCTTAAAAGGCGGCTTTTGCAATTTCTGGGCGACAGGGGCCCCCATGAAGAATGCCAAAAGGGGTTCGCAAGTAAGTAAGGGGTTTGCCCTGGGAAGTATATTCCGCAAGTAAAGGGGCAGGGTGGGGTCGACATGCCAAAACCCGTTTAAATTTTTTTTTTTCTATTATTTTTTTGTTTAAGGAAAATTTTTTGCAGTTGTAATTCACTTGGGGGAAAAAAAATAAGAAATAAACACATATGGTATTATCTAAGAAAAACACCCTATCACTCCCAAGGACCATGTTTATATGAAGTGCCTTCTGCATTACAAAACCCCTGGTGTACTGTATTGCAATTGCATCCCGGGAAAAACTCGTTTTTGAGATATGAATTCTCAAATATTTTTAACTACGCGCCAAACCCCTGGAAAGGTTTTGGTTAGGTTTTAAATTTGGGTCTATAGGCCGGAATTTTTTTTCGGCCGTGATCCAAATTTGTCTGTCAAAACTTTTGGCCCTAAATGTTTAAGCCGTAAAATGTTTAGGGGCCCCTAAAGGGTTTTTGGGGCGGGAAACCTAAAACTATAAAAAATGGGGGCCCCGCTGTCTGATTTTTTTTTTTTCCCCTTTTTGATTTTGTTTTCCGCAAATTTTTTACGGAAATAAAGCAATGAGGTAAAAAACCCCAAAATTTTAATGTTTTTTTTTTATTTTTGGAAAAAAAAAATATATGAAAAAAAAAAAAAAAAAAATGGCCAAAATATCAAAAAAAAAATTCCATCTTAATAATAAAAAAGGGTGTTGTTTCCCCGCGACATTCCCGGCCGGCACTCAGTAGCTCCTGACTATTAAAGGGGCCCTCCCTAAAAAATGTGCTTTAAAGTGGATTGTGCCGCCCCGGAAATTGATGTGCCCATCGAAAAAGAAAATTTACATAGATTTTATTTGGGGAATAATGCAAAAAAAACAGGAGGCCCCCCGAGAGGGGGAAAAACCCGGCCCAAACCCACAGTAGAAAACGGAGAAAAAGCTGGTATAGTTTTTTTAAATTTTTAAAAAAGCCCCAAAATTTTCAACCAAAGAAAAATATTCTTTGGTTTTTTTTCTTTATTGTAGAGTTTAGAACCCTTTTACGTGTAGGTTAGAAAAACGTTTAAGATGGATAATAATGGCATTTTTAAAGAAAAAAAAAAACAATAAAAAAGGGTTTTTTTTTACTTTTCAGAAACTATCGCCCCCAGCCTTTTTAAAATTCTCTCCACCCCCAAAGGGTCAAAGTAAGCCAACCTTACAAGTATTTACACAAAATTTTTTAGGGGGTAGTTAAAGGCATGTACTTTCAGCAGAAATATCATAAAAAAAATCACGGGAATCCTCGGAGCGTGAAAAGCGTGAATTGAGTAGCCTTTAGAACAGCCCTGCTGCTGTGAGGCACTCGCCTGGTTTTTTCCTTTCATCTGGGGAAACACACACAGGCCCGCTGACAATAAGTGCGCGTTTTAACATGGGTTACTATGGTAACATCGACTTTACTCCAAGTGGGAAAAAAACCCGGGCCTGGTGTTGGTTTCCAGGGATCAGGGCTTGGGGGTGAAGAGACTGCAAAAATATAAAGGTTTAATGACTGGGTTTTTTAGCACAGAGGGAAAAAGGCCATGCTAGGGGGTAGTAGGCCCCAGTAGCAGTGCGCCCCGGTCAAATACCCTCTATATAACGTGATTTTTAACCTCATTTTAGCCCCATTGGTTTTTCCAAAACCCCTTTTTGTATGGTAGTATAGGCTTTTGGGGGAAAACAATGGGTTTTGCGTTACTCCCTGTGGCTGGGGGGGCGCGTACCCCCTGTTTTCCCCTTAGCTGGGTCAGATATTTCATAGCCAAAAGGGAAAAAATATTGAAAACCCCGGGTGATCATTCCCGGGGAAAAAAATAAAATTTGAAAGTATAATATAAGATTAAAAGTACCTCAAAATATAACACAATAATGTGTGCAAAAGCAGAAAAGAAAAAACCTTGACAGTTTTTTTTTGTAGAAAAAAAAAAAAGAAAATCTGTGGTGAAACCCAACCCAAAAAAAGGGTGGGTGAAATTTCCCCCCAGGGGACTGAGTTAATCACCGTCCCCGGGCCCCCGCCGTCTCTTTAAACCTGTCCTACAGATCTCCCGATTGAACAGTGGAATTTAAATTTTAGGGTCCTCTGGGGCAGGCGCAGGTCCCCAAAAGCAAATTAGAGAGAACTGCAACTCCCAAATGCCAGTGGTCGTGGGGTTTTAACCCCACAAATTTGGGGGAAAAGTTGGGCAACTTGGGAAAAAAAAATAGGGGTTTTTTTTCCCCTTTCCCCTTAAAAAACCAAAAAGTATAATTTTTAAAAAACGATTTTTTTTTATATGTATATTGGGATAGAAGCCTGATTCTGTAAAACATGTATTTAAAAAAAATAACCAAGTAGGGTTTTTAGTTGAGGAGGCGAGGTAAATGTTCTCTATGATTTATACAGTCAATAACGTTAAGTTTAGAAGGGTTTTCTATACCAGGCAGTATATGGGCCCCGTTATTATTTTGTATCAATAGATAGAAAAATGGAAGTGCAATGAGTCGACGCGTGAATTTGCAATGTTTTTTTCAATCTCCCCGCCCCAAATTTTCCCCGCCACCACTCCCCGCCGCGGGGGTCGCCTCCACAATTAAACCTACATTTTTTCGCAGCAAAAAAGCCGATTTTGGATTCTTTATTTTCGTTTTTTCCAAGGCATTGCTTATTTTATTTTGACAAGCGTTTGCCAGACGCAGCATTTACTGTCTTAGAAAACAGTGTGAACATCGCCCAAATTTTACATGCCACATATACAGGGTAAAAAATATATTAAGCTTTGCTACTCGAGGCGAGTAATTTGCATTAAATTGCTATCTTAGAACGTTAAAATCGTAATGCATGTCATGCATACACTTACTAGAACAACAGAAAAACGTTCTTTTTTAGTATTCAGATGCGGTGCATCAATATTTATCGCGAAATTGATTTATGAAAAATATTAGTCGCGGAGGGAAAAACACAGTAGACCAACCTTTGAGTTAAAACGGGCCAGCGACCACTGGCATTCTCGGGGTTTCAGTTCTCTCCAATTATGAGATTAGGCGTCCGGCAATTTTATACGGGGAAGTCTCTTGTACACAGACTGACTGTGATTTCAGACCTCTGTACCTTTCACATCGTCTGCCCAGCAATAAACATCACCAACCAACCTGGGTGAATGGCTTAAACCCCCGTGTTATTTGGGGAAGAAACTTACAATCATAAAAATACTCCTATTGTAGGGTACCTGGAACTGTCGCCGATAGGAAATTCTCGCCGCGTCGTCGAGTGTTCCAATTTTGATTACAGGACCCAATATATACATTTAATCAAGTTTTACCCGCGTTTTTGCATTCGGGGATGAAATAATATAGTTAGCTTGATCAGTTAGGTTAAGTTAGGTGCCAATGTCCAGGTTAGGTTAACATTTCCACGTCGGCGAGAGTTCTAAGTTGGTGTTTCGGCGAGAAATTTCCCATCGGCGACAGTTCCATAAACCATTGTATGTACTATTTCATTAAATATATATTAAATAATAACGCATAATTCAGTATCATAGTATATACAGGGTCTCCGCCTCTCATGCCGCTTTTAACCATGAATCCAAGAACATATAATGTGCAGTTCTTTAAAATGGCACATCTACAGGGAAACCTGTGCAACCCGCGGCCCTCTAAAGGCCCGTCCACGCTAGGCTTTACGATGCGCAGCGTGATGCGCATTACGTGCTGGTACTCGATTTTCGGTTGAGTGGTGCTAGAGGTAATGCTGGGGGCAAATCTAGCGTGGGGTATTTCTACAACTTAACCCAGTGATTCCCAACCGGGGTTTCCGCGGAACCCCGGGGTTCGCCAACCATCACCAGGGGGTTCCTCGAGAAACCGTTAAAATAATAATGTGCTATTACAAAATGACAGTGATCTTAATTCATAATTCATAATTCCTACTTCAACAACACGTCACAAACACTTCCCAGACACCCAAAATACTCGTACGTGTAAATCATTTCAATGTACCACTATATAGTAAGGGAGCAAATAATATGCATAGAATTAAGAAAAAATTGTGTTATTGCCGGTGCGGGATACGCCCTTCATGCCTACTCCGCAAGTTTGGCGACACAGGGTTTGGTTGGGTAGGAGGTCGACGCAACCCCCTACGAGTATCATACGTGTCACGAGCCCCAGCCCAGCCCGTTTCACACATCTTCCTTCAGGGCAGTTTTGAGCAGCGCAACCCAGTGAAAACGTTGTGTTTAATTTTAATCTCACCAGTTAATATTAGTTTGATACGGATTTTAAAGACTGAAGCATGTTCAAATATTTGAAAAGAAAGCATGTCAAATGGAGAGGAGGACAGTGACGAAGAATCACAAATACCACAGCCAACGTACGAGTAAAGGAAAAGTGAGTGATGTAAAAAAAAATCGCAATTTACAATGACAGTTACTGGCAGTGGCTTTACATGGAATGGAGAAGGAAAAACGGCATTCCTTTGTGCATTGTTTGTGGGGGAAAAGAAAAAGCTCGCTAACACAGCTATGGCCACAGCCAAGTTAAAAGCCGACACTTAACTACTAACACAGCCACTTCCTTGTCAACTAAACACTTTGTGGATTATTTTCTGAAGACTAATTGGATTCACTAGCAGAGAATAAACAAAGATATTTTTTTGAAAAGAAGAGTAAACATCAGTGTGAATAAGGCCCAAGAAGCAAAGCTATTTAGTGGCTGAGCTAGTTCGCCAAGAGGAAATGAAAAGTCACACTATTGCAGGAAAGCCTAATAATGCCCTGATTTCAACAATAATTGTGAGAAAACAAGTGTAAGGTGAAACGGAAGCTGAAAGGAATATTAAATATAGCAAGGTTCCTGTTCTGATCATACAATTAGTATGGCGTGTGAGGACCTGTCCAACACTGTTTCTGGGTATTTGTTCTGAAAATTACTGCAAAATAAACAACTTTGCTTTAAGGAGATGAGACAACTGATATAACGGGTTAAAGCTCAGCTGCTGGCCATTTGTACGATTGAAATGAAGGTGGAAATAATGGGAAAAATTATTTTGTTTGGTAAAGAACTGCCAGAAACTACCAAAGGCCACGACAATTCCAACATCTTGTCTTCTTTACCTGGAATCTTGTGGTTTGTCCATGGAAACCGAGCGTTGGAATCTGCACTGATGGTGCTCCCTCAATGATTATTGCTCAGTACAAGGCTTTGTATCACGCTTGCGTTTGACAAGAAAAAAACCCTGAAGTCATAACAACTCTACTGCTTTCTCCACGAGATAATTTGGTTTTCAAAAACTATTGGGGATTGATTTAAAACAAGTCCTTGATATAAAATGTGAACATGTCACTTTAATAAAGCGGCGCCATCTGAAGTCCGCATATTTCAAGGTTGGTGGAAAAACATGCAAAAAAGACACGTGACGCTCTCCAGCACACAGAGGCTCGGTGGCTTTCCTAGAGGGTAAAGTTTGGACAAGGGTATTTATCGAGAAGAGCGCGACAGGAAACTGGTCTTTTTATTCATAGAGAATAATAAATTCAGAGTTCTGTGATAGTCTGAAATCTAAAAAACGGCAAATGAAACTAGCATATTTAGCAGATTATTTATCAGCATTTAAATAACTGAACACCAGCATGCAGGGTGCGAAGGAAAAATTATGACTTTCCACAGACCCCAAATCTGGCATTTAAGGAATAAACTCGCTGTTTGGAAAAAAAATGCACCTTTCAGAGAGGAAACGTTCGAAATGTTTTTTTTCCACTCCTACTCCAACCAGTTCAAACTCAGATGAATATCGAAAATGTCATTCCATTAATACAAGTCATTGGGATCAACTGTTCAGAAAAAATCATAAGCTACTTCCCCCCTTGTCTCAGATTACGATCGACTGGGGTGAGAAACCTCATTCCACTGAGTTCTCACCAAGTACAGAAAACCTACTTAAGTCTGAAAGAAGAGAAGAGAACTGGAGTTGCAACACAGTGTCGACCCGAACCTGAAAATTGAAAATTTAAGAAGTATCACTTGAAAAGTTTTGGATTTCAGACCAACGCAAGGAGTACCCTGTCATCTTCAGTAAAAGAAACTGGATGTTTTACTTCAGTTTTCAACTTCTCTTACTACTCTGTGATCAAGCTTTCTCAGGCCGGACCGTCATTAAAGCAAAATTAAGAACATCGGTCATTCTGTCTGCGAGGAATGACCTGCGTGTGTGTGCTGTCAAAAATTCGGCCAAGAATTCACAGATCGCCAAGAGAAACTAGGCCCATAGTGTCACACTGAAGGTAAGTCAAAATCATTTATTGGATTTATTAGTGTGAAACTCTAATGACATGTGATGTTTAATTGTAGATTTCATATGAATTATATTGAACTCAAGAACTTTTCTTTTAAAAAAAATAATATAGAAATATATATATATAAAGAAAAAAAATAAATAATATCCATTGGAATATGAAAAATTATTACAGGGGTTCCTACAAGGTATTAAAGGTTGGGAAATCACTGACTAACCCCTTCAGGCCCCAACCTGTAATTTATTGGTCCAAGAGTCGTCTTCGCTCGCTTGGACACCATTTCAGCCGACAATTCATTCATGGTACTGAATAGATAAAGTGAATCTGTCCATATAGGGCTTGTAAAATGTTTACCCAGACCATGGCGGGGCACGGTCTAGAGTTAATATGGCTTTGTAAAAAAGTTACTCCACGAACTGGGGGCAAGGTCTCTAGCGTGCATATAGGCTTGTACAATGTTTTACTCCAGAAATGGGGGGCAAGGTCCGAGTGATATTGGCTTGTAAAAAGGTCCTATGCGGAATGGGGCTAAGTCTAGATTGCATAAGGCTTGTAAAATGTTTACTCACACGAATTGGGGCAAGGTTCTAGAGTGCCTATAGGCTAGGTAAATGTTTCACTTCCACGAATGGGGGCAAGGGTTCTAGATAGGTAAAGTGTGATTGTAATAGAAGTATTTTTAACGGGTGAGGGTATTTAAAAAGTTGTGCCTATTGCCTGTGCGAGTTGGAACGTCCACATCTTTAGTGTGGACGCTATTCCTAGTATTGTAAATTTTCGGTACCATTAGACGCTTTTTAGTGGGAAAAATAAGCAATGTTTTATAGATATTGACTGTTCGTGAGTATGCCTTGTACTCTAACTTCATTTGGTATATTCAGTTTTCTATTTCCTAATTTACGACTTCTCTAAACAACATTACGATTTTATATAAACAAAGGAAAAAGGTCTGTCGTCTGAAAGGGCACAGTGTTAAGTGTGCCACACCGTCCCTTAGGACAGTCCCTAAAACGTTTGGGGACTTGTGGGACCATGTTTTAATGGCGGTAGGGGACGTGGGACGCCCAGGCAAAAGTTCTAAGAAATCGTAGGGATCCTTTTGACAATCACCAACCAATTATTAATATGGGAAAAAAATAGCAAAAAAATCAACAAATAAATAAAACAATAAAACAAAAAATTGTTTACTTTATCACAATGATTCATAGTCTCTACACTTTTTCTTTTTTCTTTCGATGAAAAAATAAATAAAACCCTGACAGAAGCACGTATCTCAGACGCGTATTTATGGGAGCCATATTTATTTAGGGGGGCCCGGTATTTAGGGTACTAGATCAGCTTTAAAACCATGTCACACGGACACTTTTTTCCGGGGCATTATATCTTTGGTTTATTTTTGAACCATTGCCGCTCTGCCATTACCGGCAACTTTGGCTAGCAAAATTTCCGCAGAAAAGTTCGAGTAATGTTCGTTCTCCTTGCCCAACCTAGTAATGGCATCCTTTTGACCATCTCGGAGCAGCCGACGCCACCGCAAGATTGTACGAATTTACACCTTACCCAGTGAAATAACGAGAAATGACCAATCTGCGGTGGGTCAAGAGATGTTGTAGCATCTCCATGTCATATGGGAAAATACAGTGTGTTATAAGTGAATTCTAGCGGTATGATTTGTATAAGTAATAGAATATAGTGTAAGATTGAGAGGAGGGGATAAAAATAAAGATGAGTGGAGGAAAATAAAGCGTTTTTGGTAGAGTAGGGTAGGATAAAATAAATAGGTTTTAACTCTATATATACAAGACACGGCATGATAGTACATGCGGTATTTATATATTATTTACGTAATATTGAATTTAGATATATAGTTAGTTTTCGGTTGTTTGATGAGACGTTATGACGGAAAGATGTTGATAAAAACAGATATTTAATAGGGCTGCGTGTGTCTTTAACTACAAAAAAACGGGTGATGCCGGATAGTTTTTGCTCGTGTGACACGGCCTTAGATAAACTCATAACATCAGCTGTTTGAATCGTCTGTGGGGATACAGTCCCTCTTGCCTCCCGTTTAGTTTGACTTCAGATAAATATTAGGACAATGGAAAAAAAGACTGTGTTTGCATGCAACGGATAATTCTAGATTATAGAAAAAGAGGCGAACTCTCAAACAGAAAACAAAGTCTCTCTCCAAGGGATAATAACAACGCGCTTCAGATCCTAAAGGGCTGAATGGTTAAGTCACTTAGCGTGTTCAGTAGCCAACTTAAGGTCATGGAACACCTAATTGTCTCGTGCAATTATTATGATACAACATATTGTAGAATGAAGAGCAGAGTACAACCATTTCGTCCCTTGCCTTCATACTACAAATTGTACAATTGATGAAACAGTGGGTTACACCATTAGTACAAATTTCCTTCACTGTAAGTATATTCACCGGTACTACGTAAGTGAAGAATATAGGCAAGGTCAATGTTTAACTCGTTATATGAATCTACATTTTCTGATCATCATTATAAGTGGTCCCTAAAGTTGACACTTTATAAAAATACCGTGTTATGTGCATTTCTTGTTTTTAACATTTTTCTATTGCATTGTAGGGACAGGCGCGGGGATATTTGGCACTTGTAAGTAGGGACTACTAGGGAACTTTTTCAGGTTTATGTAGATATATTTGGACCAAATATGAGGTGTAAAGGATGGTAGGCAACCACTGCGCGCGCCACGCTAACACAAACCTTCAGTTGAAGTTCAGGCTTCCCCGACCCGTCGGTGGGAGAGCATGCACGCTCGGTTGTTCACCCCGCTATGCAAGTAGACATCTCCCACCCGTAGAAAGTTTTGCCTGCGTGTGTTTACACGAGTTTCTGCCAGCACCTTCTGCGTCCTGTAGAGTCGCTTCAAGACCCACAAGGCGCGAACCCTGAAGGTTGGGTGCGGGAGGCCATTACATGAGTTGGTCCCTATAGAGTGGTACTGGATAAGGTCTGTGGAGAGGGGGCCCGCAGCGACTTGAAGGTACGCTAAGTCCCCGAGGAGGGGCAAAAGGTCAGGGGCTGGTACGACGCCGTTCTAGGGGACGGGCGGCCAGTTTAGCCCATCCCCTGACGCTGTGGGATGGATAGTGGCTGGATCGAAGGTACCATTCCCCGTCAGGGTAGCTGTGTTTTTTGCCTTTGTGGCAGTCTGTTTTTGTCTAGGTTTTTATAAGCTGTTTATTTCTGCCTCTGCCCTTTTCTGCGCTATTTTCTGAGTCATGCCCCACTCTACACGCGCATGGCAAGTTTACACTCTCCTCGCCCTTGTCAGAGAGTGGGAACTATTGCCCGGATTAGATCAGTGAAGTCATGTTCGAACCACCCGCACATGACAAGACAATGTTGCTTCACACCGCCTCTTCTCCTGACGTCACCGCCGCTTCTACTCATGCCCTCCCCCTGGCACAGACCCTGCTCTGCCCTAGCTCCCTCCAAGAAAGTGCTGCTACCCGTCTTGCTTCCATTTCGCTGCTTCGACACAATGCGCTTTGCCCCTGAACCTTTCAAGGATAATACCTCTGCTTCGAACCAACACTCGCTAATCGAAACACCGTTCCGACACTCCAGAACCCTAGAGCCCGCGCAAACGATAGGCTCCCACTCTTTCCATTTCAGTTGACCAACTACTGATGTTCGGAAAGGAGCTGGCAACCGGGAACTGCCACCTCCGTGGCCACGTCAACGTTATAAAAGTATAACGCCCGTTTAACTCGCTATATAATATTATATTTTCTGATCCATCATTAATCTGGTCCCTAACGTTGCACTATAAAAAAAGAACTGCTATTTATTGTTTTAACATTTTGTTATTTCATGTAGGGACGGGCAGTGGAGATGTATCGACATTTCTTTACATAGGGACACGCGTAGGGAATTTTCATCGGTTTCTGTAGAGATATGACAAAAAATGAGTTTTGGACGTCTAAAACACTGGCTCAAGCCGGGCGAAGTTTGCCGCAATTGCCCGTTGGTGATTCAACTGATCAGTGAGTGCTACAGTTGACAATAGTCTAGAGAGAGGGTCGTTCAGTCCCTGGGCTCCCTTTTGTTGTGTTGGTGGTGATTTCGATGGAGTTTTTGTAATAGGTATCTGGTATTATAATTGTATGGTATTATTAGTATTATTGAAGATTTAGGGACACTTGGGGCCCAACTAGTGTTATTTCTTTGTCTTGGTTTTGTGGTGGTTAGTGTTCTTGTTTCTCTGGCAGTTGCCGAGTTGTGCGTTAGTCTTGGTTTTGATTGGTTCAAATGCTATTTCTTGGTAATCAACCGAAAGGCGATAGTTCACCCCATTGCAGATCGGCTAAACAGCCACGTCTGATGCTTAGAGTCGAAGTGCTCCCTGACAAAGTGAGTCGGGGGAGATATTGTAACAACGAACTCAGTAACTCTGGTGTACGTGGAAGGGAGGATAATTCGGCCTTTCGAACTGAAAACCAATTGTATATGGACAAGGTAACTGTGAATAACAGGTTGGTTGTCCCCTAACGGTACTGTAACAATTGCACTGCCCTCGCCGCTACTTTGTAGCCCTCGCGCTAACTTGTAACCGTAACAGCCCCATCCATAGAGGCAATAGGTTAACGCTTGCCGACCTCGCCAGAATCACCAGAGTGGTGTGTGGTGTTTAGTATTACCATCCCGGCTATTGAGTCCTTGTTACATCACGTTAATACTATAATTACTAGTCTCCTTGACTAATTAAATTAACATCATGGCGGAGGCAAGGGTGGGTTCAATACATCGGTGAAGCATTCTTCACTCGCCTCTAAGCCTACGTTGTCAAGAAGTTGCAGGCAGAGGAAGTGGACGAAATCTCGCCTGCCTCGGCGTGGAGTTTCATGTATGTAGACGGTTTGCAACCGCTGTGATAAAGGAGAAATGTATTAGGTTCGTCCTGGCATTATCTAGTGTGTGCCCATGTTCACTCTATACCACAAAACAAGCTTGGAGGGACTGGGAGGAATGGCGGGAATATTTTTTTTGCTGGGGCTACAAAATATTGTGTCGCAACCAAAAGTTTTTGAGTAGGGGTGTGAAAAATTCACTAGAAACTAGGGAAAATTCATTGGATTTCTTTCGATGTAAAGACAATTGTGAAGAGCTGTCTGGCCGATCCTCACAGAATGATGACCGAATGGTGAGAAAACCCCCGCACTCCCCTGCTAGGACGGTTAGGTTAGGTTATCGGTGGGTTCAAGCCCCCCGCTAGGTTAGTTGGGTTTATTTTGGTTAGGCAAATTTCTCTAGATATAAGGAAATTACCCTAGATACGGAATTTTAACCCCCCCTAAAACTCTTAAATACTTTTTCCGAGCATAATTTGTTCCCCCACCCGAAAAACAACACCCTGCTAATTCCACAGGTCCAAATGTTTGCGGAAGTGGGAAGTAGGGCAAACACTAGAATTACCGGTGGTTTTTATAGGGAAAGTAATTAGACAAGGGGGGCAGGCTACCATGGTCTCGCGGAGTAGCAAGCAAGTCACCATGGTACCACAGGATAGTTGCCACAAGCATGTCTTTTACATTTAGTGAAAACTGTATCAGATACCAAATTCCAAGCTTTTAGGGTAGAGTCGCTAGTATCCGCATCACCTGCAAATGTTCGAAAAATTGCCTGAAGCAAATCTAAGAGAGAACATTGAACTGATATGAATTTAAAAGGAATTGCCTAATTGATTTACCGTTCGTCCAAATGCCATATCAACAGCTGAAGAACCTTTGTTCCACATGGCCGCAAACAAATCGTGGGCATGTATACCTGTTCTTTAGCACACAGGGAAGTGACTTTTACAAAAACTAATTTAGAACAAACAAGTTTACTACTTGCTGTTCAAAATTAAAAGTCTAAAAAAGTGATCGGAGTTTAGTGGTAAGAGTGATCGTACTGAGCTGCCTACCATTAAGTCCGATCACTTTGATGAAACCTCCGTAATTAAAGCAAAAAAAACACATTCTTCAGGAATCTGTTGACAACTTCCTAAACATTTGAAGACCGAACTTAGTACAGTCTATAAAAGAGAGTATGGTGTTGTCTTCTTCATGTTAAATGGGCACCAAAAGTATAGGTAAAGTAATAATAATAAAGTTTTATAATCGGATATTAAACGAAACTACCCCTAGGCAATAACACATTCTAGCGCTTCGTTTGTCATGGTGGAAAACGCCGGACGTGAGTTTCTACAGGGGATGCCTTGCAGGCCTATGTTGATCTCAAGACGGACGTTTGAATCAGTGCATCGGGGGTCACTCTGGGATTTTCTGCGGAATGCGGGATTCCTGCAAGGACTTTGTTGAAGGACTTCCTTCCTGGAATACAGGAGTGAGGCAAGGGTGCGTCCTTGCCCCAACACTTTTCACACTTGCTATGGACTGGGTATTTGGGCAAAGGTGTGTAAGATCAAAGGATTGTGAGATCTTTCGACAACACCAGGTCAATGATATAGTTTTTTGCCGATGATGCAGTTAATCTTTATGAGTCGCTGGAGGGCCTGGTGATGGCCCTCGAGGCGCTGCACGATGGGAGGAGACAAATGACTTTGGACTTGCGGTATCTTGTGGCTCAATACCAAGGTTCCAGATGTTTGGAGGCTTACTAGAGAAAACAGTACAGTCTGTTCATTGCGTGCGGCGAGGGAATGATATCTTGGAAAGTTTTACATACCTTGGTACGCAGTCCACAAGACGGCGGGTCACGTCAAGAAGCCCTCTTAGGCGATTGGCATAGCCCACGGTCTAGGACTGGCTCAGCCGGCAGTATTTGGCGTTTCGGTACCGTGTTCAAAATAGCAGACTTGAAGAAAGAGACTAACTCATGCCTTTGTAATAAGTGTCTTCGCCAGAATCATGGGTTATGGCTGGGCTGATTACGTGTCAAATCAGCGATTGCACCGCCGTGAGAGCTGAATCGAGGCCTATACCGCCATAGGTCCGTCAGCGCCAACTTCGGGCTATATAAAGCATGTGGCACGCTACCCTTGAAACCTATCTCGGGTTGTATCTGAAAGAGACCAATCCGCGCGTTGGAGGGGAGACCAAGGGGACGCTCAAAAGGCCCGTGGCTGGGGAGGAAAGTGTGATGGTTTCTGTTGAGAGCTGCTTCGGTATGGGAAAGGGAGCCTCGCATGGGGAAAACTCGCGCGTGGTGACCGCCGGGAGTGGCCGTTCGTAGGGTGGTGAAGGCGACGCGCCCCCGGCGTATGCCCCCAATTGATTAATTGATTGAATTAAAAACAATACAAAATTGTGACCCGCAAGCACTCGTCTATTGCACCACATGTCATCAGAGAGGGGGCCAGTGTGCCAGGATCAAAATGGGACAAGGGGACAAACGTGTTTGGGTGCAGTAATCGTATGGTACCACACCGAAAGTTCATTACAAAAATCATATCATTATCAATTATGTCAAATAAGCCATATATGACTCAACATATTATCCAGCGAGACACTGACATTGTGCAATGAATGTGGCTTGTGGTCAGATATTTAAGGGGAGCACTAAGGAGAAATTCATAGCTCTATATTTCTTACCCAATCAAGCTTAAATTTTACAGTAATAGCATATTAAAATTTTACTATTATTTTGTTCACTAGTTTGTATCCTCAAAAAAAATTATGGTTTCAGATGGTTAAAACCCAATTTTCGAGGTTTTTCACCGTATTATTTAAATCAGATTTCTATACACAAAATGAACTTACGATATTTGGCTTGAGATGGTAGGTAAGACAAGACTTATGCTACCATTCCCATGCCAGGAATGTTAGATAGGATTAAAATTAATTGTTAGGATTTTTTTTTTTTACACGGTTTTCGACACTTTTCTAAATGATTCATCAAGTAACATTAATATGGATTTTCATTTAGAGCAATAATCTGGATGCAATTATTTTTCCATTAATTCTCTATTGAAACAAAAAACAGATCGTATATTGGTTGCTGTTTTAAGATTTCATTTAATAGTTAGCGATTTTTGGTTTTGAGAAAAAACGCGTTTTTAAAGTTGTTACCTTACCTTTACCTTTACCCACTAACAAGTTAGGAAAAAGCATCTAATTATGAAATATGTATTAAATTATCATACGAACATAATTAACGTACCATAATCAAAAAACGAGTTCAGTAACAGTGGCATTGTGGGTGATGGAGGAATCTATAGACCACTTGTAGTCCTCGTACGCCACGGGCCTGTACGAAGAACTTCCTCCTTGCCGAGCGGAGTCCGCTCCTGACCACTGACTCGTTACCTCTTGTTTACGTCGTCCCATTATTAATAATCGCCTTAGTACGTCCTTTCAGGACTCCTTCTGTCTCCAGACTTTTTCTCTGATGCCTTTCTTGTCTTCTATCACTTTGGACTTGCGCTAAGTAATTGTCTAGTGTAATTATTCTCTACTCCCGGGCCTGTTGCCCCTATTCTATTTTTCAATAATTTCGTCAATGAACACCGGAGAACACATCGCTGCTGCATGCCTGCTAACCGACATTCTACTCTTAAGTCTTCCGCCCAATTTTGTACTACTCTTTTGGAGGGTGGACCTAACACGACATAACACGGCTACATTGTCTCGATATACTATGTTTCTGTCTCTAATACTCTTCTTTCTTCTCGTTCTGATAGTGCGTCCAAATTTTTTTTTTAAAC
This sequence comes from Chionoecetes opilio, assembly GCA_016584305.1. Lineage (NCBI taxonomy): Eukaryota > Metazoa > Arthropoda > Malacostraca > Decapoda > Majidae > Chionoecetes > Chionoecetes opilio. Next base: position 108,130 of record JACEEZ010022649.1, read on the forward strand.
CCCGCTTCTGTGCTAGCTGCTTTCTTCTTCGTATTAGACTGCTTCCGTGATGTATGCTGAGTGTGCTAGTTCATAGGTAAGTGACCAAATCCTGGGTCCGGTGTAGGAACGCAAGCCTTTTTCTCTTGTTTGGAGGCTGACCACCATGCCACCGTCCGGACCCTGCTGTTGATGTCCTTGTTGTGGCTCCAATGAAGCCAACTGGCTGCTTGTCGATGGCATGGGATGTCGTTGATGCGTGTGGCATAGCGGCGCTTGTTTCTGTCGTTGAGCACCAGGGTTGTGTTGCGGGTCGTATCCGGCACAGGCGATGATTGTTTTCTGGTCGTGGCGACCGGGCATGCTTG
>JACEEZ010022650.1:0-7500 GCA_016584305.1 Chionoecetes opilio
ACTTGCAGTGGGGCGCGGCAGGGGATGCAGGGTGTGCAGGGACCGAGGTGGCTGTGGTGTGGTCGAGCAGCAGAACACACCCACCCTGGCTCCCTCGTGCCCAGTGGCGTGGCTAGGTATCTATCAATGGGGGGCACCTGGGGGGGGGCACAGCTATGTAGGGGGCAAAGAAAAACAACAAAATAAAGCGTTGGTTGGTCAAAAATCATCCCCTGCCTCCTCCCAGCTGCCCTGCACACACACACACACCCTGCTTCTCCCCGCAGCTGCCTGCACACACACGCGCACACACGGGGAACTCCGTATTGTAGGGGTTAGCACGCTCGGCTCACAACCCTGAAGTCCCGGGTTCGATCCCCGGGCGGAGCGATGACAGACGGGCGGTCTTCTTATAAACCGAGCCCCTGTCCACCCAGCAGTGAATGGGTACCGGGTGTTAGCCGGGGGTTTGTGACCCGCCTTCCGGGGTGGTGTCTTCCCCCAACACTAAGCACTAAGGATGAATGATCAAATAAATGTTGATATGGAGACGGGGCCATACGAGCGTTGCTCAGGCCCTGTGAAATACAACTTGATGAATACAACTAGATGAATACTCACACACACACTGCTTCTCCTCCAAGCTGCCTACCCTGCACACACACCCGGCTTCCTCCTCCCAGCTGCCCTGCACACACACTACTTCCTCCTCTCAGCTTCTTGCTCTGCACACACACCCTACCTGATCGCTGGCGCGCCCTCGACTGACGCTCGTTCCGGAATACTCAAGCTGGTCAACTCCTGCTGGAGGTGGCGCGTGCCTACCCATGGGGGGGCACCTGGGGGGGCACTAGGCAAGCGGGGCCACTCTGATGCCACATAGAAGGGTATAAGGGCATATTCTAAGATCAGATCAGTGGTGGGTATTAGAGCATTGTACAGAATACCTCAGCCAGGGCCTGGGGGGGGGGCGGGCACGTGTCCCCCCCATGCCCCCCTGTAGCTCCGTCACTGGTCCAATGCCTTCCTTCATTCCTTCCTTCCTTCTTATGTTCCTATATTTGTGAGTGTGTATGTTGAATGCCTTCTTTCCTTCTCCTTATGTTCCTATCTTTCTCTGTATATTCAATGCCTTCTTTCTTCCTTCCTTCCTTCTCCTTATATGTTCCTATCTTTCTCTGTATATTCAATGCCTTCCGTCTTTCCTTCCTTCCTTCCTTCCTTCATTCATTCCTCACTAACACTTACTTACAGAAGACCGGGTTTTACACAACTATCATCTTATTTCTTAACTATGTTTCCTATTAACTAAATACAACATACGTACCCACATAGGTAGATACGCAGGAATTGCCTCATGTAAATAGAATAGGGTTTTATTTACAATCATGTCCTCATGTCATTCAACTAAATTCCCTCCTATCCAGTGGCGGAACAACGGGGGTGTAAACACTCGGGGGGCACTGGTTAATATGGGGGGCACCATAGTCTTCATATATTATATATTATATATATATATATATATATATATATATATATATATATATATATATATATATATATATATGGGGGGGCACCATAGTCTTCATATATATATTATATATATATATATATATATATATATATATATATATATATATATATATATAATATTATATATATAATATATATATATGGGGGGCATCCATATTTTTTATATATTATATATATATATATATATATATATCATTATATATATATATAATATATATATATATATATATATATATATATATATATATATATTGCTCATTTTTCTCAGCATGTTACCAATTTTTTTCTATTCAAATAGGGGAACCCCTTAAAATAGGAAGGGAGCACCACTCGGGGGGGGGGAGGGGCACCGCCCTAAAATGGGGAGGCACGTGCCCCCCTGCAGTTCCGCCACTGCTCGTGACACACTGATTCTGGGCTGATGCCGCTTGCAGGGCACGGCTACTCACACTTGGGAATACTGCCACGGTACACATGAGGGCAAAACACTGGCAACTTACCTGTAAAGAAGATAAGTGTCGGGCCAGGGGGGTGACAGGAGCCTCACCACACACACATATACCATCACAGCTGACGGGATGACACTGACAACTGCGCCGCGCTCGTCGCCGCCGCAGCTGCGCAGGCGCATCAGCCAGCGTGAAGCCACAAACGCCTCTCCTATATTGCACTCCCAACCGATGCTATAAAAAAAAATTAAAAACATGTAACAAAATAAATTAAGATTACTACAAATAAGAAACATATACAACAATTGAGGCAGAATAAATGGACTAGACTAGAAGTCAAAGAGCACGAAGGGCTCTAAGATTGCACGGGGGACTGTAGCTTCCTAAAATGTTGATAACCTCGGCTCTGCAGATGTAACACTGGGTAAAGCTGGGACTTCACACACCACACTAACGCCGTCCCCTTGCTCAAGGGGGATAGACCCGGGTAGTACCTGCCTTTTAAGCAGCTACAGTAGTGTGCTATAGGGCACAACATGCACAAACACAAGTACTCACATACAACTTCTGGTCAGGATGTAAATCGTCCGGTTGTCAACAGAACGTGTGTCCCTCCTCCTCCTCCTCCTGCCGCCCCGTCGCCGTGCACTGCCCCGCCAGGCGGTACTCTCCAAGGGCCTGAAGAGAGAACGCCACCGCCACCATTTCCGCCACAGTGACCCCCCCCCCCCCCACTCCCTCTCGGCTGCTCACTCTGCTGTTCCTAACTTCCGAAGCAAAGCCTCGATCCTTGGACTATGGCAGCTACACACACCAACACAATACTCTCATCTCATACATGTATGCAGCTTTACTTTTCTATTTACTAAATTCGTACCATTTTCAGCCTATCCTTGTGCTCCGCGTCCCCCAGCCAGCCAGCGCAGGACCTCGCCAGCCCGTCTGCCTCGCCGCCACAACACCCAGGATGCCGGACGAGCAGTGTAACAAGCAGTGGCGTTGCTAGGTTTCTATTAATGGGGGGCGGACACTAGGCAAGCGGAGCTCAGGGGTATTCTGATACTACATAGAAGGGTATACTCGTATAAGGGCATATTCTAAGATCAAATCGGTGGTGGATATTAGATAATTATACAGAATACGGCAGCCATGGCCAGTGGGGGGCACCGGATTCCCATAGGGGGGCAGTTGTCCTCCGTAGCCACGCCACCGGTAACAAATGTCCAATGTGACGCAGGCCTTGTTTGTGTGGCAGCCAATTCTGCAGCCTGACGCAATAACAAATGAGCCTCATGGGAAAGTAAACACACATTTATTTCTTACAAGTATAGTGTTTTATACAAAAATATGCTATATATACATCATATAATACAATGGAGGAGTACACATGCGGTGCCGCGGGACCCGCCCGGCGGCAGCTTAACAATAAGACAACACAAACACAGGGACGGAAGTCACTCACACGACAACTACAACACAACACTCTACAACAACACACGGGAGACGCGAACCTGAGACTCAGTGACGGTGATCAGCCGGAGCCGCGGAGCTTTGTCGCGACGGAGCTGACAGGGAAATGACTGGCTTATGTAAGGAAGCTATAGGGCGGCGATGCCTTGAAGCACTGGTGGGTTGAGGCGATCAGTCCAGCAGTATTGCCAAACTGTCCACCCAGATTACAACAACAGATCTGAGCATGAAGGTGGATAAAGGAGCATCTTATAGCCTCGTGGCGCCATAATAACTCCACCACTATCACTACCACATGAAAGCAACACGAGGGAGTTACACATCGCATTGCTGCAGGTGTTTCAGAGGCTGTTGGTGTCTGTCTCGCCTCAGAGTTATAAGATGCGCGCTAAAGAATGGAAAGCTACATGATTTCAGCTATTAAAGGGAGGGTTTAGTTACTGTAGGTTATTGTTAACATGTCAAACCGTATCATCAGCTATAGTGGCGATCATGCACCCATTAAGAGTTATCACAGAATTAGGAAAATGTCACATGGAGTAGTGATGACCAGCCAGCCTGCCGCCCTCGCTCGGCCCGCCGCTCCAGTCCTCGGCCGGCGGTAACAAGCCCATCATGACTCGCGGTGCCTTAGGTGCTGGCCGCCCATGAGATCCAGTCTGACGTATAGGACACCTTGTGATAGATGCCTTGGCGGGGAGGAACAGAGAAGGGAACAGTGAGCGACGTCCTCAATCACACACAGACTCACACATGAATAAAAGAAGATAAAAAGAAAAAAAAGATCATAAATGCTATACAATGATACATATACGTACTGGTTTGTTAATTGTAACTAATAGATTTCTGAAATGACACACACACACACAGACACACTCACAAGCATGGACTCACAAAAAAGAGAGAAAAAACACTTAATAAACAGTACAACAGTCGAAAGGAAACAGATTACAACATTAACTACTCTAATAATTCGTCTCGCTCGTTAGCAAACCCATTACTCTACCGAGTTTACCATGCTACTAAACAGATCGTCAACTAAACCAAAGACCCTACAAGCAAGATAGGAAAGCTGAGGCCCTAGCCTAAGCATAATTTGTGATGTCTAACACGAGCGCCATCTGTTGTCGTCCAATGTAACTTGATTGAGACTTATATAAATCCAATTATTACTTCCTCTGACATCAATGAAGATTAATGCTCGATGCCTTTTTAGCACACACTCATACACATACACATGATAATGATAATAATATGTATTGTAATAAACTATTACTAGGTGGGAATTGAACTCATGCCCGCGGAGCCGCAACTGGGCGCGCTATCCACTAGACCACATGTTCTTTCGAGAAAAGTGACAATTAATATATATATAATAAAACAACGAGCGCCGGTGCTGCCACCTAGCGGCTGTCCAAACACTTTACCCAATGGACAGCACACTCTGAAACACCTGCTTTCCTATCTTGCGTGTAGGGACTGTAGGGTCTTTGAACTAAACCCTCTGCAGGCCTTTCCCTCCCTCCTACACCCTCTACAGGCCTCTCCCCCCTCCTACACCCCATACAGGCCTCTCCCTCGCCCCAAGACTCACCTGGCTGCTTGTTCTGGGCGCACGAGTACCCCGCCGACACGATGCCCGCCAGGTACCAGCGGCCGCCCTCCTGGATCATCAGCGGGCCCCCGGAGTCACCCTGGCACGAGTCTTTGCCCCCCTCGCTGTACCTGTGCATACAAACACCTGTCTTTAGCCTCAAGTGCTACGGTACACCTCTTTGTATTGTGCGTAGTGGTAGTAGTGTAGTAAAAATGGTGGTAGTGGTAGTAAATAAGAACATCAGAACATAAGAAAATAAGGAAGCTACAAGAAGGAAGCTATACTACCAAGGAAGAGAGAGAGAGAGAGAGAGGAGAGAGAGAAGGAGAGAGAGAAGAGAGAGAGAGGAGGAGAGAAGAGAGAGGAGAGAGAGAGGGAGAGAGAGAGAGAGAGAGAGAGAGAGAGAGAGAGAGAGGAGAGAGAGAGAGAGAGAGAGAGAGAGAGAGAGAGAGAGAGAGAGAGGGAGGAGAGAGAGAGAGAGAGAGAGAGAGAAGAGGAGAGAGAGAGGAGAGAGAGGGAGAGGAGAGGAGAGAGAGAGAGGAGAGAGATATAAAGAGTTTGAACGGGATGGCCCTTATTTGATATATCATGTTGATTTATATAATGACGTAGGAGACCAGCATTGCACAGTGTAGAAGGGATATTACGGTTATTCCCATTTGTTTTATAAGGACACATAGGGTGAAATAGGGGTTTATAATGAAAGCAATCAGAAAACAACTCCAGATTCATGTTCGGTATATCAAAAAGACATTATGGATTAATTATCATGAAATTGGATTTTTCTAAATTTCCCTTGAAAATATGTAAGGGAGTTTTGGCAATAAATCCCATCATTACTGTAACCCAATCCTAATCCAATGCTAATCCATCAATGCTTAATAACAACACTGAAACCACCACGACCAGAATAGCAAGTATTTTTTTTTTATATAGAAATAAATAAAGAAGTCAAAACATTATATAGCTTTTATGAAACAAAGAGAAAGAAAAAGAGCGACATACACACGAGTGAAAAAACAAGCATGAGTGAGGGCGAGACAAAGTCTGTGTGTCCCCCAGCAGACAGAGAGCGAGAGTGTTGTACCTGACTGCAGGGCGCCCCAGCCCGCCGCCCAGCCGTAGCCCCAGCCAGTCCCTTCCCTTCTCCGGCAGGCAGAAGGGCTGCACGTGGGGCTGGTAGTGCACGGCCGCGTCCAGGGTGATCACCGCAACGTCGAAGCGGTCGGCCTGAGGCGTGAACTTGAAATTGGGATGAACCTGCAAGGGTGTGAGGGCGCGTGAGGGAGGGAGCAGATCAGAGACTTTACATCCTACCTATATGAGGGACTAGCCGCAAAGCCGCCCTCCGGGCGGACTTTTTGGCTAGCTCCTGCGGAGGGCTATTGGTGGTGGGCCTTTGGCCCACCACCTGTGTTTGGTGGGCCTTCGGCCCACCAAACACGGACTCTCCAGATAGCCCCTTCTAACTTTCCTGAAATCATGGATGTAGAAATGTATGTATTACCCTCCCCCATTCACTCACCCATTACCCATCACCCCCCACCCATTCACTCACCCATTACCCATCACCCCCCACCCATTCACTCACCCATTACCCATCACCACACACCCATTCACTCACCCATTACCCATCACCCCCCACCTATTCCCTCACCCATCACCCATCACCCCCAACCCATCACCCCCCACCCATTCACTCACCCATCACCCATCACCCCACCCATTCACTCACCCATTACCCATCACCCTACATCAAGGTTTCCTCAATTCTCGCAACCCACTTTTTTTTCACAATTATCGCTAATAGGCTGCTAAAAAAAATTAAAAGTGATCGGATCATCTCATAATTGGGCTTAAAACCTTCCCCTGGTCAACCCGGTTCCAAAAATGTGCCATATGAGGTGATTGCGCCACGGGGGGCGGAACCTATACCAGACACACACACACACACACACACACACACACACACACAGACAGACAGACAGACAGACAGACACGCTTTCGCTTATATTACCATTACCCATCACCACCCAACTATTCCCTCACCCATCACCCATCACCCCCAACCCATCACCCCCCACCCATTCACTCACCCATCACCCCACACCCATTACCCATCACCCCACCCATTCACTCACCCATTACCCATCACCCTACATCAAGGTTTCCTCAATTCTCGCAACCCACTTTTTTTTCTCACAATTATCGCTAATAGGCTGCTAAAAAAAAAAAAAAAAAAAGTGATCGAATCATCTCATAAGTGGGCTTATGACCTTCCCCTGGTCAACCCGGTTCCAAAAATGTGCCATATGAGGTGATTGCGCCACGGGGGGCGGAACCTATACCACACACACACACACACACACACACAGACAGACAGATAGACAGACAGACAGACAGACAGACAGACACACTTTCGCTTATATTATTATAGATGTGCCATATGAGGTGATTGCGCCACGGGGGGCG
>JACEEZ010022650.1:10000-13517 GCA_016584305.1 Chionoecetes opilio
ACCCATCACCCACCCATTCACTCACCCATTACCCATCACCCTACATCAAGGTTTCCTCAATTCTCGCAACCCACTTTTTTTTTCACAATTATCGCTAATAGGCTGCTAAAGAAAAAAAAAAAAAAAAATGATCGGACCATCTCATAAGTGGCTTATGACCTTCCCCTGGTCAACCCGGTTCCAAAAATGTGCCATATGAGGTGATTGCGCCACGGGGACCGGAACCTATACCACACACAACACACACAGACAGACAGCAGACAGGACAGACAGACAGACAGACAGACAGACAGACAGAACACCACTTTCGCTTATTATTATAGAAGATAGATGGATAAAGTGTGCGTGCGTGTGTAGGGCAGGCTTGTGAGCAAAGACAGGGATAGGGGGGTGGGAGGGAGGGATTAGTGTTACGTGTTGTGGTTGTAAGTTGTCTCGACGCCTTGACTAAAAAATAGGAGGAGTAAAGATGAGGTAGTAGTAGTAGTAGTAGTAGTAGTAGTAGTAGTAGTAGTAGGTAGTAGTAGTAGTAGTAGTAGTAGTAGTAGTAGTAGTAGTAGTAGTAGTAGTAGTAGTAATTAATAGTAGTAGTAATAAAAGTATTATGTAGTAGTAGTAGTAGTAGTAGTAGTAGTAGTAGTAGTAGTGTGTTCGCTATTCTACTTTAAAAGATACACTGCTGAAGGGAAAAAGACACAGAAAGGAATATGTACTCGTATAGGTTGAAGAGTATGGCGAGGATCATAAGAAGGATAATAAGGCTTCTGTATAGGTACAGAAAAAATATTCAATCCTATAAGATTAATAATAGGTTACTTCCAGCATCATAAATACAAGTTACTTAGAGAATGGTAAAAGATAAAATTGTTGAAGTATGTTTCTGTTGTATTGGCCAACAGAACAAGTACACTCATGCGTGACAGGATTTGTTTGCAGAGTGAATTAATCTTGTTTTGTGTGAGTGAACGCATTTCTTTGTGTTTGTAAAAGTGAGTGAATGAGCCATCTTTTGTTTGCAGGGATTTGAATGAGTTCTTTCTTTGTTGTCAGTGAATGAAAGATTTCCTCTTGTATTCAAAGGATGAGAAAGTCGTCCAACTCCTTTTTGGCGTCGTGTTCAAACCTCGCTTCTCCGCAAGGCTGTTGTTATTATGGTAGTGTATGTAGTTTTTCAAGGAGTAATGTTGCGTGTTTCATCCTGACCCTGAGTAGTTCAGGTCACGCCCCCCCGCGCCAGGCCTGCTGCAGGGCATGGAAGGCGCCGTAAGCACTCCCCTCCCATGTGGTCCAGTGGGCACGCCCGTCTGGTTCCAATCTTGCGCACCCTGGAGGGGTCGCAAGGACTGTATATACATGGGGCGTCACCGCGGGGGTCCCTCGCGATCGAGGCCCCTCTCCTGGGTCCCCTCTGGATCGAGGTTCCTGTTCGGGCAGCCATCTCGGTCGCTGTCCCGCGGGATCCTTTCGGACGTTTGATGTCTTCGTGGCAGCTGTTCCCTTTGGGGATAGGCAGTGGGGGCATCTGCCGACTCGCGGGGTTTCGCACGCGGGGCGGCCGCGCCCCATTTAACAGCGGCGTAACTGTGTGGGGCGGCTGCCGCTGCGGGCCTGTCTGGGGCGGCTGCCACTGCGGGCCTGTCTGGGGCGGGCTCCCCACTGGGGCCGGGTCTGAGGGGGCTCCTGGGCGGCCTTGGCAGGCGTTTGGCCCGGCCTCGCGCATACACGCTGCTCTCTTTGCAGCTTTATTCTTTCGGCGAATTCTTCGCCTCGTGGAGGAGCTCACGTGAGTGTTGCTCGCCTTCGCTGCAACAACTTCCTCTTCCACCTGAGCTCCTGAGCTGCCCTGAGAGGCCGCTGTAATCGCAGTTACGTCTGCGGAGTCGCGCTCAATGGACTCAGATGGAGTAACATCGACATGTACTTCCAGCTGGATGTTACCGAACTCGGGGACAGAAACATCGATTTGCTTCTCTTCGCCCTCCTTCACTTCCTCGGCGGCCCGGGGCTCCCTGTCTACTTTCCCTTCGTCTTGACCACCTCTTTTTCGTTTGTTGTCAGGTTTTAACCTGTTTGTTGAGGTTTTAACACCTCTCTCTTCCTTATCAACGTTTTCCGAAGTCACACTGACTTCCGGCTGCTCATCATTCTTCTCCGGCAGATCTCCGTCATTCATTACAGCCATGCCTGCAGGACTCTCCGCCGCCAGGCACGGCGTGGCCTCGGGCTCGGCCTCGGGCTCGGGCTCGGGCGCCGTGACGGTGGTGACGCCGGTGTCTTCAGCGCGACGTGCGCGCTTGCCCTTGCGCGGCCTGAAGCAGCCCAGGAGGCAGGCCAGGCAACCGCGGGGGGCATCGCCTTACTTCTTCTTCTCGTTCTTCTTTGCTTTAGAGTTTTGATGCCCCATGGCTGACGATTCTTACTTTCTGCTGTAGCTCTCAAACACCTAGGCTTGCAATATTAAGGAAGGTTAAAATCAAACATGACCAAATATGGCAGCCCTCACGCCAACTCCAGGCTCAGTAGTGTAGATATGATAGTTAACTCCAGGCTCCTCGGTTCCAATCTTGTATTCCCTATGAGATCCTACCTCCCTCCCTGACAGCCAATCATCTTTGGGAAACCCCTCAACAGAGTAAGTAGTGGCCCTTGGATTAAGAAGAATAGAACCTGTGTCCGTCCTAGAGTGTAGCTCCAGGCTGTCATCTTGGAACTCGTGTTATGGGAAAGGAGTTTCTTTTCATATGAGCCTATAGCGCCTGTAGGCTATTATCTTTCCCTTTCCTGGTTGGGGTACTCCCCGGGTGGGGTAACACCAACCCGGACAAGGGCTGTACTCTCGCGGGTTTGGGGTTACTCCTCACCAACCGCCGAGGAAGAGTGTGAGGGAAAATTTAATATACGTACTATTACTCTTATAGTATCCTCTATCTATAGTATCCTCCATATAGTATACCCACCTTGATTCTGTGGGCCGAATACGACGGGGTGTAGAGGCTCACGCTCAAAGTTGAGTAAAGTAGTCCCCAAGGTGACGTGAATCTGGTGATCCGCGCCCTGGAGTGAGAAGAGAGATAAAAATATATATAAGAACAATACTAATACAATTTCCCGCATTAATTTTTTGACTATTTTTTTACTATTTATTTTGGGGCTATTATAGTAATTGTTGAAGTAATGTTTCTAGAGCGTATCGGTGCTATGGTACGTATATCATTGCTTCATCTCTGCCCCCAAGAACTGCTTATGGTCTTTAAAACACTGGGATTAAAGCCCTGGGAGTAGGGATAATACAAAGATTTTTTAAAGATTGAAATATTATGATTCAATATTATCCCCGTATTAGTCTGTTCCATTACTGAAGGCAAGGAAAGTGTTATTTTAGAATCAATCAATAAAAATCGAATGGCCGTCAAAAGGAGAAGAGAGAGAAGAGAGAGAAGAGAGAGGAGAGGAGAAAAGAGAGAGAGAAGAGGAGAGAAGAAGAGAGAGGGGAGAGAGAGAGAGAGAGAGAGAGAGA
>JACEEZ010022650.1:13754-36254 GCA_016584305.1 Chionoecetes opilio
TCTAAACAATTTACAAAATAAAATAGTCAAACAAACAATGGCAAATCCTGCAAACTTGGACACGCGCTACAACAGTCACTAAAACAATTACTATAATAGTCAAAAAGGAAAAGGAAAAAATTACACCTAAGACTACAGAGGCAACCCTTCATATTCATCTAAAAATCCACCCTTTCCTCTCCACCATAACACCCTCTCCCCCCCTCCACACCCACTACCTCCCCCCCCCTGCACGCCCACTACCTCTCCCTCCCACACCCCACTACCTCCTTCCCCTCCCCTTCCCCCCAAAACAGAGCTCCGCCAGGGTGCAACTTTTAGGAGAGAGCAGGGTAAAAGACCAAGTTTACTATAAAGTAATGGTACTATATTAGATTAGTATATTAATGTACAGTATGCTTGGCGGTACTCACATATGAACATAAAAAATATGTTCTTACTACCCAAAGCCGCCCTCCGGGGGACTTTTTAGCTAGCTCCTGCGGAGGGCTATTGGTGGGCCTTTGGGGCCCACCAATAGGCCCCACCACCTGTGTTTTGGGGGGCCCAAAAGGGCCCCCACCCAAACACAGAACTCTCCAGATAGCCCCTTCTAACTTTCCTGAAATCATGGATGTAGAAATGTATGTATTAACGCCAACCCATTTCACATCACCCCCAACCCATTCACGTCACCCATTACCCATCACCCCCCACCCATTCACTCCCCATTACCCATCACCCCCCACCCATTCACTCACCCATTACCCATCCCCCACACACCCTTTCCCCCTCACCCATTACCCTTACCCCCCACTTATTCCTTCACCCATCCCCCCCCCCCATTCACTCACCCATCACCCCCCACCCATTCACTCACCCATCACCCCACACCCATTACCCATCACCCCACCCATTCACTCACCCATTACCCATCACCCCACCCATTCCCCATCACCCTACACCAAGGTTTACTCAATTCTCGCAACCCACTTTTTTTTCACAATTCTCGCTAATAAGCTGCTAAAAAAAAAGTGATCGAATCATCCTATAAGTGGGCTTAAAACCTTCCCCTGGTCAACCCGGTTCCAAAACTGTGCCATATGATGGGATTGGGGCACCGGGGGCGGCACCTATCGCGGACACACAGACAGACAGACAGACACACACACTTTCGCAATATTATTATAGAAGATTAAGCTGCTATCTTTGCTCCCTCCTGGAGCTGGACGATCTTACCTTAAGAATTCATTGAAATAACTGGTTGACATCAGAAGTGATGTTGAACCCCACCCATTCACTCACCCCCAACCCATCACCCCCCACCCATTCACTCACCCATCACCCCCCACCCATTCACTCACCCATCACCCCCCACCCATTCACTCACCCATCACCCCACACCCATTACCCATCACCCCACCCATTCACTCACCCAAGGTTTCCTCAATTCTCGCAACCCACATTTTTTTTCACAATTCTCGCTAATAGGCTACTAAAAATAAAAAAATAATAAAAGTGATCGGATCATCCCATAAGTGGCTTAAACCATTCACTCACCCCCAACCCCACCCCCACCCATTCACTCACCCATCACCCCACACCCATTACCCTCACCCCCCCCATTCACTCCCCCATTACCCTCACCCCACACCCATTACCCATCACCCCACCCATTCACTCACCCATTACCCATCACCCCACACCCATTACCCATCACCCCACCCATTCACTCACCCATTACCCATCACCCAAACATCAAGGTTTCCTCAATTCTCGCAACCCACATTTTTTTTTCACAATTCTCGCTAATAGGCTACTAAAAATTAAAAAATAAAAAAAAGTGATCGGATCATCTCATAAGAGGGCTTAAAATGTGCCCCTGGTCGAACTGGTTCCAAAACTGTGCCATATGATGGGATTCCGCCACAGGGGGCGGCACCTATCGCGGACACACAGACAGACAGACAGACACACACACTTTCGCTTATATATATATATATATATATATATATATATTATATATATATTTTTTTTTTTGTGACCTGTTTTGCGTGGGATCATTCTTAACACTCTTCGGTTCCTTTCACCTCAGCTTCCTTATCTCATCTCATCACTATGACGTCATCTCCTCCACGCCTTCCTCCTTCTCTGTCATACCCTTTTAAACCTCCTCTTCCTCCTCCTCCTACTTCTTCCCTTACTCATCTTTCCTCCTCCTTCCTCCTGATCCTTCTCTTCCTCCTCCTCTTCCTCTTCCTCTTCCTCTTCCTCTTCCCTCCTCATCCTTCTCCACCTCCTTCTCCTTCACCTTCTTCCCTTACTCATTCCTCCTCCTCCCGCTCCTCCTCCTCCCTCTTCCCTTACTCATCTTTCCTCCTCCTCCTCCTCCTCCTCCTCCTCCTCCTCCTCCTCCTCCTCCTCCTCCCCTCCTCCTCCTCCTCCTCCTCCTCCCCCTCCTCTTCCACCTCCTGCCTCTTCTTCCCATACGCTCTCTCCTCCTCCTCCTCCTCCTCCTCCTCCTCCTCCTCCTCCTCCTCCTCCTCCTCCTCGTGGGGGTGGACGAAATCTCGCCGCGACTACTTCGCGAATGTCACAGTCAACTTTCGCTCCCATTAAAGATTATTTTCAATAAATCGCTAAGTGAAAAAATGTTCCTAGTATGTGGAAATTAGCTAATGTTAAAACCGATATTCAAGAAGGGAGAAAGAGCCTCGCAAGTAATTATCGCCCAATTAGTCTAACGTCCGTGATTGTTAAACTATTTGAGAAAATATTGCGGGATAAAATAGTGTCTTTTCTCGATGAAATAACTCTATACTAAACTCCCCCGCATGGATTTCGAAATAAGAGATCCTGCCCTTTAAAAAACCTACTGGATTTTTTTAATGTCATTTATTCAAACTGGGACGCTAAAATTCCTCGGATGTAATATACCTTGATTTTCAGAAAACCTTCGATACAGTTCCACATAGCGACTGTTTACCAAGCTAAGGGCACATGGCATAGGAGAGCAATTAATGTCATGGATTGGCGATTGGCTTTCAAATCGTAAACAACGGGTAGTAATAAATGGTGAGGCATCTGATTGGTTAGATGTCACTAGTGGGGTGCCTCAGGGCTCGGTCTTGGGTCCTACTCTTTTTCTGATATATATCAACGTCTGGGCTGCGGACTTGTATCTAAATATCAAAATTTGCAGAGACACCAAATTAGGCGGGAAAGCATATACTAGAGAAAACTGCGAACTCATACAAAGTGATCTCGACAAACTATCAGATTGGAGTGATAAATGGCTATAAAATTCAATTCCGATAAATTAAAGTAATGCATTAGGCAACGATAACCTCAAATATAAATATCAAATGCAAAATAATCGTTAACTGAAATACAGCAGAAAAGGATCTAGGTGTCATCATCAGTAAAGATCTGAAAAACCCGTTCGCAAATTTCCTAGCTGCCAGTAAAAAGGCAAATATGATGTTGGGCTTTTTTTAAACGTAACTTTGAACATAAACTCCGAAGTAATGACACAATTATACACGTCCATGGTTAGGCCGCCTTGGAATATGCCGTTCAATTCTGGTCGCCCTGTTTCGTAAAGATCAAGCCAAAATTTGAATCAGTGCAAAGAAGAGCAACCAAACAAATTCCATTTTCTGCGAAAATTTATCTTATGAGAGAGACTGCGGAAACTTAATATGTTTTCCTTTAAAAGGGTCGTAGAATCCGTGGGGGCTTGATAGAAACCTTTAAATCCTAAAAGGTTTTTTATGTCATTAAACAGAGGACTATTCGAGCTTTCAACTCAAATGACAAAAAGAAATAAAGGTTTAAACTAAACGGTCAACGTTGCATCACCGATCTCCGTAAAAAATTTTTTCAATGTTAGAGTCGTTGATCGAGAACAAGTTACCAGCAATGTTGTCGGGGCCAACACAATAACTACATTCAAAAAAGACTTGACGCGCACTGTAAGTAAATGGGTATTGATAGTGCGAATTCGTATCTAGTCCCCCGTATCGATTAGTTGTAGTGGTAGTGGTAGTTTTTAGTTAGTATTTTTCATATCCTATCATTCTGCACTATGAAATTTCATGTTCCTATCCTCTTTAGGGACATGTATCATTTTCCAACTGTTTTTTTTACAAGTAGTTGATAGTTAGTAGTAGTAGTTCAGCAGATACCCCGCTATGGACAAATAGGTCTCCTGGTGTCTGTTACTCCTATGTAATCCTATGTAATCCTCCAATCCCTCCTTTGTGTAATCCCCTTCCTCCCATAATCCCTCTTAGTCTCTCTCCCTTCCTCCCTCTTGCCACCTACTTGTATGCAAAGATTTATTTTCAGCCCTCGTTAACGCTACCTCTTGCCTATCTATCTCTATCTATCTACCTTCCAGTCTATCTATCTTTATATTTGTCTTTTTTTACTCTATTTTTATATCTATATCTATACGAATATAGTATCTCTCTCTCTCTCTCTCTCTCTCTCTCTCTCTCTCTCTCTCTCTCTCTCTCTCTCTCTCTTCTCTCTCTCTCTCTCTCTCTCTCTCTCTCTCTCTTGCCTATCTATCTCTATCTATCTACCTTCCAGTCTATCTATCTTTGTATTTGTCTTTTTTTACTGTCTATTTTTATATCTATATCTATACGAATATAGTATCTATGCCTTTGTTTGGGCATGCAGAGTCCCTGCATTCGGTCAGCGGTTCGAGCCCACCAAGTTCGTCCTGGCGTGGTGGCGCTTTGTATAGTCAATAGCCTTGTAGTTGGTACTTGCAAAGTGTCTAGATAGGATCAAAGTATCTTATAATATTTATATTATGTCTTTGTTTGGCTCTCTCTCTCTTTTTTTTTTTTTTTTTTTTTTTCTCTCTCTCTCTCTCTCTCTCTCTCTCTCTCTCTCTCCTCTCTCTCTCTCTCTCTCCCCCCCCCCCCCCCCCCCCCGTTAACAAAACACTACCACTTGTCCATTCAGGTGTAGTAGTGGACGTGTAATCCTCACGTTTTCTGTGAACACCCACTGAACTAAACACGAAGAAAACGGAATCTGATTGAAATTTCTAAAAGCTCTTAATACCCTCTAGCTCAAACTGTATATAAGAAAAACGAAACAAAAAAATACCTCACACAACAATAGCACAAAATGAGAAACAGGAAACAAGTAAATAACACTAAGAATAAGAACAAAAACACGGAAGGTAAAAAACGACATTGCATTTTCTGTCAAAGGTTATTTTTTGAAGGGGGACTGAATAATAGACCATTGTGTTTTCCTGGACGGCGGTGAGTGAATTATTCCTAAGGGCTGTGTAAAGGGCGGCATGGGGCATAATCAGAGCAGCCGGGGGCCCGGGAGGAGGCGTTTGTACAGGACCGAGCCGGCTATTGAGGCCCCGAGGACACCAGAGAGAGAGAGAGAGAGAGAGATAAGGGGTACAAGGCTTACGTAAGGTGGAGGGAGATATTTGTGCAGCGTATGAGGGACGAGAGGAGAGAGAGAGAGAGAGAGAGATGAGAGAGAGAGAGAGAGAGAGAGAGAGAGAGAGAGAGAGATGAAGAAGGGAGAATGCTTTAGTGTGCGTTCCAGTGTGTCACTTTAAACGACACACACACACACACACACACACACATTATTTTTGTTGTAGCTGTTTAATAGTTGTTGTAGCTTCTGTTGTTGTTTTCTGCCCGTTTATGATTAGATGTGTTTCCTGGGCAGCTTCTTTCTTTGTGTGGTTCAAGTTGTTAGTTTTTTTGTATGAGAACTTTCAACTTAGCCTCGTTTTACTCTACGTTGTAGCACTACACTGCCATGAATCTCTCTCTCTCTCTCTCTCTCTCTCTCTCTCTCTCTCTCTCTCTCTCTCTCTCTCTCTCTCTCTCTCTCTCTCTCTCTCTCTCTCTCTCTCTCTCTCCCTTTTCTTTGTCTTCGTGTGTGTGTGTGTGTGTGTGTGTGTCTCGCCCGGCCTGTTATTAAGCAAATAGAGATGGATCACTAGCCTTCTACTCCTGTCTTTCCTCCTCCTCCTCCTCCTCCTCCTCCTCCTCCTCCTCCTCCTCTTTTTCCTTTCTTTATTTTTGCTTCATACTCTTCCTTCGCGTCTTTCATTTATTTCTTACTAGCCGCAAAGCCGCCCTCCGGGCGGACTTTTTGGCTAGGTCCTGCGGAGGGCTATTGGTGGTGGGCCTTCGGCCCACCACCTGTGTTTGGTGGGCCTGCGGCCCACCAAACACGGACTCTCCAGATAGCCCCTTCTAACTTTCCTGAAATCATGGATGTAGAAATGTATGTATTCCCCCCACCCATTCACTCACCCATTACCCATCACCCCCCACCCATTCACTCACCCATTACCCATCACCCCCCACCCATTCACTCACCCATTACCCATCACCACACACCCATTCACTCACCCATTACCCATCACCCCCCACCTATTCCCTCACCAATCACCCATCACCCCCAACCCATCACCCCCCCACCCATTCACTCACCCATCACCCCACACCCATTACCCATCACCCCACCCATTCACTCACCCATTACCCATCACCCTACATCAAGGTTTCCTCAATTCTCGCAACCCACTTTTTTTTCACAATTATCGCTAATAGGCTGCTAAAAAAAAAAAAAAAAATTATCGGATCATCTCATAATTGGGCTTAAGACCTTCCCCTGGTCAACCCGGTTCCAAAAATGTGCCACATGAGGTGATTGCGCCACGGGGGCGGAACCTATACCAGACACACACACACACACAGACAGACAGACAGACAGATAGACACACTTTCGCTATATTTACCATTATCCATCACCCCCCACCTATTCCCTCACCCTCACCCATCACCCCCACCCATCACCCCCACCCATTCCATCACCCATCACCCCCACACCCATTACCCATCACCCACCCATTCACTCACTCATTACCCATCACCCTACATCAAGGTTTCCTCAATTCTCGCAACCCACTTTTTTTCACACACACACACACACACACACACACACACACACACACACACACAGACAGACAGACAGACAGACACACTTTCGCTTATATTTACCATTACCATCACCCCCCACCTATTCCCTCACCCATCACCCATCACCCCCAACCCATCACCCCCCCCATTCACTCACCCATCACCCACACCCATTACCCATCACCCCACCCATTCACTCACGCATTACCCATCACCCTACATCAAGGTTTCCCCAATTCTCGCAACCCACTTTTTTTTTTCACAATTATCGCTAATAGGCTGCTAAAAAAAAAAAAAAAAAAAGTGGTCGAATCATCTCATAAGTAGGCTTATGACCTTCCCCTGGTCAACCCGGTTCCAAAAATGTGCCATGTGAGGTGATTGCGCCACGGGGGGCGGAACCTATACCACACACACACACACACAGACAGACAGACACACTTTCGCTTATATTATTATAGATAATTACCTCCGCCAACGAAGTTGGAGGGGTTATGTTTTCACCCCGATCTGTCTGTCTGTCTGTCTGTTTGTTTGTTAGTGTACAGGATTTCTCGAAAAGTTACCTATAGATTTGGACCAAACTCGGTATACCAAGTCTATTTGGTATAAGGAAGAACTGGTTTAATTTTGGACTAAATCTATTGACAACTGTTGCCATTGCAACCAATTGATGAAATATTCGGCCGGAGGTATGCGCTCATACTGAGTGCATATATATATATACTAGACGCAAAGCCGCCCTCCGGGCGGACTTTTTGGCTAGCTCCTGCGGAGGGCTATTGGTGGTGGGCCTTCGGCCCACCAAACACGGACTCTCCAGATAGCCCCTTCTAACTTTCCTGAAATCATGGATGTAGAAATGTATGTATTACCCCCACCCATTCACTCACCCATTACCCATCACCCTCCACCCATTCACTCACCCATTACCCATCACCCCCCACCCATTCACTCACCCATTACCCATCACCACACACCCATTTCACTCACCCATTACCCATCACCCCCCTATTCCCTCACCCATCACCCTCACCCCCAACCCATCCCCCCCCACCCATTCACTCACCCACCCACCCCACACCCATTACCACCCACCCCACCCATTCCTCACCCATTACCCATCACCCTACATCAAGGTTTCCTCAATTCTCGCAACCCACTTTTTTTTCACAATTATCGCTAATAGGCTGCTAAAAAAAAAAAAAGTGATCGGATCATCTCATAATTGGGCTTAAAACCTTCCCCTGGTCAACCCGGTTCCAAAATGTGCCATATGAGGTGATTGCGCCACGGGGGGCGGAACCTATACCACAAAACCCCACACACACACACACACACACACACACACACACACACACACACACACACACACACACAGACAGACAGACAGACAGACACACTTTCGCTTATATTTACCATTACCCTCACCCCCAACCTATTCCCTCACCCATCACCCATCACCCCAACCCATCACCACCCCCCCTTCACTCACCCATCACCCCACACCCATTACCCATCACCCACCCATTCACTCACCCATTACCCTCACCCTACATCAAGGTTTCCTCAATTCTCGCAACCCACTTTTTTTTCACAATTATCGCTAATAGGCTGCTAAAAAAAAAGAAAAAAAAAGTGATCGAATCATCTCATAAGTGGGCTTTGACCTTCCCCTGGTCAACCCGGGTTTTCCAAAATGTGCCATATGAGGTGATTTGCGCCAGGGGGGGCGGAACCTATACCCACACACACACACACACACACACACACACACCCCAACACACAAAACCACAACCCACACAACACACCAACAGACAGACAGACAGACAGAACAAAACACACTTTCGTTATATTATTATATATATATTATATATATATTTTAATATTATATATATATAATATTATAAAATATATATATATATATATATAATCACAACTGTTCCCCATAGCAACCAATTGATGAAATTTTTCGGGCGGAGGTATGCGCTCTACTGAGTGCCCCCCCCCTATTTATTAATGTTATGTTTATTTTTTGTTGTCATCATTATTATTATTATCATTGATATATTTTCAATCATTACTATTGTTCCATTATTTATTATTAGAGTTATTCTTAAAGTTTCATTCGCCCTTTTTTTTGTTCGCCTTCACTTCCTATTTCTTGTTTTCGTCTTTTTCTCCTCCTTAAATATCTCCTTTTCTCCCTTCCCTCCTCCTCCTCCTCCCCCCCATTGTTTCATAATGGTTTTGGTCTTAATAAAGTGTTAATTCTTTTTAACTTTTGCCTCGTATATTTTAAGATGGAGGCTGCGAAGAGGAGGAGGAATACAAATAAAAAGGAACAAAGGAAACACAAACAGCAACAGACCGATAGGTCCTTACAAGACTTGTTTGCTTTAACTAAACTACACTAACTAGATAATAAGAGAGAAAGGATAGGAAGTAGAAGGCTCCTCCTCCCCACCCCCATCCCCAGGCCGAAGCTGGCCGGAAAAGAAGTGATAACCATGCAATATAGAAAAACTGCATGGAATTTGTGAGGAAAGTTGAAAGCTGTAATCTAGGGCTAACTACTACTAGTTTGTGGGGTAGGTTTAGTGCTTGATAGATAGGTCATGTTTGGGGGTTTTTGTAATGGTGTGAACACAGTGTGGAGTTAAAGGGTTTGGTGGGGCCCGCCTTGCCTGGCGCTTTCTTGGGAGGCAGCAGTCAATCGGGCCCCCAGCTCCGTTAAATCCACTGCGGATTGTGTACTTTCCATGTAGGACGCCGTACACTAAATGTTTACCTCCTGCAGCAGTGACCCCTGGTACCTTAAATCCCGATGGTGGTCACTAACTGTCGGGAAACCCTAATTTGAACCACAGCCCGTCACAGGTCGAGAGTAGTGTGGTAACCGTTAACTCGGGGCTACCCTGTGTGTGTTATGAGGTCTAATGTAGTGTTGGTGTAGGCTCGTGTGGAAGTTCATGGGTGGGGGCGGCAGCCTGCCTGGCGCTTTCTTGGGAGGCAGCAGTCAATCAGGCCCCAGCTCCGTTTCAATTCCACTGCGGTAGTGCACTTTCCAAGTAGGACGCCGTGCCTTGAATGCCCCCTGCAGCAGTGACCCTGGAAAATATAAATCCCGATGGTGGTCACTAACTGACAGGGCCCTTCCCTGAACCACAGCCCGTCACAGGTCAAAAGTGTAGTAGTGACCGTTTACTCGGGCTGTCTGAGACGTGGGGAGGGGTTGTGTAGACGCGACTCGCAATCATTTTACGCAATGAGAGTAAGTTTCAGAGGCCCGCGAGAAAAATTTATTATTCCGAGATAAACAGTGACAACCGGGGATTTGATATGAAATTTATCGAGGCGACTTTTAAATGATTCTATTGTATTTGAGTTTACTACGTCTGACGGCAGCCCTTTCCATACGTTTACAACACGGTTTGTGAAGAAGTACTTTGCTTCGTTCGTTAAAAAACCGGTTTCCTGCTTATTTTAAATCCGTTGTTTCTAGTTGAGCTTGACCGGTCTAGCGTGAAAAGATTTTCTGGGACTACGTTCGAAAATCCGTTGAAGATTTTAAATACTTCGATGAGGTCACCTCTTATCCTTCGTTTTGTTAGTGGGAATAAGTTAAGTTCTTTGAGCCGATTTTCGTACGATTTTTTTTCGCAATCTAGGTATCATTTTGGTTACTCTGCGCTGTATTTTTTCTAGTTTATCTATGTCCTTTTTATAATAAGGTGACCAGAATTGCACACAGTATTCTAGATGGGGGCGAACAAGCGAGTTTAAAAAAAAGTGAGTATAACTTTTTCAGATTTGAAACTGAAAGTTCGTCCAATAAAACCCAAACCAAATTTATTTGCAGTTTTTACTACCTCTATTAAATTTTGGTTATTCGGTTTGAGATCTTTCGAGATTTTAAAAGCCTAAAAACTTTTTCTTTATCAACACTTGTTAGTTGGAAATCGTTCCCTCACGTAACTTTTATGAGGGTTGTTATTACCGATATGTAGTACATGGCATTTGTCAAGGGTTTAAATTCATTTGCCATGTTTTTGACCATTCCGTTAGCGTGTTTTAAGTCGTTTTGTATGAGTTGGCGCTGAGATTCTGTTTGAGGCTATGTTTTGATTTTCGTGTCATCAGCAAATTTCGATATCCTGCATGTGATTCCCTCGTCAATGTCATTTATGTATATTAAGAACAGGATAGGTCCGAGAACTGATCCTTGAGAACACCACTATTTACACTGGGCCGTCAGAAGAATTTCCATTTTTTACCACCCTTTGTTTACGATTTGACAGCCAGTTTTCTATCCAATTTGAAAGATGGCCTGTTATACCATGAGCTTTTACTTTGCTAATGAGACGCTTATAGAACTTTGTCGAACGCTTTTGAAAATCGAGGTAAACTACGTTTTACTGCCCTCGTGTTGTCGTACATTTTGAATACACTATTGTAAAAATCAAGTAAGTTTGAGAGGCATGAGCGTTTATTTCTGAATCCATTCTGCGAGTCTTTGATTATTGTCATTTTCTTCTAAGAAAATTAACGATTTTGTCTCTTATGATGGATTCCATTAATTTTTTCCCGCAACTGATGTTAAACTGATTGGGCGATAGTTTCCGGCTGCGACTTGCTTCCTTTTTTAATATGGGTGTGACATTTGCTAGTTTCCATTCGCACGGTACCTTTCCGGTGAGTAAAGACTTATTAAAAAGATGGAAAGTGGTTTTACTATTTCGTTCTTTGCTTCTTTTTTAAAATGCGTGGCGAAAATAATATTGGAGGAGGAGGAGGAGGGGAGGAGGAGGAGGGAGGAGGAGGAGGAGAGGAGGAGGGAGGGGAGGGAGGAGGAGGAGGAGGAGGATGGGGGGGGGAGGAGAGACGGACAGGGGAATGGAGGGGATAAGGAGGGGGGGGGGGGAGAGGGAGGGAAGGAGCAGGGAAAGGAAGGTTTTGGGAAAAAAACGCGAGTGCTTCTACCATCGTCGTATCCCCCGAGTTGGTATTCATAGTCACTTTTACCTTCGTGGCGGTGGTGTCGGGTGAGGAGCAAAAATGGGACCTTTGTTGACGTTAATCATTTCCAGTTCATTTTATTTTTTATCTTCATCTCTTGTCTTGGCTGTGAGGGGTGGCGTCAAAGTTGTGCTCAAGGCGACGGAAATAGTCAAAACTAAGCGGATAAACTGCCTGGATTCTCAACTTGTGTTATTTTGCATCTAAGGGAGGTTGCTTTGGTTTTGAACGTGTCGGNACACCACTGAACTAAACAGAAGAAAACGAATCTGATGAAATTTCTAAAGCTCTTAATACCTTACCTCAACTATAAAAAAAGGAACAAAAAAACGCAAATTACACAACAATAGCACAAAATGAGAAAGAGGAAATAAGTAAATAACACTAGGAATAAGAAGAAAAAAGACGGAAGGTAAAGAACGACATGCCATTTTCTGTCAAAGGTTATTTTTTGAAGGGGGACTGAATAATATCCAATTGTGTTTTCCTGGACGGCGGTGAGTTAATTATTCCTAAGGCTGTGTAAAGGGCGGCACGAGGCGTCATCAGAGCAGCCGGGGAAGCGTTTGTACAGGACCGAGCCGGCTATTGAGGCCCCGAGGACACCAGGGGGAGAGAGAGAGAGAGAGAGAGAGAGAGAGAGAGAGAGAGAGAGAGAGAGAGAGAGAGAGAGAGAGAGAGAGAGAGAGAGAGAGAGAGAGAGAGAGATAAGGGGTACAAGGCTTACGTAAGGTGGAGGGAGATATTTGTGCAGCGTACGAGAGAGAGAGAGAGAGAGAGAGAGAGAGAGAGAGAGAGAGAGAGAGAGATGAAGAAGGGAGAATGCTTTAGTGTGCGTTCCAGTGTGTCACTTTAAACGACACACACACACACACACACACACACACACACACACACACACACACACACACACACACACACACATTATTTTTGTTGTAGCTGTTTAATTGTTGTTGTAGTTTCTGTTGTTGTTTTCTGCCAGTTTATGATTAGATGTGTTTCCTGAGCAGCTTCTTTCTTTGTGTGGTTTAAGTTGTTAGTTTTTTTGTATGAGAACTTTCAACTTAGCCTCGTTTTACTCTACGTTGTAGCACTACACTGCCATGAATCTCTCTCTCTCTCTCTCTCTCTCTCTCTCTCTCTCTCTCTCTCTCTCTCTCTCTCTCCCTTTTCTTTGTCTTCGTGTGTGTGTGTGTGTGTGTGTGTCTCGCCCGGCCTGTTATTAAGCAAATAGAGATGGATCACTAGCCTTCTACTCCTTTCTTTCTCCTCCTCCTCTTCCTCCTCCTCCTCTTTTTTCCTTTCTTTATTTTTGCTTCATACTCTTCCTTTGCGTCCTTTATTTATTTCTTATAATTATTAATGTTATGTTATTTATTGTTGTCATCATTATTATTATTATCATTGATATACTTTCAATCATTACTATTGTTCCATTATTTTATTATTAAAGTTATTCTTAAGTTTCATTCGCCATTTTTTTGTTCTCCTTCACTTCCTACTTCTTAGTTTCGTCTTTTTCTCCTCCTTCATATCTCCTTTTCTCCCTCCTCCTCCTCCTCCTCCTCCCCATTGCTTTCATAATGGTCTTGGTCTTAATAAAGTGTTAATTCCTTTTAACTTTTGCCTCGTAGTATTTTAAGACGGAGGCTGCGAAGAGGAGAAGGAGGAGGAGGAGGAGGAGGGAGGAGAGACGGCAAGTGAATGGAGGGGATAAGGAGGGGGGTGGGGGGAGAGGGAGGGAAGGAGCAGGGAAGGGAAGGTGGAAGGAACGCGAGGGTGCTTCTACCTATCGTCGTATCCCCAGAGTTGGTATTCATAGTCACTTTTACCTTCGTGGCGGTGGTGTCGGGTGTGAAGTGGTCGGGTGAGGAGCAAAAATGGACCTTTGTTGACGTTAATCATTTCCAGTTTATTTTATTTTTTATCTCCATCTCTTGTCTTGGCTGTGAGTGTGGCGTCCAAAGTTGTGCTCAAGGCGACGGGAAACTGGATAAAAAATAAACTGGATAAACTGGCTCTGGATATCTCAGGACTTTGTGTTATTTTTGCATCTGAGATTTTTTTTTCTGCGTGATGGGTCTCGCAAAAAAATGTATAATGGTTGAAGTTTGGCAAGGGATTGATGGACGTGTTGAGTCTTCCGCTGCAGGGAAATAGTCATGGCTCTGTCTTCTTGACATTCCGCATAGTATTATAATGGCGGAACATTTACGATATATTGTAAGGAAGGTTATATTGGTAACCTCGCATTCTTAAAAGGGTAATCGCAGAGTATATGAAAAGAGGTTGCTGAAAAGAAAATATACATAGACATACATACCCTAGTACACACACACACACACACCACACACACACGCACACGCACACACACCGTGGGTGGGTGGGTGGCCGTAACCGTGGGAAAACCGTATATATAAACGTCTTCCTTTGGTGTTTTATCCCCACCATTGTCATAATTCTATATACAGTAGCTACTCATTTTTCTTTACGTCAGATTTTCGTTTTTTTTGTCATTATCAATATCATCCTCGTCGTCGTTATCACCATCATCATCTCCATCAATTTCTTCTCTCTCCCTTCCTCCTCAGCCTCCTAATCATTCTTCCTCCGCTCCGCTCTTCCTTCCTTCCTCCTGTCATCCGCCTTCTAAGCCTTGCCTGTAGTTATAAAAGACGTCCTCAGTCAGTCAGTCACCAGTCAGTCGCCTTCTCCATATCCAGTCATCACGGTGGACAATATTATCGCCGCCGTGGGACAGAAGGGACAACGATGCCTCTCTAAGTGTCGTAATATGTAAACAAGGCAATGTGTGTGTGTGTGTGTGTGTGTGTGTGTGTGTGTGGTGTGTGTGTGTTGTGTGGTTGTCATTTATTACCATTATGTGCGATGTTTTAATGTAGTTTGGCAGTGAAAAGGCCGGTTTAGCATACATTTTCAGTTAATATGTATAAGTGTACTTGTGAGACTTGGCAACTCTGTAATAACCATCAGTGATTGCGTCATCGGCCGCCAGGTGGTAGAGTGGTAGGCGCGGTGGTGCTGGCCGGCGGGTGTGTTGGCGTGAAGTGAATTATCGGTGAATATCGTTCGAATCCCGCTTGTTGGCGCCTTCATCGTGGTCTGGAGTGAGGGTGAGTTGGTGGTGGTGGGCTGTGAGTGGGTAGTGGTGGACGTGGTAGTGGTGTTGGTGGGCAGGGCGTGGTGGTGGTGGGCGTGAGGGTGGGGGGGGGGCCTGGAGTGGCGTCCCGGTGAAGGGTCAGGGTGTGACGTGACAGGTACCGCCACTAATGGTCTGAAGGTAACTTGGCTGTAACGACATTATTTAGTTATCACCTTAGCTAGTGTTGCTTGAACTGTAACATGGTATATTTGGCACGTATGTGAAGGTATTTGATTGTCTGATTGGTAGTTAAGGAGGGTAGTGAGGGGCTGGGCAGGGGGGGGGTCAAGGTGTTCCCGCCACCAGCCCGCCCTTTAACCCCTTCACACCCACATCTTTCCTTTGCTATATAAAATCGTATGTTGTTAGCCATAAAATTACGAAAAGTAACTTATTGTACCAAATTAGATAGTCGACAAGGATACTTAACAGGTCATATCTATAAAATATTGCTTATATTCACAAAAAATCGTCTAATGGTACTCAAATTACAATGGAAATTTAGGTCTGGGTCTCAAAGAGTTAAGCTGTCGTCACCGCCAGGCTCGCGTCGTCATGCTTCATCATGCACGGAAGCAGCATTGTGATTGGCAACCAATGCCTGTATTGTCTCGCCCTAAATGTGTCTCCGAGAGGTAGGAAGGAATTGATGTTATTTTTCTTAACCATAAAACTAAGAGATAACTGAGAATAATTTATATTTATCGAGACTAGGTAAATCCTGAGTAAGTTTTACAGAATAGATGTCCGTCGCAAATCACTCATCTCGAAAATATGAATTGAAGATAAAACCATCAGGTGTTATCCGTGGCAGCGGGTGGGTGGCGGGCAGCTTGGGTAGCCTCGTGATGACCGCCAACCAGTGCTGCTAACCTGCTCCTATGGCGCCACACACACACACACAGTCACACACACACACACACAGTCACACACACACACACACAGTCACACACAACACACACACACACACGGCGCTGCAGGAGAGGCATGATGTGTTTCCTCTCTTCTCTCTACACATCCTCACCTCACTGGCGATCGCCTTGTGAAGGAGAGACATCTGTTATTCCCTCATATTTACCTCAAGTCCGCGCCTCAATTCTCCATTCCCACGCAACATCCAATATGGCCTGCGCTGCCTCGTAATAGCCTTGCGGCACACACACACACACACGTGCATATATATATCTATAATAATATAAGCGAAAGTGTGTCTGTCTGTCTGTCTGTCTGTGTGTGTGTGTGTGTGTGTGTGTGTGTCTGGTATAGGTTCCGCCCCCCGTGGCGCAATCACCTCATATGGCACATTTTTGGAACCGGGTTGACCAGGGGAAGGTTTTAAGCCCAATTATGAGATGATCCGATCACTTGTTTTCTTCTTTTTTTTTAGCAGCCTATTAGCGATAATTGTGAAAAAAAAGTGGGTTGCGAGAATTGAGGAAACCTTGATGTAGGGTGATGGGTAATGGGGGAGTGAATGGGTGGGGTGATGGGTAATGGGTGTGGGGTGATGGGTTTAGTGAATGGGTGGGGGGTGATGGGTTGGGGGTGATGGGTGATGGGTGAGGGAATAGGTGGGGGGTGATGGGTAATGGTGAGTGAATGGGTGTGTGGTGATGGTAATGGGTGAGTGAATGGGTGGGGGGTGATGGGTAATGGGTGAGTGAATGGGTGGGGGGTGATGGTAATGGGTAGTGAATGGGTGGGGGGAATACATACATTTCTACATCCATAATTTCCAGGAAAGTTAGAAGGGGCTATCTGGAGAGTCCGTGTTTGGTGGGCCTTCGGCCCACCACAATAGCCCTCCGCAGGAGCTAGCCAAAAAGTCGCCGGAGGGCGGCTTTGCGGCTAGTTAATAATATAAGCGAAATGTGTGTGTGTGGTGTGTGTGTGTGTCCGCTCCAGGTGCGCCGCCCTGTGACGGAATCCCCTCATATGGGACATTTTTGGAACCGGCTCGAGCAGGGGAAGGTTTTAAGACCCATGTAATAGAGAGATGAAATGATCTGATCACTTTTTTTTCTTTTTTTTAGCAGCCTATTAGCGAGAGAATTGTGAAAAAAAAAGTGGGGTGCGACGGAAATGAGGAAACTTGATGTAGGGGATGGTAATGGGCGCGATTCAGTGAATGGTGGGTGCTGAAGGTAATGGGTGTGGGGTGATGGGTGAGGAATGGGGGGGGGGTGATGTGTGCGTTAATACATAACATTTTCTACATACATGATTTCAGGAACGTTAGAAGGGCTATCTGGAGAGTCTGGTTTGGTGGCGAAGGCCACCAATAGCCCCTCCGCAGGAGCTAGGCAAAAGTCCGCCCGGAGGGCGGCTTTGCGGCTAGTATAATAATATAAAGCGGAAAGCGTTCTGTCTGTTATGTCTGTCTGTCTGTATGTGTGTGTGTGTGGTATACGTTCCGCACCCCGTGGCGCAAACACCTCATATGGCGCATTTTGAATCAGGGTGACCAGGGAAGGTCATAAGCCCACTATGAGATGATACGATCACTTTTTTTTGTTCTTTTTTTTAGCAGCTCATTAGCACGAGAATTTGTGAAAACAAAAGTGGGTTTGCGAGAATTGAGGGAAGCCTTGATGTAAGGGTGATGGTGTAATGGGTGAGTGAAGGGTGGGGTGATGGGTAATGGTGTGGGTGATGGGTGAGGTGAATGGTAGGGGTGATGGGTTGGGGGTGAGGGGTGATGGAATAGGTGGGGTGGGTGATGGGGTAATGGGTGACGTGAATGGGGTGTGGTGATGGGAATGGGTAGTGAATGGGTGGGGGGTGATGGGTAATGGCGTGAGTGAATGGGTGGGTGATGGTTAATGGGTGAGTGAATGGGTGTGTGGTGATGGTAATGGCGTGAGTGAATGGGGGGGGGGGAGATGGGTAATGGGTGAGTGAATGCGGTGGGGGGGTGTAGGGTAATGGGTGATTGAAGGGTGGGGGGTGATGGGGTACTGGGTGAGTGACACTCTTATGGGTGAGGGGGTGATTGGTAATGGGTGAGTGAAATGGGTGGGGGGAATACATACATTTCTAATCCATGATTTCAGGAAAGTTAAAAGGGGCTATCTGGAGGAGTCAACGGTTGGTGGGCCGAAGCCCCACCAATTAGTCCTCGAAGAGCTAGCAAAAAGCTCCGCCCGGAGGGCGGCTTTGCGGCTTAGTATCTATAATATAGGCGTGTGTTGTTTGACATCTTCAATTCGTTAAGTAAAATCATAATTTTGTCATAAATTTAGAAATATATTAATCATGAGCCCGGTGATTAAACATTTAGTTTAAAACTCTTGTTATAATTTGAGTCATTAATACAATCAATTTCGCTGCATGCACTCACCACCTCACACCGAGCCGCGAGGCCTTAGCCATGCCGCCGAGCACTTCGCACACAACACCAGTCATATAGAGAAGTTTGTTCTAGCTTAGCCCAAATGAACGAATTATTGAATACTCTTTTTTTTTTTTTAACGTCTCTCTCGCTGCTATTCTCTCTATCTCTCTCTCTCTCGCTCTCTCTCTTCTCTCTTCTCTCTCTCTATCTCTCTCTCTCTCTCTTTCTCTTCGTCTCTCTCTCTCGCTCTCTCTCTCTCTCTATCCATATGCATACCACGAACAAGTCGTGTATGGGAGTAGATTAAAGGTGCTGCATGCAGGGGGCTGAGCTCGTGCTGAATCGTGCTGACCCTGTTCTGTATCTGTTATTAAGTTTTTCCGTAAATGGTGAACAGTATAGCCATATTAACTTCCTTTTCTATATAGTTTATTCAGAATTCTATTCTTCTATGGAACAAACTATACATTTCTACTGTTATTCAAAATTTCCTTCTCATCTTTCACTGCGATCCACCAATTATCCAGAATCATTTTTTCTCTTAATAGCAAGTCTTTTCTGTCCATTTCATTCAAGTTCACGTACCAAAACTCTTATACTGTAACTGTGTGTGGAGTGTGTATGTGTGTGATGTGTGTGGTGTGTGTGTGTGTGTGTGTGGTGAGTGTGTGTGTGTGTGTGTGTGGTGGGTTATATAACTGATGAGCTAAGGGCAAATTATAACAACAAAGCAGCAGCACAAATAGAGGATCTAGATTCTAGAAAAATAATCATCATGAACACAAACCCACAAGATGTTGTGTGTGTCTCATCGCCTCGGTAATCCCTCCCGGGCTGAACTGGTGTTGTGTGGGTGTGTGTGGTGGTGTGTGTGTGTGCCCTCACATGGCATATGCACCGGCCCGCATAGGGCTCTCATCCTAGCGGCAAATACAGTGCTCACAGCGATTATTCTCCCCTCTCGTCTCCTTTCTCCACCATAAGCCAACGCTCCTCTTCAAGCTTCTCTCTCCCCACCGCTCCTCTCTTCCCCATAAGCCCACTCTCCTTCAAGCTTCCCTTCTTCTCCCGATCGCTCTCCCTCTCACCATAAAGCCACTCTCTTCAAGCTTCCGTTACCGCAACTCCGTAACAACTGCTAAACACAACCAATAACAAAGTGCATCTTCGGAGTTCCTTTTTTGTCGCACTGTAAGATTTTAGAATCCTTTCAGCCAATCAGATCTTCTTACGCTTAGGAGTGGAAAATGCAAAGCAAGCCTTAAGTGACCAAGACGAAGCAGAGTGGCGACGGGCGCGCCATCTGCCGGCAGGGAAGAGCGATGAAGCCGTTGGTTGCAATGTGGCTACCGGCTAAAATAGTCTCGCCGAAGTCTGTTTGCTCAAACGGATCATTTAGAACCTCGAGCGCGGCCGGACCTTCTTTCTTATGGACTCTGCGTCTTCCCGGCCGCTGCCTGCAGGCCCCGGCCGTAGCCCTCCGATGTTAAAGTAAATCAAATCACCACCACCCCTGATGGCCCGCTGAATCTTGAAGACAACGGAGGACAGGACGAGGAAGACTTAGATATGCGGGCGACGAGGTCTCTGAGTGCGTCACAGGTGTCAGGAGTGTGTGTGAAGCTGTTGACGCGATGAAGACTAGTAAGATATAAGAACATAGAAAATATGGAAGCTACAAGAGGCCGTGAGACCTAACGTGGTAGTATCCTGAAAAATGGATTGGTTAGGCGATCAATGCTGCAACACAGGTACTGAGAAGTGTTGAGGTAGGAAAGTTCACCAGTTCGTATAAGAGGCCGCAGGGCGTTCACTATCTACTGGTAAAAGTTGTGGGTCGAAGGGACGGTTTGTGAAGATGTGTATAAGGAGAAGCCGTGCACGTAAGGCGTCAGGAGAATTATGGCAAGCCTGTAATAGTTCAAGATAGGGCCTGCTTTGTAGTGTTGAGAAGGTGTTGAGGATTATGGGGAAGGTGTTGGGGGCTTAAGGCGTGTGAGGAGTGTGTGGTTGCAGTGTTTCGGACGGTACAGAGTTTTGTTCCAGGTCGTTAGAGGTGTTGTGGAGGGCCAGAGTTGTTCAGGGTGGTATAGAGGTGTTGTGGAGGTGCAGAGTTGTTCAGGGTTGTTATAGAGTGTTGTGGTGGTGCAGAGTTGTCAGGGTTGTGATAGAGGTGTTGTGGAGGTGCCCAGGTTGTCAGGGTGTTATAGAGGGTGTTATGGAGGTCACAGAGGTTCAGGGTTGTTTATAGAGGTGTTTGTGGAGTGCAGGAGTTGTTCAGGGTTGTATAGAGTGAGGTGTGGAGGTGCAGAGTGTTCAGAGTTGTTATCAGAGGTGTTTGTGGTATTTGACCGAGTTTGTTCAGGGGTTGTTATAAAGGTGTTGGGGTGTTGCAGAGTTGTTCAGGGTGTTACAGAGGTGTTGGTGCGGGTTGCCAGAGTTGTTCAGGGTTGTTCATTAGAGGCGTTGTGGTGTTGCAGAGTTGTTCAGGTTTTTTAGAAGTGTTGTGGAGGTGGTGGAGGGGTATAATGATGGTGCTTGGCGTTAGTTGAGAGCGTGAAGCTCGGAGAAAGCTACAGCATTAAAGAGAGAAGTTCGAAGCTTTGGATTCGAGTTTGCCGTCGTGAACACAATAGGCGGGACTGAAAATTGCTAAAGGTGATTCAATAAGAGTGTATAGGAATTGCGGTGATTGAGTGAGGGGGTGGCGGAAGAAAGGGAAGGAGAGCGGGGAAGGGAAAAGCAGGCGGAAAGGGGAGGAAGAGGGGAGAGGAGGTTAGCGGGGAGGAAAGTGAAGAGAGTGGAGTGGTGAGTCGGGGAGGAAAGGGAGAGAAGTGAGTGGAGTAAAAGGAGAGAGTGTAGAGATGGTGAGTGGGAGGAAAAGGGAAAGAGAAGTGGGGGGGGAGGAAAGGGAAAAGAGAAGTGGAGAGGAGGTTAGCGGGGAGGGAGAGGGAAGAGAGGTGAGTGGGGAGGAAGGGGGAGAGTGGAGAGTGAGAGGGTGGAAATGGGAAAGAGAGAGAAGGGTTCAGCGGGAAGAGAGGAAAGGAAAGGAAAGTATATACAGGAAAGGGAAAGCAGGAAAGTAGTAGGAGGAAGTGAGTAGGAAAAGGGGAAGAGGAAGAGAGCTACAGAAGGGAAAGCCCACGACGGGTCAGCGCCGCCAGGACCCCGAGGGACGCGATGTGAACTAACAAACGAGGCTCATTGCATCGCCCACTGCGGATCAAATGGACCGAATTAGGCAACATGGCGCTCTTGGAATACACGGTGATGCGGCCGGCTCCACCCATTACCCCATCACCCCCTGTACCTTGATGCCCCATACTTCCCATCCCTGCGTCAACCATTAGTCCAATTACCCATACCTCCTTGTGCACTGGGCCCGCCAACACATGGAGCAGCTATGGATGACCCGCTCACCCCAACCCTCACCCGTCATTGATACGTTACGACAGAAATATATCACGTGAGGATCTTCATAATATTCGGTGGTGCATGTAATCGTTGTGGGTCTAAAGACATGGGTTTTGGAGGGGTCCGGTGAGGGTGGTAGGGGTTAAAGGGTGGAATATATCAATGATGGGGATGGTCTGCCGCAGAATGGGCGTGGTTAGGTGTGATGGAGTGTGATGCATTAGCTGATGCGATGATTTAGATGCGATGAAGAAGAATAAACCAGAAAGGGTTTGCCGTGCGGGCGCCGGGGATGGGTATTGGGTGTTTTCGGACAAATGTACAAAGCATTGGAAATATCTGCATGGTTTCCACACTTTGTCTGCCGCTGTGTTGGATTTAATTCCGAAAACGAGATTCTAGAATTACAAACGGGATACTTCGCTAAAAGGATTCCCACGGAAAAATGGTTTAACATCGAGACAACCTTTTTTATTTGTTATGCCCGACGAATGCATTTAACANAATTTACCTTTAACTTAAATTTCCAATTTATTTTCTGTTTTATCCTCCCACAGAACCCAAGGTTTTATAGCAAGGAAAGACCTGGCGGGGGGTTTTAAACC
>JACEEZ010022650.1:41254-56448 GCA_016584305.1 Chionoecetes opilio
TCATGGGATGTAGAAATGTATGTATTCCCCCAGACCCATTCACCTCACCCATTACCCATCACCCCACCCATTCACTCACCCATTACCATCCACCCCCACCATTCAATCACCCATTACCCATCACCCCCAATCCATTCACCACCCATTACCCATCACCACACACCC
The DNA here is from genome assembly GCA_016584305.1 of Chionoecetes opilio. Lineage (NCBI taxonomy): Eukaryota > Metazoa > Arthropoda > Malacostraca > Decapoda > Majidae > Chionoecetes > Chionoecetes opilio. The sequence goes on from JACEEZ010022650.1 coordinate 41,420, forward strand.
ATTTCACTCCACCCATTAACCATCACCACCCACCATTCACTCACCCATTACCATCACCCCCCCACCCATTCACTCACCCATTACCCAATCACCACACACCCATTCACTCACCCATACCCATCACCACCACTATTCCCTCACCCATCACCCCAACCCATCACCCCCCACCCATCCACTCACCCATCACCCCACACCATTACCATCACCCCACCCATCACTCCCCCATTACCCATCACCCTACATCAAGGCTCCTCAATTCTCGCAACCCACTTTTGTTTGCACAATTATCGCTAATAGGGTGCTAAAAAAAGAAAAAAAAAGTGATCGGATCATCTCATAAGTGGGCTTATGGACCTTCACCTGGTCAACCTGATTCCCAAAAATGTGCCATATGAGGTGTTTGCGCCAGGGGGGGCGAACCTATACCACACACACACACAGACAGTACAGACAGTACAGACAGACAGACAGACAGACAGACAGACAGACAGAAGACAGACAGACACGCTTTCGCTTATATATTATAGATAAAGAATATTAAACAGTGAGCTACGAATCCGTGTGGGAGCGATGGGGACACAAAACCTGGCTTTATGGATGCTTCCAGAACGGCGGTTTACTGCGCTGTGGAAGTGTAGAGACAACATTGACTGCTAGTTGGCTTGTAGGAAGTAGGTTAGGCATTTTTTGGTTGTAGTTTTACTGACACAAGTACAAACATGTCACGAAAAGGGACGTGTACGGTACATAAGGAACTAGGGAATATTAGGGTACTTTTTTAATATGAGGACAAGGAGAGGAGGAGGAGTAGGAGGCAGGAGGAGGAGGAGGAGGAGGAGGAGGAAGGAAGAAAGAGAAGGAGGATGAGGGAGGAGGAGGGAGGAGGAGGAGGAGGAGGAGGAGGAGGAGAGGAGGAGGAGGAGGAAATTGACAGATGTGATCAAAAAACGTCAAAGACTAAAGCCACTAATAACTGAATCCATGAAAAAGATTACACATACATAAAAAAATTAAAAAAGCTGCGTTAGTCATGTGTCTCCGAGCGTATAATGAGGAGCCTTGACTTCCCAAACAACACGCGCTGATTGGCTCATTCTTCGCATAACTACGCCTCTTCCTTCGCACAAATTAAAGTGGAAGAATTGTCATTAAATTTGCACGAGTAATTACCAACTGTGCGCATTACTCTCGCTCTCTCTCTCCTCGCTCTCTTCTCTCTCTCTCTCTCTCTCTCTCCTCTCTCTCTCTCTCTCTATCTCTCTCTCTCTCCTCCTCTCCTCTCTCTCACATTATTCTTCATTCTCTCTCGTTTTTTTATTATTATTTCCATTCTACACTTACTAATTTTTTTTCTTTTTTTCTGAAGTTCCTCATCTCTCTCTCTCTCTCTCTCTCTCTCTCTCGCTCTCGCTCTCTCTCTCTCTTCTCTCCTCTCTCTCTCTCTCTCTCTCTCTCTCTATCTCTCTCTCTCTCTTCCCTCCATCATTTCCCTCATCATTTCTGTAATTTACTCTCATGTCTCAGTCAAACAGTAATATTTAAAAAGGCAAGGGCTACCACCCTCGGCTTAATCAGCCTTCCCTTGCCTAAACAAACAGGCTAGTAATAGCATCTTTAGGTACAGGGCCTACGTTTGTGTGTGGAAAATACTGTCGGTGTGTATTATGAATAGGTTAAAGTACAGAAAGTATATATTACAAACACACACACACACACACACACACACACACACAAACACACACACACACATGTTACGGTACTATACCACCACCACCACGAACCCCCCACAAAATTTGAAAATATTTGGCAGCGAGCGAAGCGACCTGCTTCTTACCATAAGACCCGTGGAACCAAGTTTAAGCCAAAAAGTGAACAACTACTCCTAAATATTGTCGGATTGAGCTGAAATTTGACATGCAAGTAGTGCTGTCAAAATCAATGGGGGTCTGTGGGGTCTGTGCATCTAACCTTTTGCGTAAAACAAGCCCTTAATGAGTAATTAGCGTAAACTACTCCTAATTATTGTCGAATAGAGCTGAAATTTGACATGCAAGTAGTGCTGTCAAAATCAATGGGGGTCTGTGCAACAAACTTTTTGCGTAGAACAAGCTCTTAATGAGTAATTAGCGTAATGAGTTAAATTGGCTGGAACGTTTGGCTCGCTGGTCACGTTCCAGCTGCAAGAAACTGAGCCAAAAGCAAAGGGCCAGGGCTGGACGCCTGTATTGATTGGCAGCGAGCGAAGCGAGCTACTTCTTACCATAAGACCCGTGGAACCAAGTTTAAGCCAAAAAGTTAATAACTACTCCTAAATAGTGTCGGATTGAGCTGAAATTTGACATGCAAGTAGTGCTGTCAAAATCAATGGGTGTTGTGAAATTTTTTTTGCGTAAAACAAGCCGTAAGAGTAATAGCGTAAAACTACTCCTAATTATTGTCGGTATTGAGAGAAATGTTGACATGCAAGTAGTGCTGTCACAATCAATGGGGGTCTGCTGCAACAAAACATTTGGCGTAGAACAAGCCCTTAATGTAGTAATTAGCGTAATGAGGTAAGTGGCTGGAACGTGGCTCCGCTGACGTTTCCAGCGGAAGAAACCAGATCCAAAGAAAGGGGCCCAGAGGCTGGACGCTATACATTGATATATATAGTATAGGTATAAGGTACAAGGTTACAGTATTGTCACTACCACGATCTGCGTCTCATCCTGATCACCACACCCGACCCTTCTCTCAGTCCTTGATTCCTGACTGAAAGCCCTGTCATCAATATTTATGGTTGAGTATAAGGATAAAAAACTAATGCACAAAGTCTCAGCATCCCAGGTGAAATAGCCCAAGAAGAGTTGACAAGTTTGTTAACGAAGGAGACGAAGTTGAAGAGGACCTATGCAGCGACACTAAGCGTCAAAGGTCACAAGAGAAGAAGATGTCCACTACGTTCGGTCAAATACCAATAAGTAGATGAAAGATAGAGTCATAAAAGGGAAGAAGCTTTTGAGTGTTCTCGAAGTCTCTCGGTGAATACATCGAGTCTGATTGGCAGGGCGGATACAGGTGCAATTTTATTTATATATTATTTACACAACAAGATATATAAGTATATATTGGTTTTGGTTCCCGTATTAGGATGGAAATCCATATAATAAAACCATATTTTAAGAGCTCAGTGTGGTGAGGGAGCAAAGCGAGGGAGGGAGCGAGGCGCGGGAGGGGGGAGGCATGCAGTTAGCAAGTTCAGAAGAGCAGTGAGCATGAAAATAAAAGGTAGAAAAGATAGCAAGAGAAGCACATTGCGGCAGTGATTCAAAGATGAAGACAGTCAGTCAGAGGAGGGGAGTTGATGAGCCCCCCCCCCCCCCCTGCAAAAGCTTTGACTCAACCTATTAAGGAATGCTGTTATGAGTGGGATCCTCCCCAAACATTGTGAGACATTACTCAATATATGGGCGGGATAAGGCCACTGTAAGAAGGCAACTGGGAGGGAGAAAAAAATGGAAGCAGGGACGCCACAGGACACCAAAATTCATAGAAAGCTGTTTTAAAAAGAACATAAGAAAATAAGAAAGTACAAGAGGCGCGAGGCCTACCGTGGTAGTTCCTGTCGCCTAACACTACCATCCACCTTTCATTCCCCATCCATGAACCTATCAGCTCTCTTTAAAGTCCCTAATGTCTCCGCACTAACTATCTGTATACTGAGACATTCCATTCATTTCACACCCTATTTGTGAATCAGGTTTTTCCTAATTGCAGCAAGTTTCCCTATTTCCCAAGGTTTTAGCAAGCATATGAATTATATTCATGTATATATTCATATATATAGATATATATATATATATATACTATATAATATATATCTAATATATATATATATATATATAAATCTATAATATAATGCATCAATACGCTGTACTTTCATGCCTTTTTTATTTTTTTTCTCTTTTCGTTTACTTTCTTTTTCACTTTCTTTTTTTCTATCCTTTTTTTAACGTTAATCCCTGTATTGGCTTTTTTCCCTTTATTTATGAGTAAATTCCGTACTATTAATTACCAGATTAAATGACACTGGGGTTATCAGGCGACTAACTATTAGACCCTAATCACGTGTCAAGAAATAAGCCGTAATGTACGTAGTTATCAGGACGCAGAATTATGGACGCCTCTCCGCACGCACGTACCCCCCCCCCCCACTTATAACCCCCCCACCACTTACCCCCCCTACCACTATACCACCACCACCACCACTATACCACCGCTACTACTACTACCATCACCACCACCACTATACCACCGCTACTACTACTACCACCACCACCAACCACCACCACCACCACCACTATACCACCGCTACTACTACACCACCACCACCACCACCACCAACACTATACCACCCGCTATACTACCACCACCACCACCACCACACCACCACTATAATCACCGCTACTACTACACCATCACCACCACCGCAACCACTGACTCACCGCAACCACCACCCCACTATACCACTGCGACTAATACCACCACCACCACCACCACCACCGCTAACCACACCACCACCACCACCACCCACTAACCGCAATCCACCACCATGCACCACCACCACACGTATACACCACTACTACCACCACTATACACCCCCAATAAATTACCACCACCACTACCATTACTATACCCCACCACCACCACCACCACCACCACCACCACCACAGCCACCGCCACCACCACCACCACTATACACCCCCCCCACCACCACCACCACCACCACCGCCACCGCCACCACCACTATACCACCCCCACCCACCACCACCACCCACTTACCCAACTATACATCCCCACCACCACCCACACCACCGCCACCACCACCACACTCTACCCCCCCACCACCACCACCACCACCACTATACCATCCCACCACCACCACCACCACCGCCACCCCACCCCCACCACCACTATACCACCCACACCACGCCACCACCACCACACACTTACCACCCCCGCCACCACCACCACACCACCACTATACCATCCCCCTACCACCACCACCACCCCCAGCCACCACCACCACCACCACCACCGCCACCACCACCACCACTATACCCCCCACCACCACACCACCACCACCACCCACTATACCATCCCCACCAACCACCACCACCACCGCCACCCCCACCCCCCACCCCCACCCCCACTTACACCCACACCACCACCACCACCACTGCAACCAAACCACCGCCCCCACCACCCCACCACCACTATACCACCACCACCACCCCCACCCACCACCAACCACCACACCACCACACCACCACACACCAACCCACCCCACCCACTATCTCTGCTCGGCGGGAAAACTATAGGGACACAACATGACACTTTTAACTTACTTATTCGACCCTTTGTATAGCCGTTAATATAATATCATCTGCATATTACCAAAGTTTCCGTGAGCTTAACTTTGGTGTATAGGCAAACCCCTTGTTCGTTGGTACTTCCCTTATGATGTCTTATAAATATACATAGCTATAGTGTTTTAATCTGAAAAAGACTAAATGGCGCACCGTACTATCCACTTTAAATCATATATATAAAAGTCATATATAAAATAAGTATAATGTATTAAAATAAATATGGTGTTCAAATATATATAAAAAAGACTGAATTGTGTGCCGTAAACTAGTATCCACTTAAAAACAGACCGTAAAGAGAGACCAAAACATGCAAATGGAGAAAAAATAAACTTTAAAGGGAAAGGAAGGGAAGGGTAGGGAAGGGATGTATGAAGGAAGGGAAGCGAAGGGAAGGGAAGGGAAGGAAAGGAAGGGAAGGGAAGGGAGTGTAAAAGGAAGGGAAGGGAAGGGAGTGTAAAAGGAAGGGAAGCGAAGCGAAGGGAAGGGAAAGGGAGAAGAAAGGAAGGGTAGGGAAGGGAGTGTAAAAGGAAGGGAAGCGAAGCGAAGGGAAGGGAAGGGTAGGAAGGGGAGTGTAAAATGGAAGGAAGCGAAGCGAAGGGAAGGGAAGGGAAAGGAAGGGTATAGGAAGGGGAGTGTAAAAGGAAGGACGGAAGGGAGTTTGTAAAAGGAAGGGACGCCCCCGAAGCGAAGGAAGGGAGGGTAATAGGAAAAGGGTAGGGAAGGAGTGTAAAAGGAAAGAAGAAGGAAGGGAGTGTTCAAAAGGAAGGGAAGCGAGCGAAGGGAAGGGAAGGGAAGGGAAAGGAAGGGTAGGGAGGGTAAAGGAAGGGAAGGGAGTGTAAAAGGAAGGGAAGCGAAGCGAAGGAGGGGAGAAGAAAGGAAAGGGTAGGAAGGGGCGAAAGAAAGGAAGGGTGGGGAAGGAGAAGAAAGGAAGGGGAGGAAAAGAAGGGAAGGGAAGGAAGATAAGGGAAGGGAGGGAAGGAAGGGAAGGGAAGGAAGGGAAAGGAAGGGAAAGGAAAGGAAGGGAATGGAAGGGAAGGGCTACAGAAAGGAAGGGGAAGGGGAGGGGAGGGGAAAGGAAAAGGAAGAAAAGGGAAGGAAGGGAAAGGAAAGAAAAGGGAGAGGGAAGGGAAGGGGAGGGAGAGAGAAGGGAAGAGGAAAGAAGGGAAGGGAGAAGAAGTTATGATGAAAAAACAAAATTAAAGGAAAATAAAATATAGGTGAGGGTTGTGAGACGGGCTGTGAGGGAAGGGAGGCTGTCCTGGTTAGGAGGAGTGAGGATGCCCGGAGGTGTATATGTACCCAGGGGCGCGAGTCCTCCTCGTGTGTCTCCCTTGCAGGCCCCGGGACGGTCTAAAGGGGCGTGGTGGTGCGTGGTGTGGTGGTGGTCGGTGGTGGTGGTGGTGGTGGTGTCCTATTTCGAGGTTCCGAGGAAAGAGACCAATAGTTTGTGCAGGATCAGGGTGAGATGAGATGAGAGAGGGGAAAGGAGAAGGAAGATGAGTAAAGGGAGGAGAGGAGGAGGAGGAGGAGGAGGAGGAGTAAGGGAAGAAGGTGAAGGAGGAGGATAAGAAGGAGAAGGAGGGAAGATGAAGAGGAAGACAAGGATCAGGAGAAGGAGGAGGAGGAGGTAAAAGGGAGTGATAGAGAAGGAAGGCGAGGAGTAATAGTGATGATATGAGGGAATGAAACTGATGCGGAAGAAACCGAAGAGTGATACGAATGATCCCACGAAAACAGGTCACGAAAAAAAAAAAAAAAAAAAAAAAAAAAATATATTGGAGGGGGAATAGTGATAAAAAGACACTGGTATTAACACACTTACTGAGGTCATAATGATAAGAAAACAGTGTGATCTAAACGAATGAGGGATTATATGATAGAACAGATAAGGAAAGAAACCTGGCTGTGTACCTTAAATAGTACATAAGATAACTGTGAAAAGAAACACACACACACAGGAGACAAAATTGTACTTAAGGGAAGGGGAGAGGAAGGGAAGTAAGGGAAGGGAAGGGAAGGGAAGGGAAGGCAAGGGGAGAGGAAAGGAAGGGAAGGGGAGGGCTAAGGTGAAGGAAGGGGAGAGGAAAAGAAGTGGAAAGGACAGCAAAGGAAGGGAAAGGGACCAGAAAAGGAAGGGAAGGGCAGGAAAGCTTAGAGAAGGAAGGGGAGGGGACAGTAAAGGACAGGAAGGGAAGAGGAAAGGAAAAGAAGGGAGAAGAAGAAGGGGAGGGGGAGGGGACGTAAAATAAGGGAAGGAGGGAAGGGAAGCGGGACAATTTAAGAAAGGAAGGGTAGGGTAAGGGAAGAGAAGAAGGAAAGATAAGGAAAGACGAAGGGGACGGAAAAGGGAAGGGAGGTGATAGTAAAGGAAGGAAGGAAGGAAAGGATAGGGAAAGGAAGGGGAGGGACAGTAAAGGAAGGAAGGGAAGTGAAGGGCGGTAAAAGGAAGGGAGAGCAGGGACAAAAGAGAGCAATGGGTGAGAGCTGGAGAAGGAAAAACTTATGTGTCAGGGACGGCTAGGAGAAAGAAAGGTCCATCAGTATGCAGATGGAAGGCAGGCGTGCGAGGCGATGCCGGGGAGGAAAAAAGAGGGAAAAAGACGAGAAAAAAAAGGCAATTAAGAACAGTGCTTAGAAAAAAAACATGAGAAATGAGAAAATATGATGCTCAGAGGGATGACGAGGGAATTACAATGAGTCGTGTGGTTTGGGAATAGTGATTAATGAGGGACTTAATGAGATGAGAGAGAGAGAGAGGAAAGAGAGAGAGATTTGAGAAGGAGAGAGAGAGGGAGAGAGTAGAGAGGAGAAGAGAGAGAGAGGAGAGAGAGAGCGAGAGAGAGAGAGAGAGAGAGAGAGAGAGAGAGAGAGAGAGAGAGTATGTGTGAGAGAAAGAGAAAGTGTGTGTGAGAGAAAGAAAGAGAGTATGTGTGTGTGAGAGAGAGAAAGAGAGAGAGTTTGTGTGTGAGAGAAAGAGAGAATGTGTGTGTGTGAGAGAGAGAGAGAGAGAGAGAGAGAGAGAGAGAGAGAGAGAGGAGAGAGAGAGAGAGAGAGAGAGGAGAGAGAGAGAGAGAGAGAGAGATGAGAGGAGAGAGGACGAGAGAGAGAGAGAAAAAAAAAAACGAGGCTCACTTTTTGTTCTCGCCACCAGAGGGCATTTCCACACCCTTGTCCGAGTCCCTTCCCTAACTTCCAAACTCTCTCCTAATATGTCCGCATCTTATATCTTAATGCAATTCTAAGTGACTGAATCTTAGTACTTTAGGGACGTTCACTCACTCGTCTTTCTTACTTTTTCTTGGCCACGCTGAGTTAAGAAAGAAAAATATATATGTTTAACTACCGAACTAAAAAATTAATGTTCAAAGTTTCGTTCCTCAAATGGCCTTAATAGTGATGCTGTGAAGGGTTATTTTCCAGTTTTCTGAAAATAAATACGAGAAAGAACGACAAAGAAAGACATGAGAAAGAAAAAAGGATGCATTAATACGGGAAAGAACGACAAAGAAAGAAAAGATAAAGAAAAAAGGAGTAATTAATACGGGAAAGAACGACAAAGAAAGACATGAGAAAGAAAAAAGTAGGAATTAATACGGGAAAGAACGACAAAGAAAGAAAAGAGAAAGAAAAAAGTAAGAATTAAAATAAGGAAGCATAAAAATAGCCAAGAAAAAGGTAGATTGAAAGAAAAAAATATAGGAACGAAAAATAAGAAAGCAACAAAAATATACAAAGCAAGAGATCACAGATGAAAAAAGAACAATTTAACTGATATAAAATCTTCTTAAGGACCGGTCCCGTGCCCCCGTCACAATTTACTCAAAACAATACTCTTAAAATTTGTACAATACCCGGGAATTTGAACTCTTTTAAACGAAACACATAACAAAATAAAACAAAATCACTAAACAGGCTAGTAAACCTAACACAACAAACACCCCACATTCTCCATCACTGACAATAAAACATCTTAAATATAATTGTGTGATAGCTGCTAAGTATCAAGAAATTGTCGACGAAATTGCACAGCCTATAATGAAGAAATCCTTATAGAGTAGTTTAGGAATAGGTTAAAACATTAAGGCAACCTGCCAAGGAATCTAACGAGGAACATTGAGGGACCATTTCCGGGAATCTATAATAAGGAAAAATAACAGGGGTTTAGAAAAAAAAAGGTTTAACTAGGACTATTATAAGGAATCTAAGAGGATATTTCAGAACCTATTAACCCCTTCAACGCTCAGATATTTCCTCTTTGCTATATAAAAATTGTATGTGTCGAGCCAAAAATTCGAAAAGTGACTTAATAGACCAAATTACTTAGGGGACAAGGATACTAAACAGGTTATATGTATGGAAAATATTGCTATATCCCAAAAAATCGTCTAATGGGTACCCAAATACTATCGAAATCACGTTCTGAGTCTCAAGGGGTTAAATAGGATCCCACAGAGGTTTAGGAATTATAATAGAGTAATAGGGTATCTATAAGTAATCTAAAAGGATATTCAGAACTATTAATAAAGAATCCTATAGTATAGAGGATTCGAATAGGCACCAGTAAGGAATCTAAGAGACGTTTCAGAAATTATTAATAAATAAACACTTATTAGAAGGTTAAGGAATAGGTAACTAGGGCCATCTATAAGGAATTCTAGAGGAATTTCAGAATCTATTAATAAATAACACTATAGAAGGTTAAGGAATAGGTAACTAGGACATCTATAAGGAATCTAAGAGGACATTTCAGAACCTATTAACCCCTTCACGCCCAGATCTTTCCTTTGCTATAAAAAATTGTCTGTTGTTACCCATAGAATTACGAAAAGTGACTTCATATACCAAATTATTTAGTCTACAAGGATACTAAACAGGTCATACCTATAAAATATTGCTTATAATCACTAAAAATCCTCTAATGGTAGCCGAATTACAATGAAAATTATGTTCTGGGCCTCAAAGGGTTAATAAAGAATCCCACAGAGGGTTTATGAATAAGTAACTAGGGCATCTATAAGGAATCTAAGAGGATATTTCAGAACCTATTAATGAAGAATACTATAGTGGGTTTAGTAATAGCATCATCTGTCCCACCTCTCCAATACCTTACGAAATAGGATACCATAGAAGGCTTAGATTATGTTAGTCGTCTATGCCACCTCTCTGTGTCGCCACCAGTCCACGGCGCCTCGTTGCCTTAACACAGACGTCGTAGTGTTATGTAAATGGTGAGCCGGGAGCAAGATGTGTCTGTGTAGCTAAGAGGGAGCGTAGAAATGCAATAAGGGAACGGCACAGGGGGGGGGGTATCTAAGTGTTGTACACCTCTCTTTCTCCTCTCTCTCTCTTCTTCTCTCTCTCTACTCTCTCTCTCTCTCCTCCTCTCCTCTATCTCTCTCTCTGGCAAAGACACGGAGGAACCACAGCAGTAACTAGATGTTACCTCTTCTCTCTCTTCTCTCTCTCTCTCTCTCTCTCTCGCTTCTCTCTCTCTCTCTCTCGCCTTCTCTCTCTCTCTCTCTCTCTCTCTCTTCTCTGGCAAAGACACGTATAGGAACACAGCAAGTAAATCGATGGAGGAAGTGGTTGTAGGCAGCAAATGCATTACTAGAATTGAAGAGTAAACATTTGTAGAGCAATGCAAATGGACGCACGAAGCATGATGGAATATACCAACACATGACACGAGAGACGACGATATAAAGGAAAGACTTGGAAAGAATTACGAAAAAAAAGTACCCCTCCAAAGAAACTGACTTCCAAAAATGACCTCCAAAAAAGGACCAAAAAAGACCCCCCCAAAAAAGTACCTACAAAATAAAAATAAAAAAAAAAAAAAATCCCCCAAAAAGGACCCAAAAAAGACCCCGCCAAAAAAAGGACATCCAAAAAAAGACCGCAAAAAAGGACCTTTTTTAAAAAAAGGCCCCCCCAAAAAAGACCTAAAAAAAAGACACCCAAAAAAAGGACTCCAAAAAAGGACCGCCCCCAAAAAAAAAACCTACAAAAAGACCCCCCCCCCCCCCCCCAAAAATCATCACATCCCCCGATACATGAACGCAAGACACAAAATAAAGATCAAACTTAATAATGCATAGTACAATTAATACAAGCAGTCATTTCAACGCCAACAAATAATTACTAATAAAGAAATCTAGAAACAAAATAGCTAAAAGAAAGGACTGAAGTGAAAACAGTCCAGGCGCGATAGAGAAAAGACCGGGGACATGTGTGTGGTGTGGTAGGTGTGTGGTGTGTGTGTGTGTGTGTGTTGTGTGTGTGTGTGTGTGTGGGTGTGTGTGTGTGGTGTGGGTGGGTGGGTGTTGTGTGTGTGGGTGTGTGGTGTGGGTTGTGTGGTAGTGTGGTGTGTGGGTGTGTGTGGGTGTGTGGTGTGGTGGTGGGTGGTGGGTGTGTGTGTGGTGTGTGTGTGTGTTGTTGTGTGTTGTGTGTGTGTGTGGGTGTGTGTGTGTGTGTGTGTGTGGGTGTGTGGGGTTTGGGGGGTGTGTGTGTGTGTGTGTTGTGTGTGTGGGTGTGTGGAGGGGGTTGCTGTGTGTGTGGGTTGTTGTGGTGTGGTGTGTGTGTGTGTGTGTGTGTGGGTGTGGTGTGTGTGTGTGTGTGTGTGTGGGCGCGTTCACTGTTGTGTGTGTGGTGTGTGTGTGTGTGTGTGTGTGTGTGTGTGTGTGTGTGTGTGTGTGTGTGAGAAGAGTAGGAACAAGGAAGAGGGAATGGAGGCAATTGGACAAAAAAGTGTTATGCAGGGTGTTGCTTAAAGACGGAAGGGGTTGAAGGGCGTGGTGGGTGGCGATACACACCCACTGTACTTACACCACACTCGACACCACACTTCCCTTCACTCGACACACCACTTTCCTTCACTTCGACAACCACACTTACCTTCAGTTCGACACCCACACTTCCCTCACTGGACACCACAATTACACCACACTCGATTACCACACCTTCACCACTACACTCGCCACCACACTCGACACCACACCTCACACCACACTCGACCACTACACTTTCACACACACTCGGACACTACACTTTCACACCACAATCGACCCCACACCTTCACACTACACTCGACACCACACCTTCACGCGTACACAGACACCCACATCGGACACTACACTTCAACCAACGACTACCACTACACACTCCTTCAACACCACACTCTATACAAACACTCGACATAACACCTTTACACAACATCTTCACACTACACTCGACACTACACTTCACATCACACCCTTCACACCAACTTCGACACCCACACCTTCACACTACACTACAATCCACAAATGGCTCCCTACCCAACACTCTATACTAACTGGCCCAGCCACAGTCTATAGTTCTTACTGTTTCCTCATAGGGAATGGATAACTAAATGGCCTTTTTCTTTACATTCTTTTTTTTTTGCCCTTGGCAGTTTTTGTTGTGATGTAAATACAAACAAATCACACACACACACACACACACACACAACACAAACACACACACACAACACAGTCACGCACAAACACACAAACATACACACACACACACACCCCTCCACACTGGCCTACCTTCCCTTCACCAGACACACCAACAGCCTCCTTCTTGTCCTTTTAAGTCTGTCCCACGTGTACCAGAAGCGTCTCACGACACACCACTACGTATATCTGAGCCATAGGTATTTTCAAACACGTTATAACATTGAATTCACTACGCCGGAGGATCTGTACGAGAAATAGAGCACACGAACACAACCGTCACACACGCACACACACATGCACACACACAACACACACACACAGACACACACACACACACACACACACACCATTGAATATACGTTTCTGTTCCTCAAATATTCAGTTTTTTCTGATCAGTTTGTCGCATTTATGTTTGAGGTTTGATGTATTGGTTTCCGAAAACGAGACTTGATTCTGATCTTGCGTAAGTGTACCGGGATGCCGGGATATAACCTTAACACTATTGTCCGTAATAGATGTGGAGGAGGTGTATCATTATATGTCACAATGCTATATGTCATCAATGTGGTTAGATTTTATGTAAAACCTCGTAAACAATCAAAACCCTCGTCTCTATCTGGTGCCTTCAGGGGAAAAAATGTGCAATTTTTCCCTCCTGATCCGACCCTTGGAATTCGATAAACAATACATCGCCTCGGAAACACTATTCAGGATTATGTCTTTACTAGCCGCAAAGCCGCCCTCCGGGGGGAAACTTTTTGGCTAGCTCCTCCCCGGAGGGCTATTGGTGGGCCTTTGGCCCACCACCTGTGTTTGGTGGGCGAAAGGCCCACCAAACTGGACTCTCCAGATAGCCCCTTTTAACTTTCCTGAAATCATGGGATGTAGAAATTATGATCCCCCACCCATTCCTCACCATTACCCTTTCACCCCCCACCCATTCACTCACCCATTACCCATCACCCCCCACCCATTCACTCACCCATTACCCATCACCCCCCACCCATTAAACTCCACCATTACCCATCACCAACACCCCCATTCACTCCACCATTACCCATCACCCCCACCCATTCACTCACCCATTACCCATCACCCCCCACCCATTCACTCACCCATTACCCATCACCACACACCCATTCACTCACCCATTACCCACCCACCCCCCCACCTATTCCCTCACCCATCACCCCCCAACCCATCACCCCCCACCCATTCACTCACCCATCACCCCACACCCATTACCCATCACCCCCACCCATTCACTCACCCATTACCCATCACCCTACATCAAGGCTTCCTCAATTTCTCGCAACCCACTTTTGTTTTCACAATTTCTTCCGCTAATAGGCTGCTAAAAAAAAAAAAAAAGTGATCGGATCATCTCATAAGGGGGCTTATGACCTTCCCCTGGTCCCCAAACCCGATTCCAAAAATGTGCCATTGAGGTGTTTGCGCCACGGGGGGCGGAAAACCTATAACCACCACAACACAAAGACAGACAAAAACAGACAGACGACCGACAGACAGAACAGACAAAACTTTCGCTTATATTATTATAGATAAAGAATATAAACATTGAGCTACGAAAGTGTGGAAACGATGGGGACCCCAACCTGGCTTATGATGCTTTTCCCAAAACCGGGTTTACTGCTGCTGTGGAAAATGTAGAGACAACATTTGGACTGCTTATTTTGGTTGTAGGAAGTAGGTTAGGCATTTTTTTTTGGTTGTAGTTTACTGACACAAGTACAAAATGTCACGAAAAATGGGACTTTACGTAAATAAGGAAACTAGGAATATTAGGGGACTTTTTTAATATGAAGGACAAGGAGGAGGAGGAAGGAAAGGAGGAGGAGGAAAGGGAAAGGGAAGAAGGAGAGAAAAGGGAGGAAGAGAAAAGGAGAGGAGGAAAGGGGAAAGGAGGAGGAGGAGAGGAGGGAGGAGGAGGAGGAGGAGGAGGAAATTGAAGATGTGATAAAAAACGTAAAGACTAAAGCCACTAAATAACTGAATCCATGAAAAAATACACATACATAAAAAATTAAAAAACTGCGTTTAGTCATGTGTCTCCGAGGCGTATAATGAGGAGCCTTGACTTCCCAAACAACACGCGCTGATTGGCTCATTCTTTCCCTGC
>JACEEZ010022651.1:0-36161 GCA_016584305.1 Chionoecetes opilio
AAATTTAAGGTTGTCATGGTCAACATAGGCTATGCAAAAGGGAAATATAGAGTTTTCATTTCATGGCGTTATAATGAGGATTGTTGGCAAAATAGAAGCACGATCACAGGTGCCCCACAAATTCTACTAATACTGCAAAGCGGTATCACACGAGGCGTTTGTCGGATGTTTCGCAAACCAAACATGCTTTTGGTTTGGCCCTTTTCGTCGAACACTGACAAAACACTAGCACAGGGTTTGAGCCAACCGTTTTTCACCCAACAATAAAAACAAAGATGAAGCAAGCAGCGAGAGGCGCGGGATTGTTTTTAATGTTTAATTTTAGGGGCATATATTACGTAGTACGGTGATAAAAAAAGGGAGGTGTTTGTTAGAAGGAACTGCAGCGACAGATGAAGCGCGTTCATGGGGGCAAAGAGTTATAGTGGACGAAAAACTGCGCCCCGGTTGGGTTAAGTTTTCGGTAGTTTTAAAATTCCCGAGGGGGTCGAAGGGGGGCGGAGCCCCTCCCCCTTAGAAAGGGTTTGGTTCGGGTTTGGTTGGGTAAAATTTATCCCCGCAGGGGCGTGGCAGGCCCAAAAAACGAGTGGCGGGCGGGCGAACTCCCCGGGGCGGGCGAAAAATTTCCCCAAAGGCCAAAACCACACACCCAGTTGTGTAAGCAATTTTTGGCCCAGTGTGAAATAAAAACCATATTGTCAGTGTCTAGGGAAAGGACCGCGAGTCCCGTCCATTTTACCGGTCTTGATTTACAGGTGGCCCCCCGTAGTGTAGGGTTTGACGCTCGGCACAAAGAGAAGTCCGGGTTCGATCCCAGGGGGGAGCGGGGAAAAAGGGTGGTTTTTTAAAAAACCCCGGGGCCCCTGTCCCCCCAGCAGGAAGGGGTACCGGGGGTTAGCCGGGGTTTGAAAACCCCCTCCCGGGGGGTGGTTTTGGCCAACACATGCCCCAGCGGTAGATCACTACCCAGCAAACACAAAAAACGGAGGCCTCCGGAGGCCCCCGTATGTTTACCCGGGGGCCCGAGGAAGTGTACGACGTAGGGCCCCCTGGGATTTGGGGGGAAAAAAAATTGCCCAATGGCCCAAAACCCCCACACCCAGTTGTGTAAGCAATTTCGGTCCTAGTGTGAAATAATACCATATGTAGTCGTGTCTCAGGAAAGGACCGCGCAGTCCTCGTCCATTTTACCGGATCTTGATATTACAGGTGGCCCCTAGTGTAGTGGTTAGCCCGCTCGGCTCACAAACGAAAAAGTCCCGGGTTCGATCCCAGGCGGAGCGAAGACAGATGGGTGGTCTTTCTTAAAACCCGAGCCCCTGTCCACCCAGCAGTGAATGGGTACCGGGTGTTAGCGGGGGTTTGTGACCTCCCTCCCGGGGGTGGTGGCTTCGGCCAACACTATGCCCGAGCGGTAGATCACTACCCAGCAAACACAAAGACGGAGGCCCCCGGAGGCCCTCCGTAGGGTCTTCCCGGGCCCGGCCCGAGGGAAAGTGTAGGGACGTAGGGCCGCTGGGGATTTGCTCAGAGGTCACCGGGGGGCCGCCCCCAAAGCGGCCCGCCTGGGGCATATGACCATTTGCCGCTGTTATATTAACTGATTGAGGAATATTTACGGTTACACTTTCTAGCATATTGCAGATACAGTAATGTTTTTAGAGGTGTTCCCACAGACCATTAGCCGCTAAAGACTGAGGGGCCCGTATCGAGAGTCATGCTGAAGGGCGAGCGACAACCTTCGTTGACAGGAAGGGTACCAAAAAAGGGATATTTTTCGTTATGAAGAGCAGCGACGACGGTCGTCAAAGACACGAAGGTGACCGTGTTTTTGTGCCGACCTACGTCGCTGCTCTTCGTTCCGAAAAATATCCCTTTAGGGTACCCTTCCTGTCAACGAAGGTCGTCGCTCAACCTTCATCATGACTCCGGTACGGGCCATGGACTGTTCAACCACCCATAAAACATTACAATTATGCAATATGCTTAAGTACAAGCCAAAATATTTTGTCGTTATCCAGTAATATGATGAAGAGAACCACAAATCACTTTGGACTTCGTTTATTTTTTATTAACACAAAAAAATTCCGCATTGGTTTTACATGGTGGAACAGCCATGAAGAACGAGATGAATGAAGATTGAAGATTGTAATAGAGATCCATTTCAACATTTAAATAATTTGCAGGCCATACAAAAACATACAAAATTATAAACTAAAAAATTAACCAGATATTTTTGGTCAACCTTTTCATAACTCGAATTAGCAGGATTTCCTTCCTATTTTCTTTCCTGTACCTATCCATCCACCTTCATATACCACTCTGCTGTCATACCATCCTGTCTCTATAATATCATACGCCTTTCCTTTTAACATAAGGGCAGATGCGCTAGGGTCGACTCCACTGTAAATAAAAAAAATAAATAATAAATAAATAAATAAATAAAAAAATAAATAAATAAATTTAAATAATAAAATAAAATATATAAAAATTATATATATATGTATATATATATATATGTATATATATATATATTGTATATATTTATATATGTATATATTATATATATATTAATATAATTATCTAATAATATATATAATATATTATATAAATATATAATATTTAAATATATTTTATATATAATATGTATATATAGTCACTGCAAAAAAAAAAAATTAGGACAAGAAGTTTCAGATTTTTGCCCTTCTCAGTGAGTGTTAAAATTTTCGGGTTTGTCGTATATCTGCCATCTCACTGGGCTGGAGTTAGTCCTCACAGTGCTCCACATCGCTCAGGCTGCACTAAGATATGTATAAGGGGAGAGGGTTGCCATCTTTGCTCCTGCGCCTAAATTTCCCCATCACCCCACCTTCCTCTACCCCCTCCCCCAGGTCTACAGATGTATTTTGCCTGACAAATCAATCCATTGTTAAGAAGACACATATAGTCACTTTGTACAGTGGTGGCAAGTCCATGAGCCAGATAGCATGGGAGAACGGGAACCTCCAAAAATGCTGTCTCAATCTGGTGCATGCAGGCTCTAAATGATGAGGTTGGTAACTAGTTTGGTGGAAAAAGAGTTAGAACGACCTCGGAAAATGTCAAAGCCCTTGCTTGCTTGGTTTCTTTGTTTTCCCATGTTGCTTGGTCTTCTTTGACTTTTTCCCGAGGTCGTTCTAACTCTTTTCCACCAAACTAGTGGTGAGAGATGAGATGGTGTGAGACATGAATTAAGGAAGGGAAAAAAAAAAGAAAAAAAAGTTCCTTTTTCGCAGGTTTAATCCCTCCTCCTTTTCCTCTTCATGTCTCACACCATTCACCACCACAGCTGTCACTATAACACCCTCTTCCTCTTTCCCCACCAACACACCCCTCCCTCCCACGGCATCCACACAGCCCTAACTCCCCCTAAAACTACATCAAACACGGGAACAAGGATGCTACAGAACGTGTCTCTAGCTTCCTTGCATGGGAATGAAGCGTAAAGTATACATACACCCAGTTCCTGAAGTGAACAAGTTTTTTTGTCGGGCCTGCCTCTTTTTTTCTATCGGTGTCTGCCTGAAAATCCGTGAAAAATGTACTAGTTGTGACAGCTATTTGTATGTCTTTAAAAACATTTCTGTCGATATGTATGTGTATTATGAACGTGTTCTTGTATTATTTCTTTCCTTCATCTTTTGGTTTCATGTCTGGCTCAATAAAAAACAGGTATGAGACACTTTAATTCAGGTCAGTTAGGCATCAAGTGAGTGGGCCACCCAGACTGGTTTAAAACTCCTGCCGCACGGCGGCACGTCGATCGCACGCGCACCACAGGACACCCTTGAGCGAGGTATATTCTTGTAGCGTCCTTTGGCGATTTTGCCCCGCAGGGTATGCCTCCAATGATTGATGCGATCAGGCTTAAGTGTTGTTCTCCTGAGCCAACACCAGCCTGAGGAGTAGCTGCTCCACGGCACTGTTGTGCCTCTTCTTGCTCTATCTGGCATCTGCTCCCTTGCCGCATCCTCCATTCACCTGTCATGGTTTGTAGCTGAAGTCGGCGCATACACTGAAGCCGCCGCCTGCTGAAGATGTTCAGAATCAATTCTACAATATATAGTATGACTTCTACACTGATCATATTGAGAGCAGACGCACAACAAAATATTTTTTAAGTACATGTAATTGAATACGGTATGTATATGGCAACAGCCAAACATGTCTGTGAATGAGGACAGATAATGGAGTATGTACTGTAGTACATATTTAGGGCAAATCTTTTTTAATCCAGACAAATTATTACTGCCAAAAGGGGTCAGGAACCAAAAATGGCTTATGGTTAATATTTAATATAATGTGGCCCCTAAATATTGTCAGCAAAAATGCAACCCAGTCACAAATTCATAATAAAGGAAAGGCGAGATATGCTTGTAAACTTTCTGGTATATGTGATGTAACTAAATTTCCCACCAAAATGCATTCAGTTTATCATTACATGTTAGTATGGGATTACATTCATTAACTGAGAAGTTTGTAGAACCATCTCTGTCAGTGAATAGGTGGCATTTCCTTAGAAGGTTAGAGTCACAAAGGAGAAATTTGTGCAGAGGTTAGTAACACAGGTTCCAATGGAGTTGGCACCACACACTATAGGCACAGAAAGGAAAGGTAGGATTGGGCAAGCATTAGTGCTTACCCCCATACATCATAGAAGCAATATTATCACCTTGGTGGAAAGGTTGGGTTAGCATTAGTGAAAACAACTCTTCAACTACTCTTCTAGAATCTTATTCTCTTTCTCTCTCAATTTCCATCTTTACACACTCTTTCCAAAACCTGAGAAAAAAAAGAAAACAATCCCGTATTACAGTTTCTCAAAGGTGAAGGCCATGCTGTTGGGAGTAGGTTTACAAGTGCATCATGATGTGTACATTTCTTTAGTCACTTGTTCACTTAAAGCACTCCACATTACATATGAAGCATTCAATAAAAAAAATACTTAGAAAGTGAGTTGGGACATGGTGCAGGAAGTCCACAATGTAGACAGGTGTGCTGCAGTGGCAAAAGGGGGAAGAAAGGAAGACATGCTTAGCAATGACCCAGCAATGACAGAACAAGCTCCGAAGGATTCTGGAAGGAAATGTACAAAAATGTACATTAACATGTAGAGGCATTGTTGGCGTTATAGGTAGTTAGGATGTTCTGATGAAAAAAGATACCTAAATTGCCATTGCACCCTGGAAAAACCGAATGTTGCATCATGATAGATAAATACATGATATGTAAGCTCTATATTAATTCGACACACAAGTACTACCTACTATAACGATAACAGCATAGTTGTGCAAGAAAAAGGTATCACTGCATCTGGTATATACATGAACTATGAGGTGCTCGAAAAGTCTGAGGGCAACAAATTCTTTCTTAAATCCAATAGCTGTTGCTGCCTTCATCTGCATTGAGAACACCACCCATGAGTTCAGGAGAGAGAGAGCGAGAGCGAGAGAGAGAGAGAATTTAAAAAAAATGTAAAATTATGATGGCAAAATAATTGCCATTACATTTTTATAAGCTTTTTGAGCCTTGACACATTCAAACACACTTGTACAATAAAATATTATAAAACAACCATCAAAGGAATATATATCCATCATTATTATCTTAATCTACAATACATACATTTCCTGATTCTGAAGGCGATGTTCGCCCACACCACCTTGGTATTCATCCCTGCTGGTCAAGCGTTGGTAATTTTGAAACCAGTGCCCCCAGCGCCCCAGTTCTGGGGACGTTCCACATACCGAAGTCACGACTCCCCCATGATGTGATGGATCTGCGAGAAGCATTCATAAGTGTTATGTCTCATAGAAGTGATCAGTAATTTTTTTTTTAAAGTAAACATAATTCATGGCCCGAGCAAAAAATAAACGTAATCATCCACTTTAAAGCAAAAAAAATTACTACGCGTTACTCAGGTTAGGTTAGTTTACTGCTCTATTGAGGAAAAGAACGTGTGATGATTGAGGGTTAAAAAATATCTTCGTGATAAAAAAAAAATTAAAATAACAGTCCCCATAAGGGTGATATTTTCCGCAATAAGGAAGGTTCCCTAAAACCAATCTTACCCTAAATTTTTTATTGAAAAGCAACTAAACCCTTGTTTGCAAAACATAATTCAGTAAAGCTAATTTTAAAGTACCTTGAAATAAAATGTCCATGCATACAACCTCAGCACTCTGCAGTGTATCAAGCACCATGCTGCATCCTGGTCTGCGGCAATGGTAGATGCTTTATAAAAAGAGAATGAACAAATTAAAGGTAAAGAACATTTCTGCGTCGTCGGTTCTAATTTGGTGTTTTCCGGAATTCCTATCAGCGACAATTCCATGAACATTTCCACGATATTTCAAAACAAAGTTGTTGTTTTTATTTCAGTAATATTTCAATGTTACAAATTTACGGTAACTTGAAATTCAGTACCTTTAGACTACTAATTTAAGGTTTTCCTCGACTTACAGGTAATTGTATATGTGGGATGTGAATGGCGGAGGAATACAACATTTAATTATTAGTAACTGTGTGGCCTGCCTTTTCGGTAAACCCCGTGGGACCTCTAACATGGCGCAAATGAGTAGGAGATCGAGGTAAGGCGATAAAAATTCCCCGGACTGGCTCTGGGGAAGCCTTAGGGGGAATGTGTGGGTTTTCACCGAGGGGCGACCGTAGTGTAAACGGTAGCACGTCCGCCCGGCAAGTGGAAGGTCTCGGGTTCGATCCCCGAGCGGTGCCTGCCTTTTCGGTGAACGAAACCTCTGGGCAGTAGCTAACTAAAGAAAAAGTAATAGCCGAAATATAAAGTGTACGAATACACTTTTTGATTGATTATGGTAAAATAAATAGTTTAACGGGGGAAAGAATGAGGCTAAAGAATATATGGTAAAATTCTAGTCTTTGCCCATACTCTCCCACTTCCCCCAAACAAGTTTGGGGACCTGTGGGAATGCGGGGTTTTCGGGGTGGAAAACAAATTATGCGTCGGAAAACGTAATTAAGTTTGTTTAGGGGGGGTAAAATTTCCTTAAATCTAAGGTAATTTCCTTATATTTAGAGAAATTTTCATAACCCAAAATTTACCTAATCCTAGCGGGGGGCTTGACCCACCGATAACCTAACTAACCTAACCAAATCTAATCTAACCTAACCAAATCTAACCTAGCCTAACCAAATCTAACCCTAACCCACCTTAACCTCCCAGCGGGGTGTTGGGTTGTTTCTCGACACTTTGGTATCATTCTGTGAGGATCGTCAGGTTCACACGTCGGTCGCCACCCAATGCGGCCGCCCGTATGATCCCCATATATAGGGGGGCAGTCGCGCGTCATTTTTTGATTCTAAACTAACATAACTATATGTTAAACATAAGATATGTCATAAGTTATTAAAAATAACCTCACAATAACCCCCAAAAATTTCTAACCCAACCTCACTAACACCCCCTAAAAGTTTACTAAACCTAACCTCACTATAAGTTACTAACCTAACCTCACTCTAACCCCTAAAAGTTACAAACATAACCTCACTATAACCCCCAAAAGTTACTAACCTAACCTCACTATAACCCTAAAAGTTACTAACCTAACCCTAACATAAAACCCCCAAAAGTTACTAATCTAACCACACTATAGCCCCCTAAAAGTTACTTATATTGCCGTAGGGCGGCCGCATTGTGTATACATCCACGTCTCTGGACTCAGAAGAAATCCAATTAATTTTCCCTAGATCTAGGGAATTTTTATAACTTCCAAAAACTAAAAAAAAAAGTGGTTGCGACGCATATTTTGTACCCCAGCCATATATCCTGCATTCTCCCAGGTCCCCAAGCTAGTTTGGGGTCAAAGGGGAGTAGGGCAAACACTAGAATTATACCGAATATAGCAAGGAGCTATAGATAGGGCCAGTGACGACGAACAGCTATAAATACGGCAGTAGGTAGAGAGGCAGTGGCTATAGATACGGCATAACACGATAATATGAGCCCAACTTAATATTCGGTGTTTTGTAATCGTTAAAGATGTTCACGGTTTATGGAATTCTCGCCGAAACACCAACCGAGAACTCTCGCCGATAGTGGAACACTCGCCGACGTGTAAAGTTTCGAAGACAGTTCCACTTTTAATAGCCTTTCCTGATAGCCGACGGCGGCGACTGTTCTAGGTACCATGTTAAACAATTCTACTTCTCCTTACGAAACCTAGCTCACTTCATTCAACTAAAGCCATCATCAGCCATAAAAAAGTAACCTTTTAAACATATTTATTGCGACTGCGACTCTCAAAACACGGGATAAAAAGCTCTTATTTCATGTCACGAAATGGGCACTTTTTTTATGTTCACGCCAGTATTTCAAAAGTGTACATCATCTATGACACCTACTCACTTCATTCAAATTATTTAAGCCTCTCATCTTCCGTAACAAGTCCATAATGGGAAAAAAAAAAAAAATGAGAGGGCTTCCTAACCAGATAAATAACGAACTCATATATCTGATTCCTATATAATGTTCACCCGGGTAAATACCCCTAAAAAAATGATGTGCTGCTGCTTAACACCTAACACACTCCCTTCTATGTGTTTCATGTCCTAATCTTACACGGTATTACATTTCGATGGATGTAATGTCGGAGGCAGAGAGCTGTGTACGAAGCGAAGGAAAACCATTTTGGATTTTAAATTGTATTTTTTTTTAAGATTAGCTGACCTTAGTTTTAATCTGTACCACAGCACCCCAGAAAACAGCACCAAAGGCATGCACGAGGACAGTCACTATCTAAATGGACCAAACATTTAGCCCGAGAGTTTGCCGCATTAATATTTTCTTGTGCACTTCAAATATACACCAGCGGGCGGACGGAGATCTCAAGTCAAGTTTAAACCGCTGGTTATCACCACTGAGTATACTACATCAATATCATCACAAACTGTTGTTTTAGAATGTTTACACATAAAAGCAATACATTTTTCAAAAATTTTGTAACATTGATTTACAGATAATAAAATTTTCCTCTCTGAAAATACACCAGCGGCACTACGGCGGGCATTCGGGGGCAAGTTTGCCGCTGGTGGCCGCCGTTCGCCGCTCTAATGCCCACGTAGGCCCGCCGGTGGTGGTTAGCTGGGTATGGCTCTGAGGAATTATCCTCTAAACAAACAAACAAACACCACATTCTCTCCAACTCTTTCCGTCTCAATCCTCCGTCCCCTTGTCTCACCAGTCATCACACAGTCCCAGCAGCAATAACAGCCAGTCTCTTCCTGTCCTTTCAACCACCTCATTCATTTCACATCCCATTTCAGTGAAAACCACACGCATCATTTCCATTTTCTCCCCGATATACTTCTCAGATCTCATATTTTACTAGTAATCATTCTACCGCAAACACATCGAATCAGCTTCATATTTCTGAAAATCTATCACATATATAATATAGACTGATCTGTATTAATTTTACTGTAACATATTATATGATAGTGTTCATTTCAATGCTTAATAATTGCTAACACTATTTATAACTTACAGAAAAAGTATAGACTTATTTTGACCGCAGAGTATGTTCGACGTATGTGCAACAGTTTGTATAATTTCACAAAACCATTTCATCGAACATGTTCGGCGAAATGACCCTCGAAGTTCGACCAAACAGTACAAACCAAATGGCAAGTTCGACCAAACAGTCCGACGAAACGCCTTGTGTGATAGCCGCTGAAGGGAGAGAGAGAGAATAAAGAGAGGAAGGGAGAGAGAGAGAATAAAGAGAGAGGAAGGGAGAGAGAGAATAAAGAGAGAGGAAGGGAGAGAGAGAGAATAAAGAGAGAGGAAGGGAGAGAGCAAGTGGCTGGCAGTGACTTTGTAATCAGCTGTTTGGTTTGGACCCAGAAACCGGACGGCGAGCAAAACATCCCTTTATTTTAGCTGTTTTGACCCATTTCTACAGGACTAACGGCTACAGGACAGTGCACAAGGTAACTGTAAACACTTAGGGAGCTACGGGTATACAGGCAACCTAATAAACCCTTTAAAAAACCCTAAAATAAGGTAAAATAAAAGCATTTTTCCTAACATGGCGTATAGAATTGGTAATATTTTTATAATTTTGCCGAAACAGTCTGTTTTTTAGCTGTTTGGGCCCATTTCCGTGGATTGTCGGCTACAGGACAGTGCACAAGGTAACTGTAGACACTTAGGCAGCTACAGGTATACAGACAACCTAAATAAACCCTTAAATAACCCTAAAATAAGGTCAAATAAGAACATTTTCCTAACATGGCGAAATGTACCCTTGAGTACGTGTCAAGGTACCTCTAGTTTCTTTCTCATGTTGTTCCTTCCTCCAAGTCTTTGTTTTGGGTGGTACAAAGGTCGCCACTATAGTTTGTGTTTCTCTAGTTGTGACTTCTATTGGTACACTCACTATTGCAGCTCTTCCTTCTCCATACTCCACTTTGTTTATACTTTCACCCTTATATTTTGTCCTTATCATAACTCCACCACTTCTGTCCCCTTTTGCACATGTTGTAGTTATTACTTATCAAAAACTTGGTTTCTAAGCATTGAGTCTGTTAGACCACACCACGCCTGGATCTTTAGTTTAATAAATAATCCTCCGTTCCAGGCTGCTTGGTATCATCACATCTGTGTTCGTTTTACCATCGTCAGTCCACCCGGCCGTCGCGTGTGGTGGCCCGAGTGTTCCTTCGGTAGAGGTGTGGGGCGGGCAGCAGCATGAGTGGCCAGGAGCAGCAGGATCAGTCTGCCTCAGGGGGGGGAGGCACAAGGGTGATGGCAAAGAATCACCTGGAGGCAGGCAGCTCAGGCCACAAGGCACACAGTGAGCTGAAGTGCCAGCAGTGTGAAAAAAAATTCAATGAAAGAGTTGGTTTGAGAAACATTCCTTGACACACGTGGGGGTTAAAAAACCCATAAAATTTTTTGTGTGGGGGAAAAGTTTTACTACAATTTTTTTTTTTTTTTCCCTCACCACACACCCCCTGCACACAGTGGTTTTAAGAATTAGAATTTTGGGAGTGGGGGAAAAAAAATTTACTACAAAGGTAAACTCACCAAACACCCCCTGCCCACACAGTGGGGGTTTAAAAATTTATGAATTTTTTAAGTGGGGGAAAAAAGATTTACTAAAAATTGCCCCCCCTCCCCCCAACACCCCCTGACAAAATGGTTTTAAAAGAATTATGAATGTTTGGGAGTGTGGAAAAAAAATTCTAAAAATGGGTCACCTCCCCAAAAAAACCCCCTGACACACAGTGGGGGTTAAAAAATTTTATGAATGCCTAGGTGTGGGACAAGTTTTAAATACAAAGGGTGAACTCACCAAACACACCCTGAAACACAGTGGTTTTAAGAACCTAAAATGCCTAGAGTGGGGGAAAAAAGGTTTTATACCACTAAGAATCCCCCAACACACCTTTAGACACACTTGCTTCCCGGGATTTTCAATTTGTGTATTTGTGCAAGTTTTTTTAAAAGACAAACCCTTTAATTTTCCCGGGCCCACATGAAGATCCCTTTTGAGGGGGGTGTGTTGTGGGGAAAAGTGTGGTTGAAACCGGGGCCTTTGGGGGAGTGGGGCCCCCTGTGGGGCATGGGGGGTTGGGGGGGCAGTGTGTTATATGTGGGGTTGGGCAGCCGTGCCCTTGTGTTCTTGAGGGAGTAAGGGGCCCCCAAAGCATTTGTTGGGTTGGCATTTGCAGGGGGTGACTTTCAATAAATGTCCCCGGGGTTTTTAAAGGGTTTTCTCTGTGATTCCCTTTAAAAAAAAACAGTCTTTCCACCCCAAAAATTTTACCTCCTATTTGCTGCAGGTCCATATATGATATCGCATAAACCTTACTCGGGTCTCTTCATCTTTGGGACACCCGCAGGAAAAGTGTTTACAACTGTTTAAAAAGACAAGCCAAAAATTTTTCTACAAATAAAGCCCAGTGCGACAAATTTAAAAAAAAACGAGGCTAAAAAATATTTCCCCCTTTGTCTATTTCATGCAGGTTTTTTCCCTAAAACCCGATCAAGTATCCTGGAAAGAGGGAAACATGGATACTAGTGGGGGAACATTCCCCTAAATATGAAGGCAAATTAAAAACCAAAAAGGCAGAAAATTTTTCCTAAAAAGGGGTAGCTAGTGCCATTAAAGGCAAGGGTGAAAAATAAAATCCAACAGATTGGGGAAAAAGGGTTTTAGGGGAAAACACCATGAGTTTGAATTTAAAACAGTTGGAGTTGTTACCCCCTAACAAAAAAATAAACATTGAGGGAAATACAGGGGGCCCCCCATACTTACCTACGTTTTTTGGGGTTTTTACGAACTTGCAAAAGTACAAAAGTTTTCCGCATTCCCCTTGTCACTAAATGAACCCCTGCACACCCCACCACTGTCAAAAGAACAAAAAATAACTACAGGTTTTAGGCCAATATTACTCAACAGGGGGCCTATTTGTTAGTTAAATGGTCTATACAGCTTTTAAACCCAAAATTACTCCCCCATTTGGGTATATTCTATCAGCTTAAAAGGGGCTATAAAAGCTTATGCCCAATATTACTCCACAGTGCCTATATTGTAAACAGCTTAAATGGTTATACAGCTTATACCCAATATTACCAACATGCCTATATTTTATCGCTTAAAAGGTCTATACAGCTTATAGCCCAATATTTCTCCACAGTGCCTATTTGTATCAGCTTAAATGGTCTATACCCGCTTATAGCCCAATATTTTCCAAAAGTGCCCATTTTTGTATCAATTAAATGGTCTATAAAAGCTTATAGCCCAAAAATTACTCAAAAGTGCCCCAATTGTATCAGCTTAAATGGTCTATACAGTTATAGCCCAATATTCTCAACCGGCCTATATTGTATAGCTTAAATTTGGGCTATACAGCTTTGAGCCCAATTTTTTACTCCACAGTGCCTTTTTTGGATCAGCTTAAAAAGGTCCCATACGTAGTGTCAAAGGTTCCTTTCTATTTCCATCACAACCAGACATGGGAATGAAAATAAAAAAAGATTATGTTTGATTTTGATTTATTCCCCTCCGGAAAAATTTTTGATTATGATTTGATTTTGATTAGTCGTTTTTTTCCTTTTTATGATTATGATTTGATTATGATTATTTTGGGTCTACGTATTTGTGATTATTTAAATTTGATTTTTTCTTTATTGCTTGCTTTTTGATTAGAAATTTTATTTTAATCACATTTTTTTTGTGATTTTTTTGTACAAAAGTAATGATTATTATTTAAGGGCATTTTTTTTTTCAGTTAAAACATTGTCAACGTGTTTTTTATTGCAATTGTCACTAGCTTAAAGGGGAGTCGACCTTTTTCAAACAAAAGGGAAATTACCAAATTCACACACCTCACTCTTACCGATTTTTTGACCCAAAACCAATGGCTTTAAGAAACCCCTGGACCAAATATCGGCTTCCTGAGGGAAAAAATTGCTGGCAAATTAGTATACATTTATCACTGTTAAAGTAATACAAGTATACATTTTATCACTAAAGTAATAAAAAGTATAAATTTTTCACTTAATGTAAGTACAAATAAAACATTTAAAAAAACCCCCTGGGTTTAAAAAAAAGGGGGGAAAAAAAATTTTCAAGTTATACCCTTTATCACTGTAATGTTGGACAAATATACCAAAACAAGGGTTCAGTCAAACAGTGCAATAAAAAATTTTCTCACACTTTTTGGCTTCATCATCTCATTTTTTCTCGGCATTTATGATCACATTAAATTTTAAGAATTTTCCCGAATCTGCCCCACTTTTTTGACTAGACGGTAAAGGATGCGTCCCAGTGTGACAATATCTGGAGGGTCAAAATTTCCTTTTAAACTTTGTTTTGTTACATCCAGCCGCCGCGTCGCCCCTTTCCCGCAAGCGGCGGGGGAAAAGTTTGGGTGGGGGATACAGCGAGAGAAAAGTGACCGGTTGCAAGCGACATTTTTTCTTGCCCCCCCCAGAAAACGCAAAAAATGTAAGGGTCTAATTTCTTTTGCAAAAATGCTTGGACCGGAAAAATATATATATGAAATTGGCTACCTTTTTTTTAGGAAAAATTTGAATTGCTACATGGAAAATAAATGAAATAAAACACAAAAAATCACATTTTTTAAACATTTATTATGAAAAAAAAATATGATTATGATTTGACTTGATTAAAACTTGGGAGCTTCATATTTGATTATTTATTTGATTATGATTATGTAATCCAGCCTTTGGGTTTTTGATTTTTTTTTTATTTAAAAATCATAATCAGCCCAAAGTCTGATCACAAATGGCTGGCTGGGCCCGGGCTGACCCCGGGCTGACTGGCTGGGTGAAATGACTGGCTACTGACTGACTGACTGGCTAAACTCTAAGGGGTTTCCAGACAAATGTTTTGGGGGAAAATAACATGAAAACCACCCGCCTATTTTTTAATTACTCACAGGTTTGGGACGTATCCCCTGAATGTTTTGTAACTTGAAAAGTTGGTAAAAGTTACAGGTTTTGAGTTTCCCTGGTGGTTTTTTTGCCATTTTTGTTTGGAAAACACCGCCGTAGATAAAAGTCAAATCGCCAAACCCGCCCCTAATGTCGCCAGGCTCCTCTATTACGAATTAAGCCTCACTAAATGCTGTGTCTGTGCCACTGAAGATTTATACACAGTAGTTTATATCATGACTGATAATCTACCCTGTTTTAAAAGTTGGTTTTTTGCTTTGTAGCTGCAAGTATAGTCACTACAGAAGGAATGAGAGAAGAGAGAGAGTGGGGAAAGGAAGATGAAAAAGGAGAAGAGAGAGGGAAAGGGGAAATAAGAACATAAGAAAATAAAGGGAAACTACCAAAAGGCCGCGAGTCCTAAAACGGGAGTTCCTGTCACCTAACCTACCACATCCACCTTTCATCCCCCTCCATGAACCTTCCAAACTCCCCTTTAAAGCTCCCTAATGCTCAAACCCCTAACTTTCCTGTCTAATGAGGCCATGCCAGTCATTACCACCCTATTTTTTGAACCCGTTTTTTTTTTATTTCCTTTCTAAAAACTAAAGCTTTTTCCCGCTTGAAACCGTGATTCTTGTTTCTAAAACCCCGGTTAAAACCGTAAGAACTTTTCTACCCTCCTTTTTTAAATCCTTTATCCACTTTGAAGAAGGGGGAGAGGGGAAAAAAGAGAGGAAGGGCGAGAGAGAGAAAAATTTTCCATTTCTTTCTCTTTCTCTTCCCTTTTTTTCTCTTCCCTCTTTTCTCTTTTCTGCTCCTGCCTCAAATCTCCAGGCGTTCGCCCTTTTCGGCAGACGCTATGGGGTTGGTTAGGTTAGGAAACGTTAGTTAGGTTAGGTTAGGGTTTGTTGACCATTATCAGGGTACTTTGTGTGGGAATCACAATGAGGTTATTTTCAAAGAAAATTCCTGTGGTTAGTTTTCGGAGCTACAGTCATGCCTAGGGGGCCGCCAGCTGCCGAAATCGGCGAACGCATGGGGAAACCCTGAGAGCACCTCAGAGCACCTCACCGCCTCTCTGGAGGACTGTGGAGGTGTTCGTATATCCGTTATGTACTTTTTTTGGGTGACATTCCTATGTAAGTTTATGACAAATGTACCATTTTACATTGCATTTTTAAAGTATTATAACTATTACTAAAGAGATTGTTTATTATTTTAGTGTATTATGGCCAAATTACAAGTTTTATCGTGCTAGCCACAAGTCTTAACAAGGGTTCGGACGCATTGAAAGTTTGGGCGGGATTGCTGGGGGGATTCGCTGGAGAATTTTAAATATTTGTGACTTCTTACCTGTTAAAAAGTCACCTACTCTACTCCTTACTACTCCTTACCTACTCCTAATTAAAATACAGTTCCTTTGCATGTCGTTGCGCATGAATGAATGTTGAATTGGGTGAGAATTAAAGGAAAACAGAAACATTTACGGGAGGGGGGTCTGATAAGATTTTCTCATGCGCGCAAATCTGATTGGCCAGGCTCTTGAAACCACCACCCACACCCACGACTGTATATTTTTACAGGAAAAGAGTAAATTTGGGTGCCGGGGTTGTCTCTGCTCAGTTTTCTGTACACGCAAAAGAGTAAAAAATAAGTGGGCGGAGCTTAAATAAGTAAAATTTTACTTCCAAGGGACGCACAAAATACGCCTATGGTCTATACGTAGTGTCAATGGTTCTTACTATTACCATAAACAACCAGACGGGCATCATTATAAAAAATGATTATGATTTGATTTTGATTTATCATCCCGGAATAATTTTTTATTATGATTAGATTATGATTAGTCGTTTTGTCCTTTTTAAATGATTATGTTTTGATTATGATTATTTGGCTTTTACGAAATTTGTGATTATGATTAGATTGTTTCTAGCATTGTTTGGGCTTATGATTAGATTATGATTATAATCACATTTTATTGGGGATTATTTGTACACAGTAATGATTATTATTAAGGTCATTTTTTTGTTCAGTTATACATTAGTCAACAGTGTTTTGTATGCAATTGTCCTAGCTTAAAGGCATGTGCAAACTTGTCAACCAAAGGCAAATTACCAACTTCACACACCTCACTCTTACCCGATTTGCTGACAATACCAATGGCTATTAAAAAACTGAGACCACTATCGGCTTCCTGAGGAAATGTTGCATGGCATTAGTATACATTTATCACTGTAATGTAAGTACAAGTATACCAAAACAAGGGTTCAGTCAAACAGTGCATAAACATTTTCTCACACTTGTTTGGCTTCATCATCTCATTGTTCGGGGTATTATGATCACATTAAATTTCTAAGCACGTTTCCTGAAACTGCACACTTTTCTGACTATGACGGTAAAGGATGCGTCCCAGTGTGACAATATCTGGAGGGTCAAAATAGTCCTTTGATCTTTGTTTTGCTTACATCTCAGCCGCCGCGTCGCCCTCTCATGCAGCAAGCGGCGGGGGAACGTTTGCTGCGGGGATACAGCGAGAGAAAAGTGACCGCTTGCAAGCGACATTTCTCTTGCTCCCCCGCAGAAAACGCACAATGTAAGGGTCATACTTTTTCAAACATGCTTGGACCTGGAAACATAAAATATAATGAAATTGGCTAATTTATTTAGGAGAATTAGAATTGCTACATGGAAAATACAATGAAATAATCACAATAATCACATTTTAATCATTGATTATTATGAAGAAAAATATGATTACGATTTGACTATGATTAAAGCTGCAGCTTCATATTTGATTATGATTTGATTATGATTATGTAATCACAGCCTTGGATTATGATTTTTTTTATTAATAATCATAATCATGCCCATGTCTGATCACAACTGGCTGGCTGACTGACTGGCTGACTGACTGACTGACTGACTGGCTGGCTGACTGACTGGCTGACTGACTGACTGACTGGCTACACTCTAAGGCTTCCGAGACATGTTGGAGGGATGAAATATACATGAAAACCACTGCATATTTATAATTACTCACAGGTGGGTACGTATCTCTGAATGTATGTAACTTGAACGTTGGTAATGAGTTACAGGTAGAGTTCCGTGGTGGTTTTTTTGCCATTTTTGTTGGAAATCACCGCCGTAGATAACAGTCAAGTCGCCACCTGCACTAATGTCGCCAGGCTCCATCTATTACGAATTATAGCCTCACTACTGCTGTGTCTGTGCCACTGAAGATGATACACAGCAGTTTATATCATGACTGTATAATCTACGCTGTTTCAACGTTGTTTTATGCTTTGTAGCTGCAAGTATATGTCACTACAGAAGGAATGAGAGAGAGAGAGAGAGTAGAGAGAAAGGAATGATGAAAAAGAGAGAAAGAGAGAGAAGGGAACATAAGAACATAAGAAAATAAGGAAGCTACAAGAGGCCGCGAGTCCTACACGTGGTAGTTCCTGTCACCTAACACTACCTACATCCACCTTTCATCCCCATCCATGAACCTATCCAGCTCCCCTTTAAAGCTCCCTAATGACTCAGCACTAACTACCTGTCTAATGAGGCCATGCCAGTCATTCACCACCCTATTTGTGAACCAGTTTTTCCCTATTTCCTTTCTAAATCTACGCTTTTCCAGCTTGAATCCGTGACTTCTTGTTCTACCCTGGTTAAAAGCCGTAAGAACTTTTCCTACCTCTCCTTTATTAAATCCCTTTATCCACTTAGAAGAAGGGAGAGAGAGAATAAAGAGAGGAAGGGCGAGAGAGAGAATAAAGAGAGAGGAAGGGAGAGAGAGAATAAAGAGAGAGAATAAAGAGAGAGGAAGGGAGAGAGAGAGAATAAAGAGAGAGGAAGGGAGAGAGCAAGTGGCTGGCAGAGACTTTGTAATCAGCTGTTTGGTTTGGACCAAGGAATATAGAGGACAAGGAAGGTGGAGTCCTATGTAAGCAGAAAATCCCTGCCCTATGCACTTGCTGGCGCTTAGATGGCGCTACCGTCGCCTCTTCAGGGAATGTAAACAAACAGACCCACAAGGCCCACATGGCTACTGACACCAAAGACGCAAGAATGCCGCCCGCCGCCTCTCGCTATTGCTACTGTGTGTGTGACAAGAAGAGACGTAAACACCCTGGAGTGAGGCTGCAGTTGTTCCCGAAAGATGCTAGAAGGTATGTAAGTGTCGTTTTAAAGGATATACGAGTCAATAAGAGAAAATCCAGGGTGACCAAATATCCTTAAAAAAGAGCTACCCTTTATGAGCGCTCCCTCCCTTGCCTCTTAAGCTATCACTGGGCATGTCTAACTCTAAAGGGCTCAAGGTAGTCAAGCCTGCCACCGTGCTGGCGAAAATAAAAAAAACTAGATAAGCCCGTTACCGTGCACACGGGATACAGTTGATTCGGGCCGCCAGTTGAATCAGGCCGCCTATATTAAATGCATACTGGACGAGGAGTTTCGCGGTCGTTTTCAGAGACACAGACTATTTTTTCTTGGCCTACAATAGGTGCTTGGGGAGCGGAGCCCCCCAGCTAGGTGGTGTGGTTACATTTGGTTAGGAGGTTAGGTTAGATTGTCGAGTGGGGTCAGTTGTGCAGTCAGTTCGTATAAAAGTTGTTTCGTACACCAGTAGATTCGTACTCCAAAAAGTTTTTCCTATACGAAACCATAGTCGTTTCGTACACTCAATTCAGTTGAAAGTTGGTTTCGTACATGACAAACCTTCTTTGGTGTTGTGATTAAATATATATATATATATATATATTATATATATATATATATATATATATATAATATATATATATATATATATTGTTCCAAACCCGCCCTCCCACAGCCGCCCAACGGACTTGCCTCTCTTGCTGCGCCGGCCAGACGCGTGGGAATGATCGGCTCAGTCCGGATATGTGTCTAATCGGGACCAGACGCAATGAATCCCCTAAGGCCTTGAGCACGGGCTCCTCACACGGGCACATCACCACCACGGCACACACATAGACAGGCACATGCGGAATAACACACTCGTATCCTTTCCAGACTATAATTGTAATAGGTAAACACTACAGAAACAACCTCACGCCCACCGTGAGACACAACAGCCCCTCCTCATAGGCCCGATCACTTGTCGACCGTCGCAGCCCCAAATGTTCCCTCCACTGCAACTACAGTCACTGTTATGCACCTTATAACATACCAGTCACCACACTCAACACACTATGCCACCGGATGGTGGGGACAAGGAGACTGGTTATACCCTCACGGCATCCACCCCACGCGCGCCCGCCATTCGCCAAACCCACGGCCACTGCTACCTATTTCACCCAAGCTCAGGGGACTATTCCTCCACCCTTCTTGCCTGTGAACCACCACTAGCCCTACCGTAACCCTGTTTCCTGGTGGACGCGTCGTATCCTTCGGGTGGTTTCCTGCCGGAGATCCTTTCCCAGTGGTATGCCTCGCCTCCGTTTTGTTCCACGCGGTCTCCTCCTCTTCCTCCTCTTCTGGCCACCACAACCCACTCACCATCCCTCAACCTCAACCTGAGCTCGAGTTGTGGCGCGTTCGTAACACTGCCCTCCCGTCACAAAAACTGGCCGACCTCGGCCAGCCAAAACTAAAAAGAAACAGAAAAATCATAATACAAGGTTACATGCACATATAACACAAAATCCTCAAATGAAGGGCAACTCGCACCATCATTAAATAAACCACCTATTACCAAACATTACCACCCCAAGGTTTCACAACTGCAAGTCCCTCCACCGCCATCCACCAGCCCGCCACTGCAGTGTTGGAAAGTCATACCAGGTCGCCCTCGTCTTCCACGCGAGACACACCAGCAGGAACACAGCTGCTACCTCAACCAGGCGCCACAACACAGCGGCCGCCACAGGCCACAGAGGGACTTCCTCTACCCCTTGGCCCACCTCAGAGGTAACCACGGCCCAGGAGTCTTCACACTCCACTGGACCTCCGCAGCTCTAACCCGGCTCCACTGCTCCAGTCTCCGCGGCAAAGGCGCCACGACTTCCCGATCGACCATGCCCTCCAACTGCAAGGCGCCGGTGACGGTGCGACAGGACTTACCAGCAGCACGCTGTGGCTGGCACTGCCTGGAAGCGGGCACGGTGCAACCCCCCACCGTCGTAACAAGCAGTTACCGCCACTTGTACCAGCTTCGGCGGGGGCCACACACTGCAGGAGTAGCTCAACTGCTCTTCGTTCCCCCGATAGCACGGCGGAGGCAGGTATAGGTGCGCCTTTTTCGTCCTGGCGCTCCGAGGCCTCCAATGCTTGCGGTGCAACTTCCCACGCTCACTCCGGCGGCGCCTCTTCTTCCGGTGGTTCCATGCCGAGGCGAAGCGAGTGGGTTTCTTGCCCTTCCACAGTGGGCTCTTGGCCCGCACCCGTCTGAGAGGCAGGCCACCAACCAGGCTTTTCACGCCGCTCCGGCCACCGCCCAGGCCCTTCATGCCTTTTACGCCTCTCCTGCCGCGCCGGCCAGCCCCAAGGCCCTTCTTGCCTTTTACGCCTTTCGCCAACGCCGCGACTCAGGCCAGACAGGCCTTCCACGACACTGGCGCATCCAGCTCCCGCGGCCTGTGTCGTAAGTCGCCACATTCCTGACGTGCACTCGGGCCCGCACGACGAGGCGGAGGCTCGCGTGAGCTAGGTGGGGTGGGTAGCGAGAGGGGTAGGCCTACACTCTCCTTACACTCGACAACACGCACCACCTCACGCTCACAGGCCGCGGCCGCGCTCTCCCCCCCAGACTCGTCCTTCACAATCACACCCACGACTGGGTCACAAGCCGCGGCCCCAGCGCTAGCCACACGCTCAGACATATCACCCACGGCAACTGGTACCGAGGTAGGTTCCTCTGCTGCCGCCTGCTCGCTGGGTTCGAGGCTGGTTAGAGGAACCAGCCCCATGTCGCCCGCGCCCTCCTCCTCCGGCCAATAAGTGCGTTCCTCGTCATCCTCACTGCCACACGGCTCTGGCGTCAAGACGTCTGCCTCGGTGCCATCCTCCCAACTGTAGTGGCCTGGACCCTCATTTATCAGCCTTGCCTGGGCGTCGAAACTTTCATACACCCTCGTGTCAAACCTGTCAACAGCTTCTGTTTGTCTGACAATGGCTTCTGTTTGAGCCCATGTCATTTCCACCTGCATTCGTAATACCCGCAAGATGTCAGCCAGAGTTGGCTGTTCACCACTTCCGTCCTGCATGGTGTGCCGTATCCCTTAACGCGCCTGCCGTACTTCTAGACCCGTGCCCGTACCTCTTTGGCCCTCACTCTACGGCGCCGACCAGAGCACACAACAACATCCCACTTCTGACACCAGTGTTGCAAACCCGCCCTCCCACAGCCGCCCAACGGACTTGCCTCTCTTGCTGCGCCGGCCAGACGCGTGGGAATGATCGGCTCAGTCCGGATATGTGTCTAATCGGGACCAGACGCAATGAATCCCCTAAGGCCTTGAGCACGGGCTCCTCACACGGGCACATCACCACCACGGCACACACATAGACAGGCACATGCGGAATAACACACTCGTATCCTTTCCAGACTATAATTGTAATAGGTAAACACTACAGAAACAACCTCACGCCCACCGTGAGACACAACAGCCCCTCCTCATAGGCCCGATCACTTGTCGACCGTCGCAGCCCCAAATGTTCCCTCCACTGCAACTACAGTCACTGTTATGCACCTTATAACATACCAGTCACCACACTCAACACACTATGCCACCGGATGGTGGGGACAAGGAGACTGGTTATACCCTCACGGCATCCACCCCACGCGCGCCCGCCATTCGCCAAACCCACGGCCACTGCTACCTATTTCCCCAAGCTCGGGGGACTATTCCTCCACCCTTCTTGCCTGTAAACCACCACTAGCCCTACCGAACCCTGTTTCCTGGTGGACGGTCGTATCCTTCGGGTGGTTTCCTGTCGGAGACCCTTTCCCCCAGGGGTATCCCTCCCCCCGTTTTTTTTCCACGGGTCTCCTCCTTTTTCCCCCTTTCTGGCCACCCAACCCCACTCCCCATCCCTCAACTCAACCTGAGCTCGAGGTGGGCGCGTTCGTAAAAAATTTTATTTATTTTGTATTGAAAGCAACGTAGTTACCTCTCAAACATTTTTTTTGATCATATTTTTCTGTAGGCCCATTAGCATCACGGAGATTGGGTAGATGTGGGCAGGGGGGGACAGCTCTACCTTTAAACCCCGGAAATATGGCCCCACGTGGTTTGTACAACTATGCATTTTGTTTCATAAACCCCCTTTATATTAGGGTGTATTTATTTTATTAATGGTTTCCACCCTTACAGTGTTTTGGGCAAAGTTTTTTTTTTCTCTTTTAAATTTATATGGCTTTAGCTTTGGCAGGTACAGTATCAATTTTCAAATTTTAGACGGGGATTATACTGTATTTTGTTTTGAAGATTGTTTTGCCCTTTGATGTTGGAGTGTGCCTAAACCCCAGTACCAGCCACGCCTCCAAAACCACTAAGCCACAGCCACGCCCCCCACCAATCAGTCACAGCCACAGCAAATGGATGGTTTTGAGAGAAAGTTACATTTTGATGATGTTGCTCCACTTAAAATTATAGTCTGAGATGTAATTATACCTTTTATCGACAAAATTCCGTATACAGTCTCAGAAGATATCAAAAAATGATGGTTTTCGGGGTTGTCCCAGGACCCTTGCTTCCCTTTTCCCAGGTGCCCCCTCCAGAGACCAGTGCCTCACCTAATACATGCTGTAGAGGTAAAAACCCATCGAGTTTTTCCTTTTTTAAAAATTCATAATACCATTTATGTTTGTTTTTTATTATACTGTCATTTTCTTTTTTATCCCTAAAACTGCAAACAACCTTTTCCTCATATACATTTTCCACTGTCCTCCTCATCTTCTTTACCCACTTCCTATTCACCTTTTAATTTCCTTCCTACTCTAACACCTCATTTCATGCAGAACAAAATGAAAATATTTTTGCAATTATCTATTTAACTAAAAAAAATTTTTTCAAAGATGGTGGAACAGCAAACTGATAGTGTCACCAGGATGCCCAACCCTAAAAAATCCCCCAAAAGTGTAGTTTTTCAGGAATTTTTTTTTTGCTTTTTCCTCTACATGCATGATTTTATTTTTTAAGAGACTAAAAAATCATACGGATTTTTTTGCATATTATTTTTGAAAAAGTTTATTTAATTTCATAATCTACCAGTCGTCTCACTCTTGCATTTTCCCTTTTTACACTATCTACTCCAAACACTTATCCCCCCATTTATCGGGGGGTACCCTCTCACATCCCAGCATTATTTTACACAATAATCCTTGTCTTTAAATTTTCGCCCTTTTTTTAAGTGCCCTTTCATTTCCTTTTCAGTGTTCTGTGTTTTCCCCACCATCACCCTCCACAGCTCTTTCCCTTCCCAAATTTATAGACATATCAGCAAATCATCCATATACATTTATAGTACAAAATTATGTGTAAGTTATTTATGTAAACTTGAAACATTTCCATTTTCGGGACACCAAAAAGAAGCCTCCTACGAAACCCATCTACGGGCTGCGTATGCGATACAGCAAATGGGGGGGAGGCGGTTAACCCCCACACCATGATAGCGACGGCTCAATTTTCGGGCCCCCGGAGGTGTTTGTTTTTTTTTTAAAGGACTATCTTCTTCTTTTGTGACCTTTGTCGCTTAGTATCGTTCATAGGACTCTTCCATTCATCTCCTTCGTTAACAAAACTTGTTAAAAACCCCCTTTGTTTATTTCACCTGGGAAAGACATTTTCATCAGCTTTCAACCCTTTGTTATTAAACCCAATTCATTGTCTTTTGTGTGTTCTTACCCCCAGCACTCTTGGGAACCCCTGGTGATTTTCAATACTTTCAGTTTCCTTTTCTGCCCCCATACAGCCCTAAAAACCCGTACCGGGGGTTCTTTTGCTCTAGTTCCCGTCCCACTCCTCTTGCCTGGACTGTTACTATTGACGCTAAAAGCTTTCCCTCTGACTCCTATACTTGTGCATTCCAAAAAGACATGTTTAAGTTTCTTTCGCTCCTCCCTTAGCTCAATTCTGGTTCTCCATTTCCCTGTCTTCCGTGATTTCCCAAAGGTGCTGTTCTGCTTTGTAGAGAAAAACTTACTCCCCCAGCCCCTACATGCCGGTCACCCCCCCGGGTTTTTCTTTTTCCACCTGTACCCTGAAACTTTGCTTTCCTGACCATTCCCTCCTCCCATTTAACTACCCTTATCTCATTATTTTTTTGAATCTCTTATCTCCCTCTTTTTCCCATTTCTCCCCTTTTTCCCCTCTCTTTTTTCCTTCTTGGTGGTACTTGATCTTTTTCCTGTGTATTTTTCTTTGCCCATTTATCTTCAGTAAGTCTCAATTTTCTTGTGGACCCCAGTTTTCCTTTTAATTTACCCTTTTCCCAAAAGGTGCCCCAAACCCCATGTCCCCCCTTATGGCCTCTACATCGGGCCCCCTACAAGTACTAGCCCCCCATCTGCTACTGTTTTCTGAGCCTTTACCAAGTGCTGATGTTCCCCTTTCCCTGTACGGGGCCCACTTCTGCCCCATACAGACAATAGGTAAGCCACCCCTTTCCATAAATCCTCCCTACTTCATATGTATTAGTGACTGAAAAACCCCCTTTTTAAAATCGCAATTCCTCCTTCCCCTTGCCTTCTTTAAACTTTCCCTGCTTTTCACCGCCCTACCCCTTCCTTTTACTTCCATCCTAGTTAATATTACTTACTACTATTTCTAGGACATTATTCGAACAGCCCTGCCCCTACCTTCACTTTAAACTCTATACTTTACTTTTTTTTCACTAAATTCAGGTCCCCATTCCCTTCCTACTTTTTTGTTATGTGTAAAATCTCCCCCTTTTTCATCCTTACTTTCTCCCATGACTACATCATCGCTGGGCCAGACATCCTAACTTCTCCCACCAATTGCTACCCTTTTACTGGATTCCCTGATTCTCACGATGAGTTCCTCAAAATACAGATTAAATAATGTTGGGGACATGACAGACCTTGCTAACTCCAATTTTATTTCCCTTTCCCCACCTTGCCTTTCCTAACCACTTTGCTCCTCTCCAACATCTTGTTTTCTCTATCCAAAATTTCAATTTCTCATTTAAAATCATTTAAAAAAAACCTTGGCTGTATGTTCATACAGCTAGGGGCCTATAAGGATTCCTCCTTATCTTTTCCCTCCTCCTTTGGTATTAGGGTCACTTTCTTTTTCCAGTCCTGTGGCACGCACCCTTGCTCAGCACTGACAATGTTATATTTTCCCTGTTTTACCATTTCTCCTCCATATTAACAAACCCCAAGGGGGCCCCACTGCCCCCTGCGCTTTGCCGTTCTTCAAAACTTTCAGTACCTTTTTTCTACCTCTCCAAGCTCAATTGGACTTTTTTCCCCCATTCCCCTTTTCATGTAGACAAATGTTTTCCTTCCCTCTACTTCCATGTCCTTTCAAATTACTTTACTCCAGTCCCCTTCTAAAATGATTCTTTTTCATCCTCCTTTCAGTATCTTTTCCCTCTTATTTAAATTTTAAATTTTTCTGGTTAATCTTCGTCCACCGGGGTTTTCTTTTTATTTTTTTTCCATCCTTCATTTTCCCTCTTCCCCGAGGGTAAACTTTTTAGTTCTTTGCCTGCTGCAACAAGAGTTTCTTTAAATTTTTTTATTAATTTTTTGTCATTGCTTTTTTAATGTTTCTTGAAGACTGCTTTGTTTTGTGCTCTGTGGTACTGCTGTACTGTTCAGCTTTTTCTTTTCTATTTTCCCTGCATATATGTTTCCTCCACTTTTTTTGCAATGCTTTCAACTGCAAATATGTGTTCCCCTAATATTTGTTTGAAAATAGTATTTTTAAATTTTTGTATTTAATTTTTTTTAATTTTATTTATTTATTTTTTTTTGTTTGTTTTATTTTCCCCTCATATATTTTGGCATTTGGATCTTCCTTTTTTTTCCCTCATGACTGCAGGACAAAAAACGGGTTTGTCCCGTTTTTTTACGCTGTTATTCGAAATGGTTTCCATTTAATTTTCCTTGCAGTAGCTCTAATCTTATAAATCTGCGATATTTGTATTGGTTATATGTCTTTTACATACCTTTTTTTCCCTGTTTTGCCCATTGAAAGTATGCTAAAAGCTTTTGCTTGTTGCTTTTTGTTCTAAACATTATGATGTATAGAAAAACGTTGCCCACCATTGCTAAAAGGTTTCTAACATAAAACCGATGTGTTTTCTGTCATGGGTGCAGCAGTTTTGCAAAAAAATCATGTTTTCTCTTAGCATCACAGTGTTTTTTTCTGGCCATTAATGCATGTTTTAGTTCGTATTTTTGGGATCTCTTGAAATGCAACTAACTTCTTGTGTTATCTCCTGCAATGCATTGCAATGTCAATAGCGGGTGTTGGTGTTGTCATGTAGCTGCATGTAAAGAGTATGATCTTACTGTTCTGCTTTGTTAAAAAATCTATTGCATCATGTTCTACTGATTTGTAAACCTAAAAATACATAGAAATTTGAAAAAAATTTGGCTCCAAATTTTTGCTTTATATAATTTTTTTCCTTGTCAAAGATACTACCAAAATATTATATTTTTTAAAAGGGTTAAGCCTAAACTTCAAAGGAAAAAATTTTTTTGGGATAGTATATATAAATATAAGGAAGTGCAGGGATATTATGAGCATTAGAGTCCCCCTCGATTCCGTCGTTCTTAATGTTTTTCCCTGCTCTGTCTTTACCCTATCCCCCGGTTAGATGGCGTGACAATCCGGTTCGAAAAATTTTCTACAAGAATCACCTTCCTTGCCTTATATTCCTTGGTTTGGACCCAGAAACCGAACGGCGGCAAAACAGCCGTTATTTTAGCTGTTTTGCCCATTTTAAGGACTAACGGCTCGGACAGTCACAAGGTAAAATGTAGACACTAGGAGCCCGGATACAGGCAACCAAAATTAAAACCCTTTAAAAAACCCTAAAATAAAGGGAAAAAAAAGAACATTTTTTTCCTAACATGGGGTATGAAACTGGTAAATTTTTATACTTTTTTCCCCAAAACAGACGTGTTTTTAGCTTTTTGACCATTTCCGTGGGGGGAAAAAAATTGGCGGCTAAAAAGGGCGGCACAAGGGAACTGTAGACCTAGGCAGCACAGGTATACAGGAACTAAAAAAACCCCTTTAAATAACCCTAAAAAAAAGGTAAAAAAAGAACATTTTTTCCCCAACATGGGTATAGAAAATTTGGGAATATTTTGATACTTTTTTTCCGAAACGTCGTGTATTTAGCTGTTTTGCCCATTTCCGTGGGTTTCGGCTCAGGAAAAGGGACAAGGTAAATAAAACTTTGGGGCCAGTACAGGTATCAGGCAACCTAAAAAAACCTTTTAAAAAACCCCAAAATAAGGTCAAATAAGAAAATTTTTCCTAACATGGCGTATAGAATCGGGAAATATTTTTTACTTTTTGCCGAAAAATCGTGTTTTTAGCTTTTTGACCCATTTTCCCCTGATTGTCGGCTACAGGACAGTGCACAAGGGAACTGTAGACACTAGGCAGTACAGGATAAGGAACCTAAAAAACCCCTTAAATAACCCTAAAATAAAGGGCAAATAAGAACTTTTCCTAACATGGCCCAAATGACCCTTGATTTCTTTTTCAAGGGCCCTCTAGTACTTTCTCATGTTGTTCCTTCCCCCAAATCTTTGTTTTGGGGGGTACAAAGGTCGCCACTATAGCTTGTTTCTCTAGTGTGACTTTTTGGTACACCCATATTGCAGCTTTCCTTCTCCATACTCCACTTTTTTTATACTTTCACCCTTTTTTTTTCCTATATAAATCCACCACTTCGTCCCTTCGCAATTTGTAGTTATTACTTATCAAAAACTTGGTTTCTAAGCATGGAGCGTTAACACACCCGCCGGATCTTTGTTAATAAATAATCTCTCCGTTCCAGGCGCTTGGTATCATCACACGTGTTCGTGTACATCGCAGTCGACCGGGCCCTCGGTGTGGGGGGCCCGAGTGTTGCTGCGGTGGAGGTGTGGGGCCGGGGAGCGCATGATGGCCGGGAGCAGCAGGGTCAGTTGCCTCAGGGGTGGGGAGGGACAGGGGGATGGGAAGAATCCCCTGGAGGCAGGCAGCTCAGGCCCAAGGAACCGGGGCTGAAGTGCCAGCAGTGTGACAAAAAAATTCAAATGCAAGAGTCTGCTGAGGCCATTTCCTTGGGCACACAGTGGGGTTAAGAATATGAATGTTTTTTGAGGTGGGAAAAGATTTACTACAATGGTTCCCCCACCAAACACACCCGACACCAGGGTGTTAAGAATTATGAATGTTTAAAGGGGGGAAAAGATTTACTCAAAAGATTCCCCACCAAAACCACCCTGACACCAGGGTGTAAGAATTATGAAGTTTTTGAGTGTGGGAAAAGATTTGCTACAAAGAGTCACCTCCCCCACACAACCCTGACACCAGTGGTATAAAAATTTTAATTTTAGAGTGTGGGAAAAGATTTACTACAAAGAGTCACCTCACCACACCACCCTGAAAACCACAGTGGGTTTAAAATTATGAATGTTTTGAGTGTGGGAAAAGATTTTCTACAAAGAGTGAAATCACCAAACACCCCTGACACACGTGGTGTTTAAAAATTATGAAGTTTAGAGTGGGGAAAAAAATTTACTAAATGGGTCACCTCACCCAAAACCCGACACCAGTGGGTTTTAAAAATTTGAATGTTTAGAGTGTGGAAAAAGATTACTAAATGGATCACCTCAACCCAAAAACACCCTGACAACGTGGTGTTAAGAACCATGAAGCCAGAGTGTGGAAAAAATTTTCTACAAAGGGTGAAAACCCCCAAAAAAAAAAAAAAAAAAAACCAAAAAAAACCCAAAATCACCAACCCCTTTTACACACGGTTTCGGAAACCCCTTTAATTTTTCCAAGGTGGAAAAAAAGGGTATTCCCGCCCCGAAATCCCCCCTTTAGGTGGTTGGGGGGCAAATGGGGTTTTTTACCCGTTTCGGGGATTTGCCGGGGGCAATGGGTGGTGGGGGTGGGCAATGTGTTTACGTGGGTGGAGGTTTTCCCCTTTTTTCTGGGGGGTTGGCCCCCGGTTTTGGTTGGCATGCTTGTGTTTTTTAAAGGGGACCCCGGGTTTTTGGGGTTTTTTTGCGTTGCTTTAAAAAAATTTTCCAGTAAGGTTTTTCCCATTTTTCCCGGGCCCCTTTGATTTTAACCCTTTTTTCTCTTCATTTGGAACGCAAAAATGTCCCAACGAACAGTGTACATATGCGATTGTGTCGAAATTCATGGGTTTTTTTAGAATTTTTACTAAATGGTTTTCTCTCTCCCCCCCTCTCCCCCCTTTTCT
Source organism: Chionoecetes opilio (assembly GCA_016584305.1). NCBI lineage: Eukaryota > Metazoa > Arthropoda > Malacostraca > Decapoda > Majidae > Chionoecetes > Chionoecetes opilio. The sequence goes on from JACEEZ010022651.1 coordinate 29,924, forward strand.
TCCCCCTCTCTCCCCTTTTTTCCACACCCGGGACACTCAAACAAAACCCCTTCAGTCTTGCGTTCTGCAGCACCAACCTGGTCCAACACCCCTGTTTCAGACGTCCCCAAAAATTGACTTAACCCTTTACCCCAGAGCTTTCCTGGGGTTTAAAAAATTTCTGTTTTTAGCTATAAAATTACAAAAAATAACTCAAAAATTTCCCAAATTTGTTAGTGACAAGGATCTAAACAACCTATCATAAAAAATTGCTGAGATTAAAAAAAAAATTGTCTAAAAGTCCCAAAATACCAAAGGCAATTTCGTTTGGGGTGAAGGGGTTAAAGACACGACACGCTCTTTTTTTAGTCGTGGCAAGGGGCAGATCCAGGTGTCAGAGAGACGTCAACTCAAGTGTGGGGTTAGGTTAGGTGGGTTGGTAGGGGGAGCGCATCACGGGGGGCTAAAAATGAAGGTGTCAATGCGTGGCTGCCTGCCCAGGTTGGGGGCGTTAGCTGGGAAGACACTGCGCTCGAGTCCCACTATTTGCAAGCAAGAGGTTGGAGTTTGATCTAGCCATAGGGGTTGGGGATTACAGTTGATTTACGCCCTCGAAATCTATCGGAAAAAAAAATTTTTAGGATTTCTGGCTGCAAAAAAAATTCCGAAATGCGAAAAACAGGTTTTTTTTATTTTGCTGATAACTAGAGTGCAGGAAAAAATTATGGAAGTAACAAAGGGTTTTCTTGAGGGGTTCACAGGCCAGTAATCGGTTGTCAAAACCCTCATGGTTTTCGAGAAAATTTATATTTTTTATAAATGTACAAATAGTATTTTTTCGGTTATTTTAAAATCAAAATTTTTTTGCTTTTTCCAAATAATAGTCCCCTGATTACTTCAAAATTTCTTTCTATGCTGTTGCCTATTTCCATAGTTTTTAATTATTTTAAAAAAAAGTTATTAAAAAAAAATTTAAAACAAATCAAGGCCCTTTCAAAAAATTTTCAATAATTTTTTTTAAAAAAAGATTTTCTTGAAAATTTGTTCCTACCGTTTTTTTGGGGGATGCTGAAAACGAATTGGAGTAGTTTTCAGTTACAAGGATTAGAAGTCCCTATTTCAGCCCAAATTTACAATGACATGATACTCCAGATTTCCTTTAAAACCACAAATTGACAAAACTTACTACAAGAATAAAAATATAAAAGGAAATTTCTTTCTCAATGCATGTTGCACTTTTTTCCCCTTTTTTTTTTAATTATTTAAAAAAATGAAATTTTAAAAAAAAAAACAAGGCCCTTGCTAAATTTGCAATATTTTTTTAGAAAAAGATTCTTGAAAATTGTTCCAGCAGTTATCGGGCATGGAACACAAAACTGGGTAGTTTTCGGTTTTCAATGATTAAAAGTCGCTATTTTTTGCCACTTCACAAGACATTCCAATTCACAGTGTGTTTTTTGTTTAGCTATTTGTGTGGGTACAGGATTTTAAACCCCCTTTTAATGGCCCCCGTTTTTTAAACTTATTTTTGCATAAAATTTACGTTATGTTTCCACACCCTTCCCGGGAAAGGGGGGAACAGAGGCGCAGGTCCCAAGAGGGAAAGAGGTGGCGGACGTAAACCCTTTTCCGCCCCCTATAAACAAAATGTCATTTCTCCAAAAGTAATGATTTTTCGACGGAAGTTTTTAGAGAGAATGTTTCCTAGATCCAAAAAGGTAAAAAGAAAAACCCCACGCCCCCTTTGTAGGGAAATTCGGTCCTAGTGTAAATTATACCGTTTTTTTTGGGTTTTTGGAACTGTCGCCGATAGGAACTCTCGCCGAAACCCAACCCGAACTCTCGCCGACATTTGGGAAACTCGCGACGTTTAATTTTCGGCGAAGTTTACTTGTAAAATATGAAAAAAGGGAAACTCCCAACCTAATAAATAACCTAGCCTAATATTCGGGTAGTGTTGGGATTTAATCCCTGAAAGCAGAAAAGGGGAATGGGAACACCGCCGACGTGATAAAAAAGGAACACTCGTTAGTCGGCGAGTGTTCCTATCGGGACAGTTCCAGGTACCCCGCTAGGTTTATGGAACTGTCTCAAACACCCCAAACCGAAAATCTCCCACGTGAAAATAGGAAAACCCCCGTTTCGTCGCGAGTGTCCTTCGGCGACGTTCCAGGTACCGCTAGGGTTTTGGAATGTCGTCGAAAAAATCAATCCAGAACTTCGCCGACGTGAAAAAAAAGGAACACTAGTTACGTCGGCGAGTGTTCCTATCGGGGGACAGTTCCCGGTACCCGCTAGGTTATGGAACTGTCCCTCGAAAAAAACCCAATCCAGAACTCTCGCCCCGGAAAAATAGGGAACACTCTTACGTCGGCGAGGTTTTTATCGGGACGTTCCAGGTACCCGCTAGGTTTATGGAACTGTTCGAAACACCCAATCCGAACTTCGCCGAGTGAAAAAAAAAAAAAAAAGACGGGGTTTGTTGCGACGTTCCCGGGCCCCAGGCTACATAACTCCCCCTGACAAACTGTATTTAGGTCCGGAGGCAAGGAAAAGGCACTAAACACACACACAAACACCAAAAACACACACCCCCACACTATACCTGGGATGAGTGGGGACCACTCAACTTCGCCGATAACGTCCAAGATTTTTCAAAGGTACCAAAGGGTTGCCTCAAAACGGGCCTGTGTTTACTTGAGCCAGCTTTCTTCTTCTTCTTCTTGTGACCTTTTAGCTGATGACGCAATACTTTCGGCTCTTTAAATCTCCCTTTGATCCACTGATCTATAAACATGGATCGCGGATCTGGGCTAGCTGTGGCCGAGATACTGAAGCCCACTAGACCGCCATCTTAAAATAACCAAAAAAAATACAAGGGCCGGCCAGGCAGTGCTGGGTGTTGGCTGCTGGCATGTGATAGCCTAATTTACCACCTACTACTACTATTAACACCTACTACTACTACTACTATTACCACCTACTACTACTTTTACCACCTAAAACCCTACTATTAACACCTACTACTACTACTACTAAACTTCCAACCTAGTGCATCGTCGAACCTTCCAAGTCATTTATTTACGGTGATACACAGACAACAGGTGTGTTGCGAGGCCGTACAGGTGTGTAGTGACAGGTGTCTTGCGGAGGGCCGACAGGTGTGTAGTGACAGGTGTGTTGCGAGGCCGTACAGGTGTGTAGTGACAGGTCCCTTTTGCGAGGCCGTACAGGTGTATAGTGACAGGTGTGTTGGCGAGGGCCGTACAGGTGTGTAGGGGACAGGTGTGTTGCGAGGCCTTTACAGGTGTGTAGTGAAAAAGGTGTTTTGCGAGGCCGTACAGGTGTGTAGTGGACAGGTGTGTTGCGAGGCCGTACAGGTGTGTAGTGACAGGTGTGTTGCGAGGCCGTACAAGTTTTGTAGTGACAGGGTGGTGTTTTGTGGGTAAAGCGAGAGGCTAACAGTGCAGTGTACAGGAACCTAATGAGCGAAACCCCCGAGTGTGTGTGTGTCTGACCTAATGAGCGAACGCGCAGTTCTCGCCCCACTATAACGGCGCTAGCCCCGTACCGCCGCCGCCACGGGTACGGCGCGAGCCACAGTGGTCCATAGAAGCTACTCTCTCTCTCAGGGATTACAGGAAGTTTAAATTAATCAAAAAACCTTTGGCCTAATCAAAAAACCTTTCTAATTAGGTATATTGAATTGAAAGTAGTAGTTTCGTACACTGTTTTTGAGTATTTTCGTACATACCTGGTGTCGTTTCGTAACTCTAGTAGTCAAGTTCAACTCTGAGCTGAGTGTACGAAACGACTATGGTTTCATTTAGACTACGAAACAACTTTGGTAATAATGTTTCGAGTTTCGCGGTCGTTTTAAGAGACATCAACTATTTTTTCTTGGCCTACAATAGGTGCTTGTTGCAATGGAGATAGTTTTATTTTTCGCAACCCCCCCCCCCAAAAAAAAATAATATTAATGAAACCTAACCTAACCTTATTAGGTTTTAATGAAACCAAACCTAAGCTTATAGGTTGTAATGAAACCTAACCTAACTTTAACCACAAGGTATACTTTTTTTCCTTTTTTTTTTCTTCGCAAAATAAAGCTATCTCCATTAGAACAAGCACCGCTTATTTTGGAAGCGCGCCGGAAAGGAAAAAAGACCTGAGTCAGGTCTGCTTCCGTTCCCCCCCTAATTGTTAACAAGTATAAAAAAATTTCTTATATCTATATCTACCTATATAAAAAAAAGTATACCAATCCACCTATATTTTTTTTTAACTAGTAGGTGGAGGGCTGGGTGGGGAGTGGGTGTGGGGTGTGTGTGGGGTGGGTGTGGGTGTCTGGGTGTGTGGGGTGTGGTTGTGTGGGTGGTGCGTGGGTGTGTGGTGGGGGCGTGTGTGTGGGTGGGTGTGTGGTGTGTGTGTGGTGTGTGGGGGGGTGGGGTGGTGTTGTGGTGGGGGGTGTGTGTGGGGGGGTGTGGTGTGTGTGGTGGGTGGTGGTGTGTGTGTGTGGGTGTTACTCACAGGTGGAAAGATTTGCCACTTCCAGGTCCTGGTTCTGTGTAAAAGGACATAACAGCACCCGCTTGGCATGACGAGGTGATAACACAGCCAGACAGCAAGCACAAACTTGGCATGACGAGGCGATAACACCAGATAGACAGCAACGCGAGCCGCAGAAACAAGGCTTTGTTTTGGTTACGACAAGATGGCGGACAGTTGGAACCAGTGCTGAGCCAGGCTTCCGCGATCCATGTTATATAGATCAGTGATTGCATCCTTTCAGCCATTAATACAACACTCTGTAGTCACAAATAATATTAATAGGCGTCATAAAAATAGTTTCATCTATCTGTGTCATTTACTAAGCGTGTTTAATCATGTTTTTAGGAGTTTTTTGGGCGAAGTGAAATGAACCAATGTTGACGTCAACAAAATACTGTTGTCATGGCAACGTTGTACCGTACACCACACTATAGTCGCCACTCACTCGCCACTGCACTAATGTCGCCAGGCACAATATATTACCAATTTTAGCATCACTACAGCCTTGTATGTGCCACTGAAGACCTGTAGTGTGATGTAAGTACATTTATTTTCCAAGACAGTTTGTTTAGTGGTGAGTTTAGGGTCGGTGCTTGTGAGGGAATTCTTGGCACTTGGAAGGCTGTCTTGCACATGGCGGGGTAAGTAGCGGGCTTGGCTTGTGTGTGTCTAGCTATCTGTATATTGTGACAAATGTTTAGCGAGATAACTGCTGGCAGGAACACGTGTTAGTGAGCCGGGTAATAATGGACCAGAGTTTCGCGCTCGTTTTCAGAGACAGACTATGTTTCCTTGGCCTGCAATAGGTGGCCATTGTATTGCATGGTGCATCAAATGATCTCAGTAATAATTGTGTATAATGACGGTATAAATAATTGCTATTCTATGTCATTTTCCCAATGACGAATATTTGTTGAACGGGACAAACCGTCACGTCAAATTCATACTCTAACTCCCAAACCGTCAGTCGTAGAGCGTTCGTACATGACAGCCAAAAGATAGTAAACCATACGTTGCTCAAAATATGTTAACGGTCATTGGGCCCAAAAAAGTCGCATAAACTCGTCAGAACGAAAAAACCGTAAAATTCATACCTGGCAACTCGAGAACCAAAAGTCACAGACCATTGCTGACGGTTTTTCTGAGGCTCGGGGGAGTTTTCGTACACAAAAGCCACTTACGGTCGAGATTAAAATAATTTCACTGATGACAAAGTTGTAGAGGGCCACAAACTCTATCGGGAGTGTGACCTCAAAATTACATTCAGACCTACACTTAGTCCGCCAGACGCCACGAAGCTCACCTAAAAGCCACTCCGTTACACTTTTCACCCACAGAAAAGCCACTTACGATCGAGATTCGAAAAATTTCACTGACGACAAAGTTGTAGAGCGCAAAAAACTCTATCGGAAGTGTGCCCTCGACATTGCCGTAAGACCTACATTAAGTCCGCCAGACGCCGGAAAGCTCACTTCTCCTACAATATCGCCTGGTTTCTCGGGTAGTTTGTCTATTTTGTAGTTTTTTATTTATTTGTAGTTGTCTTTGCTATTTTTTCAGAGTGGTGACATTTGGTAGTGTAGTTTTAAGTTTGTGTTTGTTGTGTTTGTGTTGTTGATGTTTGTAGTACATTTATTTGTGAAGAGTGTTTGTTTAGTGTTGAGTATATAGGGTCTGGCTGCTTGGTGAGGACTTCTTGGCACGCTGT
>JACEEZ010022653.1:0-22350 GCA_016584305.1 Chionoecetes opilio
CTCTCCATAGACATGACCACAGACCTGATGATTCACTGACTACCTCAGACTACATGCAACCGACATGGACATGAACTGACGACGCCTTACGTACACTTCATGGACGTATACGACATGACACACGACACCACTGGTGGACCCACTCCCCCAGCCGTGCCCTGGACACCGCAGTCACCAGACTCCGGATTGGCCACACCCGCCTCAACGCCCACCTACACAAACTGGGCATGACAGCTGACCCTCACTGCCCCTGGTGCCCCACATACCCGGACACACCTGAACACCTCCTCCTGCAATGTCCTCGTCACCACTCCCACCGCACGGCGCTCCTCCAATCACTATCCCCACCCACTACGCGCGACTGAGAGACTCTGCAAGTTGAGGGAAAAGAGGGTGACAAATGCGAATGAGTGACTGTTGACAACAGAAGGGAATGTGAGGATGGGCTGTGTGAATGTTAGAGGATGGAATGTTGAAAAAATGGAAGACTTCAGCAGAGAAATTAATGAATGGAACATTGACGTAGTTGTAGTGACAGAAACACAAATGAGAGAGAGAATTGAACTTAGATCTGAGACTTACAGTATGATCGGCAAGGGCAGAAGTAAGCAGCAGAAAAAGGGTGGCGGAGTGGGAGTACTTGTGAGGCAGGAAGCGGGTATAGATGTAGAGGAGCTAGATGTAGGAGGGTGTGAAATGGGTGAGGATATCATGGCAGTACGTCTGGAATATAAGGTGCGAAAGGGAAGAGAAAGGATCTTGGTGATAGTGTGTTACATGACAGTGGAAGGAACAGGAGCGAGAGCCGAGAATGAAAGGAAGTATAGAATTGTGCAAAGGGTTGTAGAACAGAATAGAGGTGAAAATGTGATTGTGATGGGAGACATGAATGGTCACATTGGTGTGTTAGGAGAGGAAGTAATGGAAATGGCCAATTGCTGCTTGACTTTGCAAGAGGAGAATGAATTAGAAATTTTGAATGTGACCCTGGCTGAAGGAAGAGTGACCTGGAGTGGAAGGGAGAATGAATCTGCCATTGACTTTATGTTAGTGAACCGGAATGCTAGAGAACGGGTGAGAAGTATGTGGGTGGATGAGGAAAGGACAATCGACGTAGCGAGTGACCATAACGTCATGGTAATGGAGTATGAGTGTTTGAAAAGAAAAAAGAGGTGAACGTGAAAGAGGAGAGGAATGGACGTTGGAAACTTAGAGATGCAGACTGGTTATTTCAGAGAAGGGGGTGAGTAATGAGGACTGGAAGCTGGGAGAGAATGGTTTGAGGGCTGAGAGAGGTGTGGATGAGATGAATGAGAGATTGGTTAAGGAAGCTTAACAAAGTGGCAGAAGAGAGCATAGGCCAGAACAAGTAAGAGAGCAAATGGCGGGACAAAAAAGGGAGTTGGGGAAAACAATGAGATGGGACAAGGCTAGGAAAGAAAGGAAACAGTCAAATAGGAAGTGTAGGATCTGAGAAGAATAGGTCAAACAGTGAAGCTGAAAGAATAGAGTATGAAAGGGAAATGGGAAGAGTATAAAGAGTAAGCAAAAGGAGGTTGAAAATGTTTGGGTGAGGAAGGCAAGAGTGAATGAAGAGAGAAAAGTAAATCAGAGAACTTAGGGAAAAAGGTGAGGAAAGAGGTAGGGAATGGTATAAGTTCTGTGAGAGAAACATTTTGAAAAAAACTTTGAAACACTTTAATATGCTTACCATACATAATACATACGTTAATAAATTTTATAACATAATTTGGTATAGCAGCCCATACGAAGCCATACGGCTATTCGGGCACCCATCTCTGTAGTTTATAAACAAGTTATCTAGACGTCAGTAGCAATTACATAAAAGAAGAAGAAAAAAAAAGAAAAAAAAGAAAAACAAGAAAAACAAAAAAAACAAGGTAACAAAAAAAAAAAAAACACAAAAAAAAACAAAAATCAGGAGAAATACATAGACATTGCTCAAAAATTCATTTGTAGAATGCTAAAAAAAATGTATTGTTGGCACTATAATAAATATACTTTGACCATCATTAGAAATATATTAGAACAAATATTAGAACAAATATTAGAACAAATATCTTGTCAGTACTGGGACAATAAATACTTTTTGTATTGCCTTTAAATGAACATAATGTTGGTAGGGTCTTAACAGAGTCGGGATATTATTCCATATCTTGGGACCAGAGTGGGTAGTGAGTGTTGAAAAACTGTCAGGTTATGTTGTGGTACACGGAGGTGTTCACAGTTGGGGGTGGGTAGTTATGTTGAGGGAGCAAGTTAATATAATGAACACCATACTAATTTGTGCATATATATTCCAATCTGTAATTTTTTTATGTCAAATAATTTCAAGATGTTCATATCTTAAATAAAGGGTGAGTATGATCAAGTAGCCAAATTTGTAATGATCCTAATTTATTTTCTTTGTAGCCGGAACAGGGGAAGTAAATGAGGGGGATATGTGTTGCACCAGACTGGAGTAAAATATTGAAAGTGTGGCAAACATGGGGATTATTAGAGAATTTTAAGTATATTATTAGGCATAAGGTCTCTAATTTGATATAATAGAGATACGATTCTAGACAATTTAAGACATAATTCATTAATGTGTGGTTTAAAGGATATGTTATCATCAAAAGTTACACCTAGTAGTTTGTGTTGGTTAGTTCTGTTGATGACATTGTTTTGTATATCAGAGTAGGAAGAATTTTAGTCGCCTTGTTTGGGAAAAAAACTATAATAAGTTTTGTTTTAAAATTTACGGTTAGTCTATTACTCAAACACCATTTATAAAAATGTTCTAGGTCTTGTTGGCTGTTTCTATCAAGGATGTAGGGTCTGCACCAGTAATGAATAACGTAGAGTCATCAGCAAAAAGTAGGGGGTTTTTTAAAATTTGTAAATACATTTGGGAGATCATTTATATAGATAAGGAATAAAATGGGGCCGAGGACACTACCCCTGAGGGACTCCGTACTGAATATGTTGAGGGATAGATTTGACAATTCTGAAATTTTGTACTTTTGGGTTCTACCAGTGAGGTAGTCTCTGAACCAGTCATGTATGATGCCACGTATACCATAATGTTTCAATTTTTTTTAGTAAAATATCATGTTTCACTGTATCAAAAGCTTTTGTAAAATCTATATAAATAGTGAGCATTGTATGTTGAGCACCAGGGCAGAGTAGATGTTATCGGTGAAGGCGGTCAGAGCACTAAAAGGGACTTAAGCCTTGTCGAAAAAACCAAATTGTTCTTTGTTGATAAATAGATTTTTTTGTTAAAAATTTAATATAATTTTTTCATTAATTTCTCGAATATTTTTTGAGTAGGTGCTTAGCAGTGATATTGGTCCCGTAATTGGCAATGTTGTCTTTTGGGACCTTTTTTATAAATAGGGATTACGGTTGCATGTTTTAAACATTGAGGAAAAATTCCTTTTCGGATGGACTGATTGAACAAGATTTATAATGGAACAGCTATTTGTTCTTTATTAGCTTTTAGGAGAGAGACGGAAATTTCATGGGTATTACACTTTTTGTTTTTTAATGAGTTTATTACAGCTGCAACGTCTTGTGGTGAAGAGGAGGAGGAGAAGAGAGTAAGCATACAGGAAATGTAGAAGAACTAGTGGTGAATGGCAGGTCACTAAGGGAGAAAAAGGAAATAGCCAGAGCTGTAGAAGACTTCTGGAAAGATATTGGAGGTGTGAATGAGCCTGATAGTGACTTAGGGAACGTCACCTTAGGGAGGAAAATAGAGGAAATGATGGATGAAGAAATTAGAATGGATGAGATTGAAGGGTATGTAAGAAAACTGAAAAATGGAAAGGCCCCTGGAATGGACGGTATCCCGAATGAATTGTATAGAGAGGGAGGTGAGGGAGTAATTGAGGGAATGCATGAGTTGTTTGGACATATATGGAGAGAGGAAAGGGTGCCTGGTGCCTGGAATGACAGTAGAGTGACCCTCATCCATAAGGGAGGACACAAGAGTAGGAAGGACATTAAAAATTACAGGCCAATAGCGGTATGTGACACGGTATGTAAGATTTTCTGTGGTGTACTGAATGAAAGACTAGGTGAAGTTGTGGAAAGAAATAAGGTGATGGGTGAAGAGCAGAATGGATTCAGAAAAGACAGGAGAGGTGAGGACAATATGTTTGTAGTGAATGAAGTGATTGAGAGAACAAGGAAGGAGGGAAGAAAGAAATATCTAGCCTTTCTAGATATTGAGAAAGCGTATGACAGAGTGGATAGGAGAATGTTATGTAAGGTATTGGAGACGATTGGCATGAGTGAGAAGGTTGTTAAAATAATAAGCAGTATGTATGAGAACACACAGGCCAAGTTCAGTATGGGTGACCTCGAGACTGGATGGGTGAATAGTAAGAGAGGAGTAAGACAGGGCTGTGTCCTTTTGTCATGCCTGAATTTCGGGGTAACTCCTGTGGGGGGGGTTTAGAACTGGTCAACGGTTTTTGAATGATATTACTTGATTAAGATTTTACATTAGATTACAACTTGAATGGAGGATTTAACTTAGTCTTATGACTTCACTATGTGATTATAGTTTGACCACGTCTCACTGCGGAGAGTACTGAAATGGGGGGTGTATTTAAGGGGGAGGGGTAAGGGTTTAGGTTAAGGGAAACAGGGTGTGAGGTAAGGGGGATGCTGCCACCAGTCCAGGCGAGTACTTCTCTGGTTACTCCCTGGGCGTGTTTTTGAATAATAGTAAGATTAGATTTATGGTTGGTAGTCGTGATTGATACGTGGAATTATACCGAGTAAGGCTGACTCTTTTGGAAGTGTGGGGAATTACTGTCCTAACACAGAATAATCACCTGGGGTTTTATAATAAACACAAGAACTATATTTGCAAACATCATCCTATTTATTCATACTGAAATAGTATGTCTCTTGCTTGAGATCATATCCAAACAATAAGGGTTAATCCACCCCGGGAAAAAACTTAATCGGATGTAAAAAAAAAATTTTAACCTGATACAGGAAAAATTTTCCATGTGAAAAAAGAAAGCTTTTTATGACAAATCCCTCACTGAACCCTATTTAATAAAAATTATCCTCCTTAGGTACCATCCCGCTTAAATTTATAAACACAGGGAAAAGATATATAATAAGGAGAGAAAATGTGAGAGTTTTGGATTGTGTGTGATGCACAAGACCATAGGCTTAAAGAGGACCCGAGCGACCCTCTTCCTACGGAAGGATGAATTAAAACCCCCCGTCGAAGCCTCAAAAGGAGAGGGGGGGACTCGTTAAAATATTATAAGGGGGTAGCCCTCCTTTACGTTAGCAAAAACTAAACATTGTTCCCAATTTGAAAATCCGATAACAAGGAAAAGGGGGGGGGGGGGGAAACAAAGGAGCAAATGGGGGGACTTATACAAAGGATGAGCGGGGACGGCGTCCACGGGTTACCCCGCCCGAGCAAAAAAAAAAAGGGGAATCGTTTAAAGGGGTCTAGACGTGACCTAAAAATAAAAAGAGCTTAAAATCACAAACTAAAAATAAAATAATGAAACTCGTGTCCCTAAAAAAAGGCGGGGCCATAATACAGACCTTTTATTTTGATATAGAAAATTTAAATGTTTAATCAATACCCAAGAAGGGTGGTTTTTAATGTAATGTCGCACGAACGCTTTTCAAGAGTGAGAGGGTATAAAATATGTAGCTTAAATTTTTTAGGCTTCAATTTAGCGCATATCTTTACTAAAACGTCCATGTAGCCCATGACGATAACGTTTAGGGTTTATTTGAAAACTTTAAGAATTAGGAGTGTTACTCGGTTATCAGATAGCTGGGGAAAAGATAAAAAGTTTAAAATCATTAGTTATCACTGACGCGGAAAATTTCCCACGGATTTTGACTCCATACGGCAGTGGGGGGGGGATGGAAGAAAGGGAAAAAAAATGGCGGAGAAGGAAACGAAAAAGATAAAACAAAAGGCGGTGGGGAAGGACAAAATGATGAGAAAATATGGCGGAAAAGAAAAAAAAGGGCGATGAGTCCCCCCGTGAAACTAAAAAAAAAAACACTTACAAGACAAAAACTCGGAATTAAATTGAAAAAAATTATATACTTCTCTCCCGAATAAGGCATTACACGCGTCTTTTCTCCGGGAAAAATTAAATTTTTAATATCAAAAAAATACTTCGGATCGTTTTTCCCTTTTTAAAAGCTGCGTAAAAAGGGAGGTGTTAGGGACGAATTAGAGTGAATTTAATGGAATTCTTCTTTCTTTGAAAACGGGTTTGCTTGTGTTTAGATTCACAAATCCAATGAAAGGAAGTATCCCAATCAATTTTGTACCTGGGTAGTGACGTGGGCCCGTCAAAACTAAATCAGTGCCTACTTTCTTTCCAAGGGTTCGTCCCAGGGGGTGCTCCCCGGGGTTACTCTCGGGTTAATAACGAAGCCTTACGCGTCCTGAAATCCCCGCCACACCGCAAGCGGTTTTGACTGTGAATGAGAAGCGATATACAAATCTCAAATTTAAAATACTCCCCCACTGAACCACTGAGCCCGTGAAAACCGAATTCCGATTTCTAGACATGAGAAATTCCTAGCCCAAAATTTATTTATTAGTTGACACTACATCCCCCTTGACTCAAAAATTTTTTTTAAACTTTTCGCTTAACTTCACCTAAACACCAAAAGTCGTGTGTTTGTAACTTGAATTAAAAACCGAAGACTCACCGAACCAGACTGAGTTTTTAATGAAATTAAAATTTAAACGGTACCAATCAACCTCTTACCGGGATATTAAAAAAATACTGACCCTCAATTTTTTTTGAAACCTGGTAAATTTTTTACATTTAAATTTTCAAATTTGGTTTCCCCAAGGTAAAAAACCGGGGGTAACACTACAATACCCTACAGTGGGATTAACCTTTAAATTTTCTAAAAATAAATTTTCAATTTTCATGTTAAAAATAATTCTTCCTTTTTTTAATTTAACACTATTGGATACCGAACTTTTCCATCTTGTTTTTGATGGGGGCATCATGGGCTTGTTTCGCCCTGTATTTTTGATGGCCTTCGCTCTTCAAAAGTTTCAGGAATCCTGTTTCTTTTAAGCTAAGAGTGTGTCCTTCCTGAAAACCCCTGTCGCTGCATCCCTGTCCCGGCTGTTTGGGTCACCGCGTTGCCTTGGGTTTTTTGCAGGCACGGGGCGGCGGACAGGCAGTTCAGACGCCCTTGATACCCCCCCACGGCAATTATGTACAGGTTCTTGGGCCTGTGTTGTCAGCGCAGCTCATGCGGTGACGGGTAACCCAGGGGGGATCCAGTATTCCCTCCCGACGAGGCTTCACGCCCCTCTTTTCCATGGTGGGGGTGCGGCTAATGGGCGTCTGTACGGTAGGAACGACGGCTACGGCGGGGAACGCGGCATCGATGGGGCGAATGGGGGGCTGTTAGCGGGGGAAGGGGGGCTTACGGTGAACGTGGCTGCAGGCGGCGGGGGCCGTGGCGGCGGGGTAGAGCGGCTACAGGAAAAGCGGCTCGGCGGCTGGGTCAAGGGGGGGTTAGGCGAGCCTGGCGTCGAGGCCGCGGAGGCTGTTGTGACGTTGGCTGTGAGGGCGGTGGAGTTTAGGCGAGCGTGGCGTCGAGGGGGCGCGGGCATCTCGAAGGGCGCGGCGGCGGCGGGGACGAAAGGGGCCCGGGGGCGCCTGGCTGTGTCGGCCCCCTTTTTACAGCTCACTCCCCCATGGTCATGGTTCATGTGTGTGGTTTTGGTTTTTTAAAGGGGGGGAGATCTAATGAGCCTACTAATGATCGATTACTATATGAAAAATTTCTGAAATTTTTGACTATCTTGCTATTTATTTTCCCAGGGGAGATTTGTTTTTTTATTTTTAGGAAAAAATATCCCACCCCTATAAACCAGGTGTTTTTATTACCCCAAAAACAAAGGGGAAAAAAAATAACCCGCTAAACTATAAAAAAGTTGTTATTTTGAAAAGAAATTATTTTTTTATTCCTACTTAAAATATAGGTCTCTTGCTTGAATATATCCAAAATAAAGGGTTAATCCAACCCGGAAAAACTCTTAATCGGTGTAAGAAAAAAAACTTTTTCACCCTGATACAGGAAACTTTCCTATTGAAGAAAGAAATTTATAGATAACTCTCCCCACGAATCCCATTTAAGAAAATCCACACTTAGGTACCCTACCGGGTTAATATTTAAATTACACATGGAAGAATATATATATAGGAAGGGGAAAAATGTGAGAGTATTGAGTTGTTGTGTATTCACAAAACCATTGGCTTAAAAGGACCCGAGGAGCCTTTCTACAGGGAAAAGGAGGGGTGTAGACTCCTCCGTCGAAGCCCACAAAGAAGGATGAGCGGGGACTCGTTAATAATATTATAAGGATGGGTAGACCTCCTTTTCGTTAGCGAAACTAAAAATTGTTACCCATATTTGAAAATCTCGATAACAAGGAAAAGTGGGGGGGGGGGGAAAAAAAGGAGCGAATGGGAGCACTTACTACAAGAAGGATGAAACGGGGGCTGGGTCTCACGGCGTTCCCGCTCGAGGCAGAAAAAAAGGGGAACGTTTGAAGGTCTAGACGTGACCTCAAATCAAAAAGGGTTATAATCACAAACAAATAAAAAATAATGAAACTGTGTACCAAGACAAGGCTGCCATAATACAGACCTGGTTTCTTTGATAAGAAGAATTTAATTGTTTAAACTAATACCCAAAAAGGGGTTTTTTATGTAATGTCGACAGTCCGAACGCGTTTTCAAAAAGTGAGGGGGTATGAAATATTAGATATAAAATTTTGGGAGGCTTTCAATTTAGCGCATATCTTTATAAAAAGTCCAGTAGACCATGATCGATAAAAGATAGGGGTTATTTTGAAAGACTTAAGAATCTAGGAGTGTTACTCGGTTGATAGATAGCTGGGGAAAAATGAAAAATTTGAACCATTGTTTTTCCGTCGCGAAAATTATCCCCGGATTTTGGGGTCGCATCCGGGGAGTCGGGGGGGATGGGAAAAAAGAGGAAAGAAATGGGGGAGAAGGAACGAAAGAAGAAAAACAAAATGGCGCGTAGGAAGGACAAAATGATGGAAAAATATGGCGGAAAAGAAAGAAAGGCGATGAGTCACCCGTGAAACTAAAAAAAGAACTACTTACAAGACATAATTAATTATATGATAATAATTCTCATACTATCTCTCCCGAATAATGGGCATTACACTTTCTCCTCTACTTTTTGGATTATATGTTGAGGAAATGGCAGTGAGAGTGAAGCGTACAGGTCTGGGTGTGAAAATTGGAGATGAAGTGTTGAGTGTACTGATGTATGCAGATGATGTGGTGATCCTTAGTGAAAACCACAATGAGCTACAAGAGATGCTGAATGCTGTGACTGAGTATGGAAGGGACTTCAACGTTAGGCTCAGTAAGGAGAAGAGTCAAGTGTTGGTGGTGAATGGGGATGACTCTGATGATGACAGGATTTGGATGGTGGGTGGGAATGAAATAAAGAGAACGAAAGAGTACAAGAATCTGGGTATTTGGTTGGATGATAAAGGCTATGAGAAAACTAAACATGAGAGGATAGCTAGAGCCAACCAGTGGATTGGAAGGCTAGGCAGTGTGGCAAGATGTCGGGCCAACAAGTATGAAGTGGTGAGAGGACTATGGAAGGGTGTGGCAGTCCCTAGCATTATGTATGGCCTGGAAACAATGGTGTGGTCTAGGAAGGAGTTGGACAGATTGGAAGTAACACAGAACAAAGCAGGCAGAATATCATTAGGAGCCAATAGGTATGTGGCAGTGGAAGCGATTAGAGGAGACATGGGATGGAGCACGTTCAGAGAGAGGATAGCAAAGGCAGGACTGAGGTACAGAGCTAGACTGCAACGAATGGATGACAGCAAATGGGCAAGCAAGGTTTGGGACTGGAATATGTATGGGAAGTGGATAAAAGACTCAGTAAAAGTGGAAAGATGGACAGGTGAACTGGGAATGTTTGTGACAGGAGTGATGAGACATGGGAGTATGGCTGTATGCAAAAAGGAAATAAATAGGAGAGTGGAAGAGAAAGGGAAAAAAGAATGGCTGAGGGGAATGAGTGAGAAATCAACACTGGAATGGTACAGGAGAAAGGACCAGCCACGGTATGAAAGGTTCTATGGTGGTGGCTATGGAGGGGACCTACTCTTCAGAGCCAGGACAAAGTCGCTGGAGGTAAATAGTCGTATGTACAGATGGAAGAATGGTGGCAGCAAGGTGTGTGTGATGTGTGTGACAGGAGTGGATGAAACCGTGGAGCACTTGATGCTGGAATGTGAACGGTATGAGTATGCTAGAACAAAGATGTTGGAGGTAGTGGTAGAAGAGGTCGGAGTGGAAGAATGGCGAGAGATGAGAGACAGGAGAGTGGAGATGGAGTACTTGCTGGGGTTGTGTGCTGAGTGGAGGAGTGACAGTCGTGTGATTGAGAGTGTAAAAGAATACTTGGAGAACTCATGGAGAGCACGCATGAGAGAGCATGAGAGGCAGGGGGCCCCTCAGTGATGGGGGACCCCGTATGAATGTGATGCAGAGAGAGGAAGGAGGGGAAAAAGAAATCCCTAGTTTTGCTTCCCCTTTTTGCTTCTCTCCCAACAGATTACGTGTGTGGGAGAACGCCGGACCAAAGGCTTCACTAACAGCATCTGCTGGGTGACTCCCAAATCAAGATCAAGATCAAGATCATTCCTTCTTTGCCCCTCTTTAGCCCTTTCTTTCCCTGCCACCTGTGGGGAGAGAAGGGCACAACAGGGCAGTATAGACACAGACACAAGTCCCTCCTATCAACTACCCTCCTATACGTCTTCTACATTCCCACGCAATCTTTTTTCCCAAGCCTGCTTTAAAAACACCTTAGTTATTTCTACGGGAAGGGAGGGAGTTAAAAAAGGAAGGGGAGGGAAGGCGGGAAGGAAGGAAGGGGGGAAGGAGGGAAGGAGGGGGGGAAGGAAGGAAGGAAGGAGGGAGGAGGGAGGGAAGGAAGGAGGGATCGAAGAGGAGGGAAGGAAGGAAGGAAGGAGGGAGGAAGGGAGGGAAGGAAGGGAAGGAAGGAAGGAGGGAAGGAGGGAGGGAAGGAGGGTAGAAAGGGGAGGGGAAGGAAGGAGGGAAGGAGGGAGAGAAGGAAGGAAGGGGGTATGGAGAGAGCATCATCTTTTCCATCTCTCTTCTTATTCCCATACAGTCCTATTGACAAAACATTTACTACCAAGATAGCAGCTGTCAAAATTGACGGCTTTGAAGTATGAAAAGCCTATTTTTGGGTCCCTGACAGAGCTAGTGCACTAGCTATAGGATAGGAAGATCGCCACCCAGGCAAACCCTGGTATACAGGCAACCAAACCCCATCTGGTTAGGTAACCCGGCTACCTAGATCTGAAAAAAAAAAAACCCCGTCTGGCAACGCCGTCCAAACCTGACAGGCCGGCTGTCCCCCAGCCGCCGGAGCCCTCATAACCTCCCCAAAAAATTTATCCCCGGGGGGGGGGGCTGAAAACTTGGCGGGGAAGGAAACCCAGCTAACCCCACCGGGGGGCCTCGAGATTAGAGCGGGCAACGGCGGACCAGCGGCAACTTTGCCTCCCCAACCCTCCGTATGCCGCTGTGTATTTTCGGGGAGGAAAAAATTTATTATCTGTAATCAAAGTACAAATTTAAAAATTATTCCTTTTTGTATAAACTTTTAAAACAACAGTTTTTTATGAGATATTGAGTAGATTTATCATGGTGATAACCCAGCTACTTTACGTAAAACTCCGTACCCGCAGGCCCCCTGGGGGTGTATATTTGAAGTGCACAAAAAAAAATATTAAGTTCTCAGCATGTTCCCCTTTATAAAAATGAACATGTGAATTTTTTATCAGAGGTACAATAAAGTTTATGATTCACAGAAACTCCCGCCCCATCATTCTTTCGGGAAGCAAGGCAAAAACATCCAGGGCCAGAGGGGCTCCCGTCTGATGAAAACTTAACATCTTTTTCATTTTATGAAGGGGAAACATGCTGCAGAACTTAATATTTTCTTGTGCAACTTCAAATATACACCGCAGCGGCCTGCTGGTACCGAGGTCTTTACGTCAGTAGCCGCTGGTTTATCACCACTGATACAATACTACAATCAATATCATCATACTGTTGTTTTTAGAATGTTTACAACATAAAAGGAATACATTTTTCCCAAATTCTGTACATTGATTTACAGATAATAATTTCGTGATCCCTGAGGCAAGTGAAACCCTTGTGTATATGGCCGCTGCCGGCCTGTGGCCGGTGGCGTTTGGAAACTTTTGAATGCTCAGCTCCAGGCCAGGCCGCCCACCTCTACGTTTTTTTGATGTATACGCCTTTATTATAAGTTATTGTGTTTATTTAGCCATAGGTTGGGTAATGGAGTTTGATAGTGGTGTGTTGAGGTTTGTTGAGGCTGCGGGTTTGTGTGAGGCGGGAGAGGTGTAGTTATAGGGTTTGGGCTGGCAGTGATAGGGGTACGATGGATACGGGGATAACCGGTATTGTGAGTTGCTTGGTGTACCTTTTATCCATGAACAAGCTGGCGTACACGTCATACCGACCGCTTGAGAGACGGCTCGGTAACTCCCTGAGTCCGCGGTAAAGGCACGGCGGCTGTTTCGCTTGTAAATGTCTAAAGAATCTGCGGTTGTGGTAAGTTTAGTTTAGTTTATTTTAGTTTATAATCAGCGAGTTATGCTCATTTCGAAGGTTCAGGGAGTTTCGTAACAATTTGTGTCGTTTCCAGGTTTTGTTAGGTTTTTTTTCATTAATACACTATTTTGAGTTTTTTCGTAATACCTGGTGTCCGTTCCGTATCTCTAGTAATAAGTTCAACTCTGAGCTGGAGTGTACAAAACGACTATGGTTGAATATAGACTATGAAAACAAAAACTTTTTTATGTACAAAACACTTGTGTACGAACTGACTGTGCACCTTTCGAATTACAGTGATTTATATTTTTTTTCCTTTGTTCAGCTAACACTACCTATCACCATAACTACTGTCCACCTACCACCATCACACCACACCACCACCACCACCACTAACCACTACCACTTACCACACCACCACTCGCCACTAGGAGGAGGGATTCATCCCAACAATGTGAATATGCCGTTTGCATCTGTCATCACTCAGGCTGTACAGGGTAAGGGTAAAGATTGTTTTTTATCGTTCAGGGAGTTGTAGGGGTACACAGTTTTTTTCGTACCCAGTTTGTTAGTTTTTGTTTTCGTAACTGATTTGAGTTTTTTTTGTACTACCTGTTGTCGTTTCGTAACTTTAGTAGTCAAGTTCAACTCTGAGCTGATTGTACGAAACGATATGGTTTCTAATAGACTCCGTATACGAAAACCACTTTTTTGTGTACAATCTTACTGGGTTTACGAAACAACTTTGTGTGCGAACTGACTGCCGCCCGGTTTATCGCCCCTCGCTTTCTGCTTCCTACCTTATGAAGGACTAACGTTTGTCAGACAACGTCTTCTACTAACTTCAAAACCTCTTGGAAGCTGTTACTTGGGTCAAATCACTACAAACAAAATATCTAATAAGAATAAATAAGTTGCTACTGCGCTACTCCCGCCGTCGCCCTCAGCACAGTCTAAAGCGCTGGCAGGTTTGTAGGTCGGGGTTAGATTTGTTTTATAGTTAGACTTAGATTATAGTTTTATAGATTTTAATTATATTTAGATTATAGTTTTATTGAAATATAGTTAGATTTAGATTATATTTTATTGGAATATAGATAAATTTAATTATAGTTCATTAGATTTTAGTTGATTTTAGATTATAGTTTTATTAGATTTTAGTTAGATTTAGATTAGTTTTTAAATTGGAATATGGTTCGATTTGATTATAGTTTTTTATTATTTTAGATTATAGTTTAGATTTAGATTAGTTTTATTCTTTTAGATATATTTTATTATTTTAGATTCTAGGTTAGATTATATTATAGTTTTTATTATTTTAGATTATCCAGTTAGATTTAGATTATAGTTTGTTTATATTTTTTTTTATAGTTTTAAGATTTAGAATTATAGTTTGTTTATTTGTTGAATAGTTTAGGATTTAGATTATAGTTTGTTATATTTAGTTTTATAGTTAGATTTTAGAATTATAGTTTTAATGGTTATAGTTAGATTTAGTTAAGTTTTTATTAATTATTAGGTTTAGATTTAGATGATAGTTTTATAGATTATATTAATTTAGATTATGTTTTATTTATTAGATTTTTATTAGATTTGAATTATATTTCTTTAGATTATAGTTTGATTTATATTATAGTTTTATTAGATTATAGTTGATTTAGATTATAGTTTTTATTAATTTAGATTATGTTTTATTAGATTATACTATTAGATTTAGATTATAGTTTGTTTAATTTAGTTTATAGTTAGCTTTAGATTATAGTTTTATTTTATTTTAGGATTATAGTTTTAATTATAATCTATAGTTAGATTTTATAATTTTTTTTAGGGCCAGTTAGATTTAGTTTAATAAAAATACAGCTAAACTAATAAGCTAAAAAAGCTATTAATGGTATTTTCTTGCTGTATTTACTAGTATTATATTTTTTTTTTTAGGGTTGGGGGTGGTGGTGGTTTTCTTCACCTTTTGTACCCTTGTTTTCAGCAGCAGGTTTCTCCCGCAGCACTTCATGTCAGCAGCACCCACAGACTCAAGACTCCCACCAGCCTCCAGGGTAGGACCTCCTCCTTCCTATGTATTTCTATGTATTTCCTCCTCCTCTTCCTCCCTTCTTTCCTATTTTTTCTATGTATTCCTTCCTCCTCCTTCCTATTGTAGTTCTATGTATTCCCTCCTCCGTTCTCCTTTGTATTCCCTGTTTTCCTCTTATGTTGAGTTTAAAATCAATATTCAAATTAAACATGAGCTTCTAATACTTCTCTTGATACTTCTAAAGACTACTACTACCACTACTACGTACTTCCAAAACTACTACTACTTCTAGAAGTTTTTTAAAAAATTTTAAAAAAATTTTCTATTACTAACTACTCTACATACCAATACTACGAAAACCAAACCCCCCCCCCTACTACTATTACTTTCTAAAGCTATTACTAACTACACTACTTACTTCGGAGACACTACTACTAAAACAACTACTACCTACTCTTCTAAGACCACTACTACCGCCCAACCACTGCTACTACCACTACTACTACTATCATATATCCCTTTATTTTCAGCTTCACAGGAGATGCAACCCAAACTATCACTACCCAGGCTGAAATCCACCACACTGACGAAACCCCAACCTCTACCACCACCACCATCTATGCCTCCTTCCTCTCCCCTCTCCTCCCCATCCGACACCTTCTCACCACCACCCATCCACCTCTAAACTACACCAAACCACCATGCCATATCCACTCAGGAACTCCTAGAAGTTAGGTCGGTCGGAGGCGAAAGTCAGTCTCAGGTCAAGCCTAAAGCTGCGAGAGAGGTCAATTTTAATGCCGTTTGGAGGAAAATCGTACCCTGGTCCTTTCCTGTTACCTGGTACCCTTGGGAGGAAGGAAGAGACGGATTCCTTCCTCCCCTACCTCCTCCTCCTCTTCCTCTTCCTCTCTTGTCCTCTACATACCATCTATGCCTCCTCCTGCCTCTTCCTACCTCTATCCACGTTTCTCCCTTTCCATACTCCTTCTTTGTCTCTCAGAAAACCCATAACCACTACTACCATTTCTACTGCTACCCCCAACCCCCCCCCTTACCCCCAACCACCACCTCCCTTCCTGTTCTTCATGCAGCACACGTTATTAGGTCAAGGTCCATAAGTCAATACAATCGTCGGAAGGTCATGGCCTTTTTTAACAGGTCAAGTAACTATGTCTGGGTCATACTGTCGTTGCTGGGTCACAGATATGTCGGGTTAGCGCCTGTTACTACTGCGCCATGTTATAGTACGTACGGGGTTTACCCGAAAGCAGGCCCACGCTACTACTATTATGTTGTATCTCCGCCAGTCACATCCCACATATACAATTACTGTAAGTCCGCTGAAAACCTTATCTAGTCTATAGGTCTGAATTTCCAGGTACGTTAATTTTGCAACATCGAAATATTACCGAAATCAACAACAACTTGTTTTGAATACCGTGGAATGTATCATGGATGTCGCTGATCGGAATTCACGTGCAAACACCACTTAGAACTCTCACACGCAGAATTTTTTACCATTTATTTTGTTCTTTCTCTTTTTTATAAAGCCTCTACCACTGCGCGCACCAGATGCGCGCATGTGCTTGATACGCCTGCAGAGTGCTGATGGTTGTATGCTGTACATTTTTATTCAAGGTACATTAATTATCTTTATGAATTATTTATTGCAAACAATGGTTTAGCTGCTTTTCCATAATTAATTAGGAAAAGATTGGTTTTAAGGGGAACTCCCCCCTCCTTATTCTGAAAATATCACCCGTTATTGTGCTGTTTTATGTATTTTATCACTAAGATATTTTTTAACCCTCAATCAGTCAGCAGTTCTGTTCCTCAATAGAGTCATTAACTAACCTAACCTGAGTAACGCCGTGAGTAATTTTTTTGGCTTTAAAGTGGGATGATTACGTTTATTTTTTGCTCGGGCGCATGAATTATGTTTACTTTTAAAAAAAAATACTGATCACTTCTATGAGACATAATAAAGTCTTTGAATGCTTCTCGAAGATCCTCACATCATGGGGAGTCGTGACTTCGGTATTTGGGAACGTCCCCATAACTGAGCGCTGGTGGCACTTGTTTGTCAAAATTACAAAGCTTGACGCAGGGATGAAAGTACCAAGGTGGTGTGGGCGAACGATCGCCTTCAGAATGCAGAAATGGTATGTTTGTGAGATTAAGATAATAATGATGGATATAGTATTCCTTTGATGGTTGTTTTATAATTTTTATTGTACAAGTTGTTTGATGTGTCAGGCTCTTACAAGCTTATAAAAAATGTAACGACAATATTATTTGCCATCATAATATTTACATGTTTTTTTATAATTCTCTCCGCTCTCGCTCTCTCTTCTCTCCTGAACTCATGGGTGGTGTTCTCATGCAGATGACGGCAGCAACAGCTATTGGATTGAAGAAGAAATTTTGCTGCCGCTACAGACTTTCGTGAGCACCTCATATTCATGTATAGAACAGATGCAGTGTTACCTTTGCTTGCACACAATGCTTTATCTGGATTATTAGGTGGTAAGACTTGTGTTCGAATAATATAGAAGCTTCCATGTCATGTAGTTATCTATCATGATGCAACATTCAGTTCAGGTGGCACTGGCAATTACAAGTATCTTTTTCAATCAGACACATCCTAACTACCTTAAACGCCAACAATGCTCTCTACATGGTTATGTACATTGTCTTGTAACAGTTCCTTCCAGTAATCCCTTCGAGCTTGTTTCTGTCATTGCTGGGATCATTGCTAAGCATGTATTCCCTTTCTTCCCCCTTTTAGCCACTGCGCCACACCTGTCTACATTGTGGACTTCCTGCACGCAAGTCCCAACTCACTTTTCTAAGTATTTTTTTATTGATGCTTCTTATGTAAGTGGAGTGCTTTAATGAACAAGTGACTCAGAATTTACAATCATGATGCACTTACACTTGTAAAATCTACTCCCAACAGTTGGCCTTCACCTTGAGAAACTGTAAGACGGGATTTGGCCTTTGACGTGAACATGGTGCAGAACCAGTCATCAAAACCACTCCTAAGATTATCGGTCTTGAAGATGGGAAGAGGCAGAATATTCTGAGCAAAGACTTCACTCAACCTGGGCACTTGCAAACTAACTTGGAACTGATGCATGGAACGGATATGATTGTGGATATTCACTGAACTGAGTCAGCGAGGAAAAACAGGACAGTGACATGCAAAGTAAATCAGGAAGAAGTGCCCCCCATGAGAGCACGCCAGTCGAACGCTATACTATCAGTCAAGGAACAATGCAACCAACCAGGGAAAATTGTTCAGAAAGATGGGATGTCCAACTTGGGCCTGCTACCACATTTCTGCATGTTAATCCCAGTCATCCGCAGCCCAACACGCACGAATGTAGAGGTGATCGCTCATTATTCAAGACCCAGAACCCACTGACTATGGGACTCTTTACACTGTTCTTCGGTTAGCCAAGGGATCTCTGCCACTGTACTTGGTCCAACAGAGAAACTTTGATAACACTGGACCTGGACCTATATTCACGTGCTTTGAAAATTCAGCAGTCAGTTGGGGACCAATTGGATCAAAAGGGCAGGACTCTCCATATTGCATTTGCTGCTTTACATGCTCTCTGGAAAACGATAGATGGCAGTGGCCTGGATATATGTGCCATTAAAAAGTGGTGCATACACATCAGCAGCCCTTCGTGGGATCTTCAGTGGCAAAGCATACAAAAGGGGCATCGAAACCACATCAAATCAGTCTAGCAATTATGATGATGCGGTTTGATGTCATATTATCCACTCTTTAAAAAGGGCCCCAGTTAGTGTCCGGGCAATGCTTTCAAGGAAAAACTTCATTCACGTAACCCCGATATGACTGAAGACTATGATATGTCAGATCATGGTACGCTGGAAATGTGAAGCCCCTGGAGGAGGATGAAAACATTGGAGAGTTTGCAGAATTCCTTTCAGCATACCTCGATCAAGGGGAAAAAGCCTTCTTCATTTCGTCAGCTCTTGCCGCTCAGGGGACTGGCAGAGTTATCTTGCTTCCTTGGAGAACTATCAAGTATTTCTTCGCACGGGATCTTCTAAATTACGCTCGACTGATGCCTGTCCATCTTGCACAAATGAATGCGCTGGAAGATAATGACCTGAAACATGGAATGCTTGATGTCCGGTGACTTTGTTGTTGCAAAATCAGAGATTACCCTTCACGAATCTCGCCACAGATCAGCACTCGAACAGGAAATCAAGAAACTAAAGGGACACGGTGGTATGGTAGGACTCAGCAGAGATGAAGCTGCTCTCAATCGACTCGTCACCACTACACCTTGCCTTGCCCGTATCGTTGACGAGTATCTTGAGAGCTTCCCAAAAGTTTCCAGTCATCCGAACGCACAGAGCATTACCAGCTGTCTGGACGATTGCACTGAGGTCAAGAGAGAATGCCATAAAGATCCGTCAATCAATAGAGTTGCACTGCACAGACAACCCCTTCAGAGTGAGGACACCATTGAAAAGTTTAGTTTTCAATCAGCTCTTTTTGCCAGAGGTAGCAAGCATGATATTCTGCATTATGCAGAAAAGGGTCAGAAGCGATTCGAGGAGTTCGTTTGTGAACGTCTGACTACCACATCAACTCTCGGTTTGGGAAAAGGATAAAGAAGCTCAGTTGAAGGCATTCTCAAGTTGGATGGATAAATCAAACGTACGCATTGGAGATAAAGTCATCAAATTGCGTGATGATCGTAATTTACTGGCAGATTTCTCATTGTTCAGGGAACCCGACCAGGTCTGTGCCAAATTCGAGGAAATAATTGGCCAAGTACGAGATGTCAACAGTGCCCCGCTCTCTGTGTGCTGTTGATAGATCTTTGTACATCCCAACTGAAAAGGCCAGTCTGATGCAGGGCAGTTAAAGATGCCACGGTTTGAATCCTTGATGTTCCCCATACCAGACATAGGGCGGGAAAGATCCTCCAGTTAAAGTTCTCATCATTGATGCAATGGGTTACTTCAGAGTATGACAAAGACGCCAAATATGCTGAAGATTTCAACCTTCAGGATGCATTCAACAAACGCATAGAGACAAAGATGACAAGCTATGATGAGGGGGGTGTTGTTTTTGATCGATACTTGGATCTGTCGTTGAAAAACAAGACCCGCAGAAGCGATCAACCAAAATCCATTGAGTACGAAGTTCATCCCGAAATGAAACTCACCATGTCCATTAAAAGGGGTTACTTTCAGCATCAAAAAAGAAGCGGAAGCTCACATGCTTGTTTGGCCAAGGACTGCCCTTGACTATTTCGCAGCAAAGATTCATTCGTGCTCGTTGTCGTGTACGATGATCATATCAAGAGACCAGGGTTTTGAGTATGCTCATACACATGAAGAGGCTGACACATTGATTTCCAAACCAAATACTTGCCTCTACAGCCTGTGGTGCTGCCAGAAAGATCTGCGTATGGTCGCCCGACACTGACGTACTCTGCTCCTTCTTGATCTTACGCCTCCAGACAGATAGCATCTACTATATCCTTGAAGTTTCATACAGGCAAAGGAAAGAAGAAACGGGAAATAGACATCTTTGAAAGAGTGCAGGTTATTGGCCTTCGCAAATGTCAAGGACTTCTTGGACTCCACAACTCCTCAGGTGCTGATTGGGGAGGCAGATTCCTAGGAATTTCAAAGAAATCATGGGTAGATGCATACCTAAAGCTTGATGATGATGACCCTGCCATTGACTGCTTCAAAGCATTAGGGTGCATTTCTATTCCTGCCGAGTTAGTCAATGACGAGCTTCCCAGCAGGTGAAAGCGTTGGAGACTTTTGTGTGTCATGTCTACAGTTCAAAAAGGGCCAGCAACCCTCCATCACTCAGGTGGGAAACTGTTTCGGTCAAAGAACCCTTTGGGAAGGGAAATGCTTCCACCACTCGTGCTGCATTGCTTTTCCCCATATCATGGGGTGCAAACTACATGACAATGCGGAACAAGTCCATACCCTGAAAATTGTCCAGCCCTTCCTGCAATTGAAAAAATGGATGGAAATTGGAGAAAGGCGTGTATGTTCCACTGACATGTCTGCCCTGCCTGCCCCACAAGCTGTAGTTGAACTTTGTCAAATGTGGCTGCCAAAGTAGGATGCAAGGGAATAGGTGTAGCTGCTTGAAGAATGGCTCCCTGTACTCCTCCTCTGTAAATGCTATGGCCGTGATTGCGCAAACGCTATTCGGGAGGACATTTCAAATATGGACATTGATGAATAACTGATTGATTTTACGTCCGATTTTGCAGTATCGCAAAATCGGAACGTATCGCTAAATACTAACGCGCTTTGGGTGGATGGTTGGGCCAGGGTGGTAACTCCGCCAGTGGAACTCCACTGTCTGTCTTAAGCCAGAATAAAGGAGGAAAGACAACCCTGTTAACATTATTTAGTATGCCTAGCATAAAACGTGGGATGGAAAGTAGCTTAGACGGCTTTCGTAATAGAAGCGGGTGAGAAACAAGAAAAATAGAGGTTTCGGTTATAACCAAATCTGGACGTGATAGAGAAATTTAGATATCAGACCTGACATCAGCATCAGCAATTTAGTAGGATCAGTAGTTCACGTGTCTGTAAACAAAGAAAAAAGTTGAAATTTGTTGCTTAGTGTTACCAGAGACCAATCCTGGGGGTGCCAAAAGAGGAATGACCCCCCCAAAAGGGGATGAGGGTTTTGAAAATTGGGACCCCAATCTTTTTCTGTTAATCTGATACCTATAGAAGCCAGAACTGCAAAACAACAATTTAGCACAAAAATCCTACGGGAATACATGGCATACCACACTATTCCTGTCTCGCTCCTTGGTTTCTTTACCAATACTTCATAAGCTGCATTTTCTTATATTTATCCATTTACTCTTTGCTTTTTATTCCCCACAAACATTCAGTTTCTGTATAATTGGATGAATTATTCCAAAGTGCTTGTCTTCAAAGAACCCAATTAATCTTGGTAATCCTCCCGCGACGCTCTCAGTGTTCGACGCGAACGTTCTTTTCAGTTCAGACGCGAAACTGACGGCTGGCCTCACGATCAGCACACTCACGGTGCGATCCGGTCTGAACCCGGGTGAGTTGGCGGATCTAAAACCCAAACACTGCTTGGTCGTCCCTCCGACCAACTGTCAGTCGGCGGACCCCACAATCACCCCATAAAACGATTTCCCAAACTGGTCGGATCCAACAAGATCTGTCCGATGTCCAAAACCCGATCGCACAGTGGATGGAGGCCTTAAGGTTACGGTTAGGGAAGATTAGACATGGATAGACATATAGTTTTGTTTTGGGAATCACAATTAAGCGTAGTTGCGAGAAAATCCTATGGTTAGTTTTGGAGCTACAGCCAAGCATCTTTACTCGGTAAACCCCATACTCCCATAGAGTTGGGGAATATGCAGCCACTCTACAAGGTTCATCTTCCCCTTGCCGATCACCCCGAGGAATGATATGAACTGAACACCTTTCTTATACCTTACTTTACTGACTGATTTCTCTAACGTAAATGAAAGACAAGGGACACACACACCAAAACACACACAAAAAACCCACACA
>JACEEZ010022654.1:0-12059 GCA_016584305.1 Chionoecetes opilio
CAAAAAAAGATTTAGATATCTGTTTAGATCAATATTTAGCGGAAAGCCAAAACCAAATGAGGCCAAATTTTTGTGGAATTTGGCAGCCCGAAAAAAAGATTTTTTTTATTTACATATATACATATAAATTATCTCTGTAATATTTTTGTATAATGACGCAATAAATACTTGTTGTTCAATGTAATTTTCCCAGTGATGAGTAATAGTGGAGATGAAATAATGATTGTATGCATTTATAAGGGGGAAATATAATTTAAAAAAATTATTTACATATATATGTAAAAACGATTATAGTAATAATTGTGTATAATGACAGTATATATAATTGTTACTCAATAAAATTTTCCCCATAATGAATATTTGTTGATCGGTAAAAACCGTACGCTATTATTCATACCGTAACTCCCATAGCGTAAGTCGTAGAGCGTTTTTAAATGACAGGCAAAAGATAGTAAATCCTACGTTGCTTCAAATATGTACACGGTCATTGAGCCGACAAAAGTCGTATAAACTCGTCACAAGGAAAATAACGTTAAATCCATACATGGCAACTCGCGAACCAAAAGTCCGTAGGCCGTTACATTTCAAATAAACGCTGCAGCACGCAAAACGACCCCTAAGTCTCAGCTCACGTTCCTCTATTATATATATATATACTAGCCAAAAAGTCCGCCCGGAGGGCGGCTTTGCGTTGGGCTTTGCTTTGCGGAGGGCTTTGCTTTGCAGCTCCTGCGGAGGGCTATTGGTGGGCCTTCGGCCCACCACCTGTGTTTGGTGGGCCGAAGGCCCACCAAACATGGACTCTCCAGATAGCCCCTTCTAACTTTCCTGAAATCATGGATGTAGAAATGTATGTATTCCCCCCACCCATTCACTCACCCATTACCCATCACTCCCCACCCATTCACTCACCCATTACCCATCACCCCCCACCCATTCACTCACCCATTACCACACACCCATTCACTCACCCATTACCCATCACCCCCCACCTATTCCTTCACCCATCACCCATCACCCCCAACCCATCACCCCCCACCCATTCACTCACCCATCACCCCACACCCATTACCCATCATCCCACCCATTCACTCACCCATTACCCATCACCCTACCCTACATCAAGGCTTCCTCAATTAGAGAGAACTGAAACTCGAGAAATGCCAGTGGTCGCTGGCAGTTTTAACTCAAAGGTTGGTCTACTGTGTTTTGGCTCCGCGACTAATATTTTTCATAAATTAATTTCGCGATAAACATTGATGCACCGCATCTGAATACCAAAAAATATAGTTCTTCTGTTGTTCTACTAATTATATGGATGACATTCATTACGATGGAACGTTCTATAATAGCAATTTAATGCAAATTACTCGCCTCGAGTAGCAAAGCTTAATATATTTTTAACATGTATATTGTGGCATGTAAAATTTGGGTGATGTTCACACTGTTTTCTAAGACAGTACTGCTGCGTCTGGCAAACGCTTGTCAAAATACAATAAGCAATGCCTTGGAAAAACGAAGAATAAAGAATGCCGAAATCGGCTTGTTGCTGCGACAATGTAGGTTATAATTGTGGAGGCGACACGCCGCGGCGGGGAGTGGTGGGCGGGGAGATTGAATCAAAACATTGCCACTTCACGCGTCGACTCATTGCACTTCTAGGCTTTCTATCTGATTGATACACAATAATAACAGGAAAATATGACTGCCTAGGTATAGATAACTTCTAAACATTCGTTATTGACTATATAATATCATAGAGTAGCATTTACCTCGCCTCCTCAACTATAACCTACTTGGTTATTTGGTTATATACAATGTTTTACAGAATCAGGCTTCTATACAATATACATATAGAAGAAAATCGTTCTTAATATTATACTTTTGTGTTTTAAGTGCAGTGGAATAAGCCCATATTTTTCTTTCAAGTTGACCAACTTTTCACCAAATTGTGAGTTAAAACTGCCAGCGACCACTGGCATTTCGGAGTTGCAGTTCTCTCTAATTCTCGCAACCCACTTTTGTTTTCACAATTCTCGCTAATAGGCTGCTAAAAAAAAGAAAAAAAAAAGTGATCGGATCATCTCATAAATGGGCTTATGACCTTCCCCTGGTCAACCTGATTCCAAAAATGTGCCATATGAGGTGTTTGCGCCACGGGGGGCGGAACCTATACCACACACACACACACAGACAGACACACTTTCGCTTATATTATTATAAGATAGATAGCGGAGATTTATGCGGGGCGGGGCGGGGCGGGCTCAGAGGGGTTTTTCGTACAGAAAGGCCACTTACGGTCGAGAGTCAAAAAATATTACTGGAGACAAAGTTGTAGAGGGCCACAAGTTCTATCGGAAGTGTGACATGAACATTTCATTCATACCTACAGTAAGTCCGCCAGACGCCACGAAGCTCACCTGAAAACCACTATATTTCACTTTAAACTCCCAGTAAAGCCACTTAAGTTAGAGATTCGATAAATTTTACTGAAGACAAAGTTGTAGCGCTTAGAAAACTCTAGCGAAAATGTGCTATTATTGTGGTAATAATATTATAAATTCTAATTAATAATTAATATTTGTTGATCGGGAAGCTAATTTTCATACTCTAACTCCCAAACCGTAAGTCGTAGAGCGTTTGTAATCGACAGGCAAAAGATAGTAAATTATACGTTGCTTCAAATATGTTAACGGTCAATGGGCCGACAAAAGTCGCATAAACGCGTCACAACGAAAACACCTTAAAATTCATACGTGGCAACTCGCGAACCAAGAGTCACAGACCATTCTTGATGGTTACTGCTAGACCGGCAATAGCCGCTCAACAAAACATGTATTCCAAACGTGGCCGTTAAATGTCCAATGAACGCGTCACAACCAAAACACCGTAAATCCATACATGGCAACTCGAGAACTAAAATTCACAGAACAATTTGGATGACTTTTTCGAACTTCGCATATGACGTACAACAAACATGTATTGGAAGTGTAGGCCATTACATTTCAAATAATCGCTGCAGCACGCAAAACGACCCTAAGTCTCAGCTCACGTTCTCTATTATATATTATATATAATAAATATATAATAATTATATAGCGTGGATTTATGCGGGGCGGGCGGGGCAGGCTCAGAGGGGTTTATCGTACAGAAAAGCCCCTTACGGTCGCGATTAAAAAAATTTCACTGACGATAAAGTTGTAGAGGAGCACAAGCTCTATCGAAGTGTGGTCTCAACATTTCATTCAGACCTACACTAACTCCGCCAGACACCACGAAGCTCCACAGAAAACCACTATAATTAACCTTAAACTCACAGAGAAGCCACTTAAGTTCGAGATTCGATAAATTGCACTGAGGACATTGTTGTAGAGTGCAGAAAACTCTACCGGAAATGTACCCTCGACATTGCCGTAACGCCTACATTAAGTCCGCCAGACGCCGTACAGGTCACTTCTCATACAAAATCTTTCTAGCTTGTTTAAGATCTTAAACCTGGGTCAAAAAAGCTACAACCTACCTTGTTTAAGATCTGCGACGTGCTGCGCACATCGCAGATCTTAAACCAGGGTCAGAAAAGCTATAACCAACCTTGTTTAAGATCTGCGACGTGCGAAGCACGTCGCAGATCTTAAACCTGGGTCAGAACAGGTATGTTCTAGCTTGTTTAAGATCTGCGACGTGTGCAGCACGTCGCAGATCTTAAACCAGGGACAGAAAAGCTATAACCTACCTTGTTTAAGATCTGCGACGTGCGCAGCACGTCCAGATCTTAAACCTGGGTCAGAAAAGCTATAACCTACCTTGTTTAAGATCTGCGACGTGCGCAGCACGTCGCAGATCTTAAACCAGGGACAGAAAAGCTATAACCTCCCTGTTTAAGATCTGCGACGTGCTGCGCACGTCGCAGATCTTAAACCAGGGTCAGTAAAGTTATGCGGGCGGGGCGGGGCAGGCTCAGAGGGGATTTTCGTACAGAAAAGTCACTTACGGTCGAGATTCAAAAACTTTCACTGATGACAAAGCTGTAGAGGGCTACAAGCTCTATCGAATTGTGACCTCAGAATTTCATTCAGACCTACACTAAGTCCGCCAGATGCCACGAAGCTCACCTGAAAACCACTATAATTCACTTCTAACTCACAGAAATGCCACTTAAGCTCAAGATTCGAAAAATTTCACTGACGACAAAGTTGTAGAGCGCAAAAAACTCTATCGGAAGTGTGGCCTCAAATATTCCTTCAGACCTACACTAAGTCCGCCAGACGCCGGACAGCTCACTTCTCATACCAAATCGCCTCGATTTTCGCCTAAAAACCTGATTTCTTGTCCACTGGATTTTCCCCGTTATTATCTACCCAACGTAGGTGGTTTCAGGGCTGGATACTCGTCAAGGTCTAAGGTCCTAGCACCAAACGCCAAAAGTCGCAAAAAAAAAGCGTAAGTCGGTCAAACACGCACGGTCTAAGTCCAGCTCTCGTTCGCCTGTAGTAGTCTGAATGAACAATCCAACGCTTGGTGAATTCTGCTTCACAATGATAGGAAGAGCCGACATCGTAGGATCAAAAAGCGACGTCGCTATGAACGCTTGGCCGCCACAAGCCAGTTATCCCTGTGGTAACTTTTCTGTCACCTCTTGATTAAAACTCATAAAGTCAAAAGGATCGATAGGCCCTGCTTTCGCAGTCCGTATTCGTACTGAAAATCAGGATCAAGCCAGCATTTGCCCTTTTGCTCTACGCGAGGTTTCTGTCCACACTGAGCTGGCCTTAGGACACCTGCGTTATCGTTTGACAGATGTACCGCCCCAGTCAAACTCCCCACCTGATAATGTCCTCGGAGCGGATCGCGGCGAGCGCGAACGCCCGGTCAGGCTAACGCGGGGCCGAAACCCACACGCGCCCTCCCTTCTGCCGCTTTAGGCTAGAAACAGGAGACAATCCCACGTGGGGAAGCTCCGATTCCGTCTCACCGAGTAAGTAAATCAGACTAGAGTCAAGCTCAACAGGGTCTTCTTTCCCCGCTGATAAACTCAGGCCCGTTCCCCTGACTGTGGGTTCGCTAGATAGTAAGTAGATAGGGACAGTGGGAATCTCGTTAATCCATTCATGCGCGTCACTAATTAGATGACGAGGCATTGGGCTCCTCCACCCCAGAAATGGCGAGGGATTGGATGACAAGCGTAGTTGCCACCCAATCCCACCCATTCCCCCAATCCCACACCGCTCCCCTTTAATCATAGCCACATGAAAAAAGGTAGAAAATGGCACGCAGGCCAAGACAAGCATGCCATTATGGTGTCTGTCCGTGTGCCCGGACAGACAGGATGAATATGATGGATGATATCATATATGATGGGTGAGTTGCATAGTTTTATAAA
Source organism: Chionoecetes opilio (assembly GCA_016584305.1). Classification (NCBI taxonomy): domain Eukaryota; kingdom Metazoa; phylum Arthropoda; class Malacostraca; order Decapoda; family Majidae; genus Chionoecetes; species Chionoecetes opilio. The sequence continues at coordinate 5,381 of JACEEZ010022654.1, forward strand.
AAAATGAGTTAAATTAAATATTTGCATAGTATTGACACACACAGGTGTTCTTAAACAAAACAACCCCATAGCCAAGGGATGCCTAGCCCTACCCCGAGTGAGCGACTTAGCTCTCACTCTATCCGTCCACTCGGGACATTGGCATGGCATCACCTGTCTATGGGTTTAACATTATGAACTGGGTGCCGCTAGCTCACACCTAGCATGCGCACCCAGTTCCCAGTTGTGGACTTGAACAATCAGAAATCGTCACACATAAGAATTGGCAATGAATATACAGGGGGTATAGCACTCAGGGGGAGGGAGGAGCCATTTGCTTTTTTGGCGACGAGCAATTCCTTCAGTCGTCCAAGGGTGCTACCCTATTCACTGCACCGATCAGTTGCCCACTGGCCCACCCGAGGTGTCATGATGTTGTCGCACGATGTTCACACCTTTTTCGAGACACTGCACCACCATGAGCTTTAGCGTGTGTTGCGGTAAGCCCATGGTTTGCCACAGGTGCAGTGTCTCTCTCGCTATGGTGCCCCTCCAGTTGATTGTGAATGTTGAAACCAACGGAGGGACACCTGTCAACTGGGTCACATTTGAGATCACGTCAGGGACACTGTACTTAGCAGTCTTAAGGCCGTGGGCCGCGTGCAGGGTCCCAGTGGAAGTGGTGTTATCTGGTACCACCTGCACGTCGACTACCCACGACCGTCCCTCTCTGCAGGCCACTAGGTCCGGAAACCGCACGCCCTCCCTTGTGGGGATTGCGCACTCCTTCCAGACCTGATAGTTGTGGCTCTGCAGGCAAGAGGCCATTGTGTCCAGGAACAAGTAATGTCGTTTGGTCCTCAGCCCTGCCACGGCTGGGCACTGCTGTGTTATGTGTCCGAGCGACTCAACTCGTCGGCCATAACACAGATCGCACATCATATCTTGCCCCTGCCGCCCTCTAGAGGAACGTGTCTTTGTCCGCATCAGATTTCCCCGTAATTTGATGGCATGGACAAAGACAGAGCCCCTCATAAGGGCCGTCCCGTCATGAACCCAGGTCGAGGAGACAGCAGAATGGACGCTGCCCCTCAAACCTGCACCGTCTTTGAACCGGTGAAGAGAGTCACTCCACCTTTTCTGCTCCTCTCTCCTCCTAATGAGGGGAGTTGTCTCTGACGCCTCAGCTCTTTCCATTAAGACATCTCTGACTGCCGGGTCCGCGGACACCGACAGTCGGTCCAATAAGTCATCTTTTAGTCTCTGGACCCGTGTGCTCAACGCAAGCACTCGTAGACCACCCTCTCTCGATGGTGCATGATAATATCCTAGGACAGTATTATGCGGGAGGTGGAGTGCCTTCCGGAGAAACTTGCGTGTCTCACGGTCCATCCTCTTTAGAGTGCCCTTATTGGCTTTGCTATATAGCAACGGGTAAAGCTGTTGCGGGAGCAGAACATTGATCAACATCCATAGCTTTGCTGAGGTTTAGCTGGTGACCTCTGTAAACGGTCTAAGCCACTGATGTACTTGGCCAGTAACAGTGAGGGCCCCCCGGCCCAGGATGCCCCCACTTGAACTCCCAAATAGGTGTAACACTTTTCGGGGGTCAATGCCCTTATGGCTTGGCCATCTACATGGAGTTGACGGTGGTCACTCACCCAGGTCTTCCTGTGACCATCTGCAATCACCCCCAGGGTTGCACACTTGGCGATCCCAATCTCTAGACCTATAGTCCCGGCCGCTCTGACCAGAGCGGCAACCGAGTGCTGTAGGCCCACGAAAGAGGTCGCCAGTAGCACAACGTCGTCGGCGAAGGCCAGGTACCTGATCTTTGAACCCCCGACCATCACACCGACTTCCGTAGGCAATGCGTCCAGTGCACAGTCTAGACTGATGTTGAATAATGACGGTGACAATGGGTCCCCCTGTACTACCCTCCGCCTGATGTTGGTGGGGGGGGGGCATCTCCCACACTCGTGTGAGCTTTCTCGTACATATGTGCCACATAGTTGGAGAACTGACCCCCCAACCCCCACCGCTCGCAAGCTCTGACGAGGGCGGGGTGTGCCACTGAGTCAAAGGCCTTCTTGAAATCAATAAAGGCCATGAAGAGGCTCTGGGGACGGGACTTGGCCTTTTCAATGGCCGTGGCAACCAACAGTAAGTTGGCTGCACAGCCCTCCTCCTTCCTGAACCCCTTCTGACCCAGTGGCAGACGGGCCAATGTGGCTATCCTCCCAGCTAACACCCGATGGAGGGTTCGGGTGATCACCGGAAGGATTGTCAGCGGCCTATAGTCACTAGGCACTATTGGTATGTCCTTCTTTGGCAAAAGAGTAGTCCGGCCTTTCATCCACTCTGCTGGAAGGTCTCCCAGCCCTAGCACTGAGTTTAACAAGAACCGCAGCTTCTCTAGCCCCAGGGCCTTCAGGTCGTCTAAGACTCTACCGTCCGGACCCGAAGCCGAAGTCGCTTTGGTTCTCCTCAGTGCTTCCGCTAGTTCTGCCTCCGTCACCTGGGCCATCACCAGATGTCCCGTGGCGGGCAACTTCGGCGTCATCAGCGGGTGGTGGTCTGGGCTGGGCCTGGAGAGGATGCCCTTCCAAAAGGCCAGAGTTTCCTCGGGAATGGTGTCTTTCCCTGCGAGTAGATCGCGGCCTGTGACCACCCTACTGGCCACATCACCGCGATCTCTCTTCCAGGATCTCTGGAAAGCCCGGTACTCTTGCCGCCTGCGGTGCCTGTTGTTCTTAGGTTGACGAATCCTTTCTGGCCCCCTTGCTCGGTGTTCAGCTCGTGGGGGCACCGCAGACCATAACTCTAGTAAAAAGTGGACCTCTTCCACTGTCTCGGTACCAGCAATCCCAGATGGTCAGCTTGGGACCGCAGCTCAGCGTGTAGGGCAGCCTTCACGTGCAGCTCGTCCGGCTGTCCTTCTGGTCCTGGCGCCTTGATTGATTGATTGATTTTAGTTTTAAGGCGCCACAACTGCGGGGTTATTGACGCCTGCTTACATAAGATACATGAAAAGAAAAACTAAAAAACTAAATTTAACATAGAATAAATATATTTAAAATAACGAAATACATAAAGAACAAGAGTACATTAAAAACAATCATAAGTTAATATTAAAACATCATAACTTGTTGAGAAGGCCAGCCTTCTCAATAAAGGTATGGACTTCATGTCCCGGAGAGAAACACCTCTCTCCCAATGCCAGGGAGAGACGGTAAGCACCGTCCGACCCGCGACACCGGGACAAAAATTGCACACGTAGGTCCCCAAGACTGGGACACTCGACCAGCAAGTCCCGCACAGTTAAAGTAGTCGTCCAGACCCATTTTTTTTTGCCGAATTATGTTGAATGTACATTCAAAACACCTAATCCACCAAAAATAATAGATTTCCAGGCCTTATTTCCGTAAAAACACGACTTTTGTAAAAAGCGCGCGAAAAAAAAAATCTTCCCTCCAACAGGACTACGACTGTTATTGATGACGTCAGAACAGGGACGCCCGCAGACACTCTGTTTGGCACCTGTCGGCAAATGTTATGATGAGCGATTGTACTTCGGTGTCAGACAGTGAATCTGTCGCTGTGACAGATTTAGAGTACGATGCTCAATCTGACACCGAAAGAAATGACGCTGGTCGCGTATACTATGAGGAAAATGAACCTCAGATTGTCATGGATCCTATATGTTTGAGCCCGAGTACGAGGTGGATTAACAGGTGTCTCTTTATCCTTCTTTATCTGTCTCTTTATCTTGGCAGGAGGTATGAGATGTGCACTCGCGCGTATGTCCCCGGTGAAATGATGAATTTTAATCATAATTTCTACTAGTTATGGACAATTACAGTATCTTATAAGTTTTAACTACACAATCGATATTAATAAACGGCTGTTATTTACCAAATAAGCAGTACATGAGAACAGCAGGGCTGTCATAAGCAATAATGTAAAGGGCTACTTGGCATTATGTTGGCGAGGAAGAGGCAAGGTGGGTAGGGATGGGTGCCGTGCGAGGCTACATCAGCTGTGTCCCTCCTTCTCCCGCCCAGATTAGCGACAGTGTTTAGTTTGAGAGAGTTAAAATCATGACTTATTTAGTATCAATTTGAGAGAAATAAGCTGTAGACAGTGTTGCACGCTTACGGTAATGTGGAGTATTATTCTGGATATGGGGTTCTGGATATGGGGATTATTTACGGATCGTGGTCATCTCTGAAATTATGAACATTAGTTTAATTATGATTGTTACAAATTAGGGAGCATTACAGTATCTTATAACGAGACAAAGATTCATTAAATTTACTGATAAACATTACATGAAGACAGACAGCATAGCTGAAATTGACACACTAATACTGTAAAATGCTACGTGCAACGTCTACAGCTGAATGTCAGTAATCTCCCGGCAGCTCGATCTACTTACTCTTACGTACTGTCTCTTGTCATCATGACTTACCTTTATGTTGTGATGATCACAGCAAGTGTTCAAAGTGGCCACCATCAGCTTCAATACACAGTTGCGCTCGCTGAAGTATGGAATGAACACTTTTTCTTAGAATTTCTGGCTTGTTCTTGATGTGCTGTGAAGCTGCCATTATTCTCTCCAGAAGTTCTTGCTTGTTGTCACTTTTCTTATTGTATACATGTGATTTCATGTCTCCCCAGAGATAAAAATCCAGTGGTGTTAGGTCTGGTGATCTGGCAGGCCATGGGTGTGGTCCTCCCCGGCCTATCCACCGTCCAGGAAATGTTTGGTCAAGATGCTGCCTCACTTGCTTACTGAAGTGTGGTGGTGCCCCGTCATGCTGAAATACTAGTCGGCGCCGTGTGCCCAGGGGAACATCTAGGAGTGAGGGGAGGTGATCTATCAAAAAGTTAGCATAAATATCCCCGTTAATGCGATCTTGAAAGATGTGTGGGCCAATCAAGTGCTCACCAATCATGCCACACCAGACATTAATAGAAAATCTTTGCTGGAAATTACTTTCTACCATCTTGTGAGGATTCTCCTTTGATCACCAATGTTCATTATGAGCATTATGCATTCCGGCACGGGTAAATGTGGCCTCATCGTGGAACAAAATATATTCCACAGCTGGGAATTTGCTTGTAGCGATTTACAAAACTCCAATCGCCTCACTGAATCTCCATCCTGAAGATGTTGAACCTTGTGCAGATGATATGGATGAAGACCTTCTTTTCTCAGCACCCTCCATGCTTTCATGTGAGAAACTCCAAGTCGGAGGGAAATTCTTCTTGTGCTTATGTCTGGGCTGTTTTCCGCTGCATGAAGAATCTGCCTCACCTTTCCATGTTCCCCTATCCTTTCAGCTGTTGCACCCATTCCAGGGAAAGATCCTTTGTCACGAAGGTGTTGAAATACCCTGTAAAATGTTCGAACATTGGGACATTTTCTGTTAGGGTATCTTCTTCTGTATTCTTGTACGGCAGCATTTGCACTTCCATTGCAGAACCCGTAGATAAACACCATATCCGCATACTCCACGTTACTGTAGGAGTACGGCATTGTCCGCAGAGTTCACTCTCTGAAACTAAACACTGCCACTGCCCCTGGGCGGGAGAAGGAGGGACACAGCTGATGTAGCCTCGCACGGCACCCATCCCTACCCACCTTGCCTCTTCCTCGCCGACATAATGTCAAGTAGCCCTTTACATTATTGCTTATGACAGCCCTGCTGTTCTCATGTACTGCGTATTTGGTAAATAACAGCCGTTTATTAATATCGATTGTGTAGTTAAAACTTATAAGATACTGTAATTGTCCATAACTAGTAGAAATTATGATTAGATCATTCATAATTTCACCGGGGGGCATACGCGCGAGTGCACATCTCATACCTCCTGCCTCCCGCTAGCCGTGAGTTACATGACGGCCGCGGTAATTCTTTCTCACTCCATGTCACGTAAAGGAAGCTTCAGAAAGCATATGGGTAAAGCATTTTGTTCTTAGAATAATTCGGTCTATCTCCTGTATCAACATTTGCATAAACTCGTGTTACACCCTGTATTTATCTCTGTGTTTACGTCTCTCTCTGATCAGCGCGGGAAGATGAGCCTCCCTGATGCTACGTCACCGAGCCTGAGCCTGAGCGTCTGCAAACCTTGAGAGCGTTTTGAAAACTCGGGGAATTTCTAGATTTTGATTGCGGATTATTTAAAAACGGCTGACTGGATACAAAAAGTGACGACGTATTGTTGATATACTCGTTAATGGCTATGCTTTGATTGCATTAAATCAGGAATGATGAAATGGTCTGGACGATTACTTTAAGGGGACCAAACAATCATCACAGTAAGGAGGGTAGTCCCCCTCCATGAGGAACCCATGAGTATATAGAGTGTGACCAATACGCAATCGTGCCAAGGCAGTCTCCCATCTCCGGGAGAGACCGCAGTAGCTCCAGTCCTCGATACTTTGGCGGATGGTGCGTAGTTTATTTTGCCCTATAGTAATCCAACGTTCCTGCCAACTGTGTGAATGATCTATGGATTGCCGAACGCAGTCCGTAGCTGGCACTGCAAATGTGATAGAGCTGGTTCTTTTAGCTGCAGCTTTTGCCAAGGCATCAGCTTCCTCATACGGCAACACCTACATGCGGTACCACAAAGCTGACGTCCGGCTGCTCTGAGCAGATAAAGGGCCCCACCAGCGGAGGGGGGAAAA
>JACEEZ010022655.1:0-26178 GCA_016584305.1 Chionoecetes opilio
CAAATTTTTTTTTATAACTGTAATTTCGAAATTTATTTTTCCCTCAAAAACACCAATATTTTATTTTTTCTAAAAACCTCCTTGTAAAATAGGGTGCGTCTTATGCGAGGTGCGTCTTATGCGCCGGCAAATACGGTATATTGTTCAAACAGCCAATTCTGAATAAGATAAGTTAATCTTCCACTAAGTTTGACTTTAGATGTGGGATTTGGCTTAGTTAGGTTAAGGTTAGGGTAGATTTAGTTAGAAATGCATGCAGCACCACCAATGCGCCAAGTCTCCAGCATATCTAATGGGTCGGACTTTGAACAATTACTCACATCTGTAGTTTGCGGAAAAACCCCCGGAAAGTGGAAAGGATGGGTCTGGAAACAAAACTGTTAGAAGAAGAAGATTTCCAGAAGCAAGGGTTATCACGTGCAATGAATTTCTCGAGAAATTCAGAAGAGAGAAGAGGACATAAAGAAGAAAATGCAAAAGAATGCTGTGGAAAGAGGAAGATTCTTGAAGAAGAAGAGAATGAAGTTGATGTTGAGGAAAAAGGTTTAATTTCAAACAGTGACAGTGATGAAGAGACAGTAAAAGAAGAATACACGAAAAAAAATGGTGCTTGAAGGAGACGAGAATGAAGATGAAGAAGACAGCCGTCCCCCTTCTACACAACTACCTGCAGTCTCCATACCTGAAGTGTTCAACAGCAACAGTGATGAGGACAGTTCAAAAGTTGGAGAGAAACAATGTTAAACAAACAAGATAAGGAATTATTATCTAAATACGTATACAGAATCACATTGCTGTAGACAAATACTATGCTGTGTACTTTGATAAGAGGTATTATGTGGGAAGAATACTAGAAATAGATGATGATGAAGTGTTCCTTAAGTTCTTGTACAATAAACCTAATAGCAGTCACTTTGACTGGCCCCTCAGGATCATGTCTCTGCAGTACTAAGATATTTTTTTTTTTTAATGGGCCCTTAACTGTAAGGGGAACAGTCCCTTTCACCTTTGATATAAAATATCTATTGAATGAATACACTAACTTCAGGTGTTATATTAAGGAATTAGCAAACTAGGCATAACAAAGAAAAAGGGGCAAAGTAAATTTTTTTCTTCATTCAGAGTATCTATTCTTTTATTTTGTCTGTGAAATGTCCGTGGGCATGGTATACATGTGGTTTAAGTTTTTAGAGGTTTTTTTTTGTTGAAGAAAAAAAAAAAAAAAATTATATATAGACCGATTTACCCCATTTAGTGTAACAATGGGGTCCGCACTTTCTCAGTGTATTGCTAACAGAGCTATAATGGAAATTTGTTCAAACTTTAATGACATATACTGTAGGTAGTGACCCTCCTATGATTGTATTAAATTTTTGTTCGTTTATTTCAATAGATATGAAACTAGATCAAAGTTTGTCAAAACCAGGACCAAATTACCCCGGTCGGCACAATGTACATTACGTTAATCAAGTAGTGTAGTCTTGGATGACAGTGAGAGTGCAGGCACTGTTTCAGTTCTCTTCAGTTCAGTTTCGTCAATAGTTACGAGGATATTTTCTAACTGCAATTGTTTATTGTTTCATGGCTCCTCGGCACATTATATCCCAGGATACTATAAGCTCCCTATGTTCCTTGCATAGAGCTGGGTTTGTGTAAAAGCAATAAGGCAGCTGAATGTAAAACCCAACAAGCACAACATTAATTAAGGAAAAAAAGTTTTTTGATTTTTAATGTTTTACAAATTTTTTTGTTGCATTTTGAATGAGCGTGTCACGGGACGCCATCAGGAAGTCCGACCCCCCACAATATTTGGCGCCGGCCACTGTACTGGACAAAACAATTTTTTCAGATAGTTTCTGGGTGTTTTTCGTATGAATTTGCCATCCATTTTTCCTTGGAAATCACCACTTTGGTATTATTTTCCCTAGGACCAAATTCCCTACACAGTTGGGAGTATGTTTTCTGTTTACGTACCTTATTGGATTCTGGGAAACTTTCTCTGTATGAATTCCGTCGCAAATCATTACTTTTAGATATGAAATCTTTATTACAGGGAAGAGAGAGACTAGTGTTTACTTCGCCTTAGGCTGCTTACACACGGGGGGCTCTGTGGCACTACTCGGTGGTGTCATAGTCGCTAATACACGCCGTTTGGGTGAACTCCAGTATATTTCGGTATATACATTATGTGTATTTTGGTGTATTTCGGTTTTGAATTTTGATATACACACAACCCTCGTTTTCCCGGACTAATAGGGAGGAGCACTGGTCCGGGAACCGCAAAATTCCGGGAATCGCAACAGTCTGAGGCCATTACCCACTCCTGGACGTTTATCCTATTCTAGTATTTACTGACCGGGAACCGCCAATATCAACTACCCCGCCGCGGACCTTTTACGTCACTTTGTTTTTGTTTTTAGGGCTGCGAGGATCCCTTGGGGAACACTATGAGCCCTGGTGATGTCCTATGATGCTATCACAAGCGCTGTAGTTGACCTCAGGAAGGCACAGGGGAGGCGGATGACAGCGTGTTGCCGGAGGGGTGGATGCCAGTCGCCGCCAGCAGGGTGGGCAGGTCACAAGTGGCGCGTTCGGGCGAGGAGTTGAGAGCGTAGCACTACACGGTGGGAGTGGAAGCGCGGACACTGCAGCGAAAGTGTTCAATAGTCTCAGAGACATTCCTGCACCAGGGCAGTGGAGGTCAGGGGACTGACGAAGGCAGTGCAGGTGAACCGTAAGTGTTGTGTCCCAAATGTAAACAAAACGACCGCTGAGCATGCTGCCACCCGGCGGAAGGCAGCAGAAAGTGTTCAATAGTCTCAGAGACCGGGTTCTGCACCGGGGCAGTGGGGTCAGGGGACCGACGGAGTGTGTGCAGGTGACCCGTAAGTGTCGTGTGCCCAAATTAAGCAATACACAGGGAGCATACTGCCACCTGGGGTGAGGCGCAGGACAACTGCCAGGAGACGCTCGGACCGCCGGACAACTTCGTCGTATTTACGGACTGGAACAAGTCATTTGTCCGGAACTCTGACATATCCCTCGGACTCGAGGATTTTGTCCCGGCAAATTCCGATATCCGGGAAACTGGAGGTCCGGGAAAACGCGGGTATTGTGGTGATATGTTCGGTACGTGTTTTAGTAGGTGTCTCCAAATAATGCAAAAGTTTTGAAAAATGTTGGCACGCATCGTGTGTTATTCCGTTTCTCTCATCGTAAAACAGTAATTGCGTTGAAATTTTGGGCGAATTGAGTAATATTTAGGGGTCCCGACAAGTGAACATTTAGGTGACTGACTCGAATTTCATGATTTTTCTAAATTTCCACTTTTTTTCTCCCTCAGGTTATCAACAAGGCACAGAGCGGGCGTCGAGTGATTCGATTGACTTAATGCGACACACGGCATCCGCGTGTCAAAACGAGTAAATAGCAAAAAATCACCCAGTCTGCGTGCTTGCACGGCCTCACCATCACGCAAGGTGCTTCAGCCCTCATGTCCTGCGCGACCTTCAAGGCGACTACTAACACCACCACCGGAGATGGGGGAAGACCGGCGAGCGGGAGCAGGAAGGCGGTGGTGAGGATGTTTCTCCCCTTCTTGTCGCGCGCCGGGATTCCGACAACTACTGTATACACGCGGCACAAGCTGGCAAAGCTGGTAATGGCGTAAAATGGACTCACGAAGAACAAGAACAAAGGCAGGCCGAAACATCGTATGGATTGAGAGATTTTCAAAGGAGACCTCCAAGAAATCTTTCGACCTCGCATACCCTCCTCTCTCCAATGGGCAGACGTGAAGGACACCCCGAGGACAGGAGTTCCTACGGACTCAGAGAGAAGACAGAGTGGAAATCATCCATGGCTGGGAATTGACCTTGGGGACAGCGAAGAAGTGGAGACGCATGGTCGGCGCGGAACTCGACTCAAGCCGGCTCCGTGAACGTGAAGACAGCGAAATTGCCAGGCTGCTGAAAGGGCAGAATCCCAATCCCAAAGCATTAGAGCAGCAGAGTCCGTGTCGAGAACGTCATCACCGGCTCGTGGATCCCGAAGCCAGAGGAAAAAACTCAAACAGTCCGCCATCCGATCTCCGTGAAAGGATCTTAACCTCATTTCAACTTGGGATCTCTCGGATCGGAGAAGTTGTCGGTGCGGCAAGCAACGTCAACGTTCGCAGCTACCGCTCAGTTCTTGGAGAAATGGACATTGGGAGTAATGCGGTCTCGAAGAGCACGGTCCATCGAGCACGATTGCGGGGAGAGTCAAGCCGCCGAGAAGAATCGTGGAACTGAGCGGCACCAGGAGATACCTGAGCGGTTGATCCTGCATTGGTACGGAAAACTCCTTCCCCGTCCCTCTCTGGCGATACGGAGGACCGCATCGCCGTCCTCCTCCACAGTGGAAGATGACGCCGGGAATTCCTTCTTGGGGTCACCGCCAAGCTCAGATTCGACTGGCAGAAACGTGGCTGCAGTGGGTCTTGAAGCAGGTGTCTACGAAGCGGGCGTCAGGGACATGAATTCGCCTTCTGTTTCGACACCACGGCTTCGAACACTGGCATGGTGCAAGGTGCTTGCATTTGGATTGATCAAGAACTCGGACCGAAGCTTGTTTTTTTTTGGGGTTGGCCTGCCGCCAGCATGTCCACGAGGTGATCCTCCCCCAAGGATGCTTCGAAGGCCAGCCTCGGCTCTTTACCTCTGGTCCTGACATTGGAAATCTTCAAACGACTCCGTGATCGATGGTCCTTCGTGGATTCCTTGCAGAGAGAGGAACGGTGGGAAACAATCGGAGGACCCTCGTATAGTTCTTCGCCACCAATGAACAATGCCAGCAAGACTGAAGGACGATGCTTGGCCTTCCTGAAGGAGGCTCCTGGATGATCGAAGTCACCATCCCAGGGAGAACCTCTGAAGAACTTCTCTGTCTCCTCCTACCTGTTCCTCGGTGGTGCAGGTCCAGCCAAACCATTCGCCGTCCCTGAGCTCTCCATCAAGCCGGTGGATGGCCAGGCCATCTACTGCTCAAGCTTCAGATGCTGAAATCCCGCTGTCGCTGACCATGGTCGAGAGAAGGCCGGAGTGGAACGATGGCCCCCTTCGTTGCTCTGTTGTACTTCAAGCAATGGCATGAGGCACCGATCTCTGGTGAAAGCTCCGTGAACGATGTGGCTCTTCCTCGAGATCCTCAGACATACCCTGACCCAAACCGTTGCCAAGGCAGCAGAACAAGCCCTGCAAACGCCACCTGTGGGTACATTTTTTTTTTTAGTTTTTCCGAGGAAAACGCGGGACGGGCCCTTCTTCGACTCAAGGATTGAAATGGGAGAGAAAACAGATGGTCAAGGGCCAGTGGACAAGCCCGCCTCGAAAAGGAACTCAAAGCCATTGGAGGGCAAAAGATGACGATGTCTTTCCTCCCTCTCGTCCTTCGTCACTTCGAAGACCATGGTCCTTCTTTCAGAAACTTGACGCGGATGAAGGGGGGCTTCATGGCAAAGGACGCCGGCAGTTTGGAGAGAGACCGATTCAGGACGCTCGAAACGGGCACTTGGCCTCCGAGTGGTCCCAACGATTGCCGCGGAGTGGGTCATCGCCCTAGTCCAGCGCTACCTGGGGTCCCACGAAGTCGGCCGCACAGGAGAAGTAGCTCCTCCAGTTAGTCCACCAACATCGGAAACGTGTGGTCGGGAAAAGAAGGAGACCTTTCACAAGAAGGCTTTTCTGAATGGAACAATGAAAACTGTCCTGTTTTGTGTTTCCTTATAAGTTTCTGTCTAAAACTGTGGGATGTTTTGATTTTTTCTTTTTTTTTGAAGGTTATTAGAAAATTGTTCAGTTTTGTCGCGACCCCTAAATAATTCTCCGAATTTCATCTAATTTCACAGGACTCTTTTTATGCATGTGTGAAGAAGTAAACACGAGCAAGTGAAAAAACATGTTTAATTTTTTCCCCTCTATGGATCTTGGGACACCCTAGTGTTACTGTTTAGGTATACTATTAACGTGCATTTCGATGTATTTTGGGGATATTTCTGTGTACAGTACCTTCCCGAGTTTCGCGCTTGCTTTCTTCCGGATGCATAGCGCGAACCGCGAAACTCGCGGATCGCGAATGAATCGGGTATTGAAAACACTGTAAAAGTGCTTATTTAGTCTTGGTGCGAGGTGTAACCTACCGTTATTTTACAGCTTATAAGACTCACTTTTTCCCCAAAAAAATTTCCTGAAAATGCCCCAGCCCTGTCCACACAGCAGTGAATGGGTCGGGACTACCGGGTGTTAGCCTAGGTTTGTGACCCACCTCCTCGGCGGTGGCTTCGGCCCAACACTACGTAGGAAAAGAGGGAGGAAAGGAGATTGAGCTTGAGCCTGAGTTGGAGTCACCCAGCGGATGCTGGTTTGGTCTGAGGGAGTGAGGGCGTCAGATGATGGTTGTGTGACAGTGTTATACGGCAAATAACACTGTCACAATACCTTCCCTCTTCTCTCCTGTCCCTCCTCCAAGTCCTCCAGAAACCACACAGGACCACACACGTCAGGTTAATCACTTATAATGGAGTATTTAGTGGTAAATAAGTAGGAACGGCGGGGGATGTACGGTAAGGGTGCTACTTATTTAGGTGTTCCTTCTTATGCGAAACCGGCTGCTCCTGTTAGCGACAACACAACAAAAGGAAAACAACAAGACAAAACTACATACAAGCTAAACGAAGCCTATTAATATACTATACTAAGCAGGAAGGTAGGAAGACGTGTCCCGTACGTCTCTTATGGGAAGGCGTAGCATAGTGGTTAGCGTCAAGATATGTTGTCAAGCTCGCCGAGCTTGACAGACGACCTACAAAGCATACTACGGCAGAAAAGGTCACACAGAAGAAGAAGTCCCGAGTGGGCGTTCTCGATGACCCCGAGTTCGATCCTTGATGAGGGCTGTAAAATCCACTTACCAAATCTTTCTCTGCACCGTTGAGTGGCCTAAGGACACCCACACGCTGCCCATCACTCTACCTTCGATTGCGAGTGCATCGGGGACACCGAACAATTAGAGGCATGAGCCTCTAAATCACAGGCGTCACTATAGAGATTCTGTCTGCGCCCCACGGACAGGCCAACCCATCACAGCCCTCAAGTGAACCTCCAGTGCCTACCATACCACCCCTGGACAGGTCCTCCTAACGGTGCTGTAGTTACACACACACACACACACACGTGTGTACACAGACGCCTCCGCTGCTGGGAGGCTCCTAAAACAATTGGGATTGTGCTGTGTGGCTGCAGGGACACCAAGGACACAGAGGACTGCTGAAAGACTTAATATTATAGGTTAGAGCTATGTAGTTAGAAAGTCCCGTCTCCAAATGATTTACCTATAAAAGTGAAAAAAATATTGAAGTTGGGAAACAAAACGTAACAAAGATGGACAAAATGGCGGATCAGAGGGATCACCTGGACCCCTTTTTGATGGATTTCATACGACAGAAAAGACATAGTAAGGCTGAAAATAAACCAAAGAAAGAGTCATAATGTTAGAAATATTGGTTCACGATTAATGGATAAACTGGAGAATATGGAAAAGAAAGTGTACGTTTTGGAAAAAGATAATACTACGTAAAAAAATTTTTTTTTTTTTTTTTTTTTTGAAAAATAGGTGATGAATTAACGGAAAGCAAGCGATGAAAGTTAGTGAAAATGCACGCAGAAATGTATTCAGTTCCATAAGAAATGGAAATGACACAAGAGGAAAAGAAAGATGAAAGAAAAGACATGGAAGATAGAAAAAGAAAAAGACCAAGAAACTTACGCCAAATAGTGAAGATCAAGAAATGAAAAGAAAATCGGACCAAAAAGGTAGTCAAAGTGAAAAACAAAAGGACAAATCTAGTAAGGGAGATACGGTGGACAAAAAGAAATGTGTCATCATTTTGGTGGTTTGAGGCGAAAGTGCTGCCCAAGAAAAACATAAGAGAAGAGGAAGAAAAGAAAAGTGTCAAAAGAAATATTTAAAGTCACACAAACCTCGATTTCCCGGACTAATAGGGGGGGACAGCACTGGTCAGGAACCGCAAAAGTCCCGGGAATTCGCAAGTAAAAAAAAATAATATCAAAAAAAAAAGAAAAAAAAGTCCGATGCATTTACCCACCCCGGACGTTTTATCCTACTCCTATTATTTTACTGTCCGGCAACCGACAATATCAACTACCCCCGCCGCGGACTTTTACGTCCCGGAGGCATGCAGCCCCTGGCGGGAGGCAGCAGAAAAGTGTTTCAAATAGTCTCAATATGACGTTCCTGCACCATGGCAGTGGGGGTCAGGGGACTACTGTAGGCAGTGCAGGTGAACCGTGAGTGTAAGTGTTCAAATGTAAACAATACGACCGCTGAGCATGCTGCCACCTGGCGGGAGGCAGCAGAAGTGTTTCAGTCTCAGAAATGTTCTTGCACCAAGGGGCAGTGGAGTCAGTGACTGACGAGGCTGTGCAGGTGACCCGTGAATGTTGTGTGGCCCAATGTAAAACATCAATACTACCGCCTGAGGCATGCTGCACCTGGCGGGGAGGCGCGGACACTGAAAAAAAAAAAAAAAAAAAAAAAAAAAAAAAAAAAAAAAAAAATTGTCCGATATTGACATATCCCCCCGGACCTCGGATTTTGTCCCGGCAAATCCGATACCGGGCAATCGAGTCCGGGAAATCGAGGTTGTGTGTAGTGAGAAGAAAATACGGAATAGAGAAAAATTATAAGAAGCTACATAGGTGGCAAATATGAGGAGGGCGGGACCGCCCCTTAAAGTTAAGGTAGGCACAAACTACGCACTAGATTATATTGTCTAAGCATGGAAACTGGCAAAGCAGAAGAATATAAGAAAATATGGATTTTTTAAGAAAAGATATGAATGAGGAAGAAAGAGCCAGTTTGAATGTACTGTTTTTTAAAGAAGCCAAAGAAAAATCGAATTTGAAACGAAGAGGAAAAACTGAAATTCTATTGGAGAGTTTTTTAGACCAAAAACTGAAGAAGTGGATCTAAAAGAGAAAGAGTAAGAGAAGACAGTTCAAAGGAAATGAAAAAGATGCAGGTATCGTAACAAATATAAATGGGCTAGTGTCAACATTAACAGGAAGTAAATCGATTACCTTGAGAGCCAAGAAACCGACATATTGGGTCTAGTAGAAACCTAACTGAGTGATTCTGAGGATGTGCCCAGTTGGGAGGGTCAATAAATGTATGGGGTGGAAACAAAATCATAAAAGGGATGTGGTGTTATGTGTTAACAAGGAAGGATTTGGTACCTTGTGGTAAGTAGGGAATGTTGGAAAACGGAGAAGGTATGGCAGAAGGTGTTGAAGGTGATTGGTGTGAGAACAGGAAGAATAAGAGACTTAGTATCGTATACGTTTCCACCTAAGACCAAATTCCTGGGGAGAGAAGAGTAATGAGACTGATAAGAGACACAAGCAAATGTTTAAGAACACGATGGAAAATTGTGAGAACATAAATTTTGATGGGAGATTTTAAACTGCAAAGAAGTTGCTGGGAAGAATGTTAATACTGCAGGAGGGAAGGACTCATGGGGTGGTACATTTGTTGGATTTGGTAATGACTAAACATCTGACTCAGTGGATTGAAAGAAACACAAAGATTCAGAGGTAGCGAAGAACCATCTGTACTAGACCTCGCTATTAAGAAAGAACTGGAAGTAATTATTAAAAGTGAAATTATCAGTGCCCACTTGGAAAGAGCCGACCATGTACTTATTGATTTGAAATAAATTATAGCAAAAAGGAGGGTAGAAAAGAAGAACATAAAAAAGGAAGATACATTTATGGAAAAGCAACTTGACGGATAAGAACATTTTTCGGAGAGACAGACCGAGTAGTTTCCATGGTCACCAAGGATACCCAGAAAAAAATGGGAATGAGTTCATCCGAATTTTACACCGAAGGAATACATACTTTAGGTTCCAAGGATAGTTTATCAGAGGAAAAGAAAAAAATGAATGGTTTAACAGAAAATGTAATTAGCAAGACTAGAAAGAGAAAAACATGGGAATAGTTGGAGAAAAAAGAGTATCAACTTTGGATAAGTACAAAAACAACTAGAAATGAATATGTAACAGATCCGAAGAGAAGAAAGGTACTATGAGAGGATATAATAGAAAAATTGTAAGAACGAACCAAAACTTTCTATGATATATTAATGGAAAAATGAAAAACAAGGAAGGAATAGATAAACTGAAGTTAGAAGGCAATCGTGTATGAGATGCATTACACAGGCCCGAGGGTGATGAATAAGTGCTTACGACTGTATTTACAAGAGAAAGTGATTTAAAACGAAAAATATAATAGCAAAAGAAAATATAATGGAAGACATAAAAGTAGACGTAATAGAAGTAAAAAGGCTATGGGAAGTCAAGATGTGAGAAAAGCCGGGTTTCAGATGGAGTGTCGAACTGGCTAATGAAGAGTGCGTAACCAACTAGCAGGAAAGTTACATAGTGTAATTGAGAGTTCACTCAAGGAGAGCAGAGGTCCCGCTTGATTGGGAAAGAGCAAATATTGTGCCCAATTCCAAAGGAGGAACAAAGAATAACCCCTAAATTAATCCCGTATCCATTAACAAGTGTAGTGGCCCAAATGTGTGAAAAAATTGTGAAGGACAGATGGTTGAAATAGTTTGGAGAGACAAACACACTCGCAGGTGGCTAGTTTGGAATTTAGAGGAGAATGTCATGTACAACGAATTTTAGAAGCTTTTACTCGAGAGTGATCGATGTGACACAGGAAAGAGAGGTGGGTCCGATTGCATATACTTGGACCTAAAGTAAGGCATTTGCAGGTACCTCATAAGAGCTGCTCTGGAAAGCTAGAACATTGTAGGAGGATTGAAGGGTGTTTTTGGCTGAAGTGGATGGAAGACTTTTTGAGCACAGAGGATGAGAAACAGTATCAAAGATCAGAAGTCAGAATGGTGCAGTGTGATAAGTGGAGTTCCTCAAGGACATCCAGTATTGGCTCCAGTGATGTTCTTTGGTCTAATGTAATGATATGCAGAAGGAATAAACGTTTATATGAGTTTATTCGCTGATGATGCTAAATTAACTAAGAAAGTAGAAAGTAAAGAGGACTGTGAAGATTTACAAAAGGTACTAGATAAGATTTTCAGATGGAGTCAACTATGGGAAATGGAGTTTAATGCTAAAAAGTGTAAGTGTGAAGTGGACAGTACAAAAAGAGACAAGAGGAAAAGTATTCGATGGAAATGATTGGATAATCAAAACAAGGTCGACAAAGATCTGGGAGTATGGATTACGGATAATTTGTCGACCTGAAGAACATATTAACATCACAGGAGGATACATATCAGTTGGCTGGAGGAATATAAGAATGGCATTCACAAAATATTTGGATGAAGAGATGATTAGAAATTGATACATCTTGATTCAACCAGGTTGGAATATGCGCAGTGATTTTGGTCACCAATCAAAAAGAAGGATATAAGGAAGATTGAGAGAATACACAGAGCAGCCAACAAATGAACTCCAAGCCTGAGAGATTTTAACATATGAAAAAAGACTTTCAAGACTAAAACTCCAACTCTTGAGAAGAATAGAAAGGGAGATTTTATATGCAAGTATAGAGCATCAATGGGTCTGGACCAAATTGACAGAGAAGATCTGTTTGTGTGGGACGATAGAAGTGCAAGAGGTCATGAGAAGAAATTGAAAAGGACAACATGCAAGAGGGATATAAAAAGAATACAGCTTCCTGTATAGAAGCATAGAAGCCTGGAACAACCTTGATGCAAAAGTGATTAATGCAAGAAGTATTCAGAACTTCAAAGGCAAGCTGGATAATAGTAGATTTGGAGACGGGACAGTACGAGCATAGCTCTTTTCCTGGATCTTACAAGTAGGTAAATACAACTAGGTAAACACACACACACACACACACATATATATATATAAAAAAAAAAATTGTACAAAGCAGTGCGAAACTCGGGATGGTAAGAATTTAGGACTCAGTGCGAAACTTGAGGATTGCGAAACTTGAGGATCGCGAAACTCGCATAGCGTGAAACTCGGGAGGGTACTGTATTTCGGTTTTAAGAGACACCCATAAAATAAGGTTTGGTAAAAATGTACTTTATGACTGTTGCTGGATTTTCAGACATGTTCAATTTTTTTTCGCTTAATATGTGATGCTTTTCCTAATGAAGATAATTTCTTCCTGTGCAAACCTCAAAAAAAAATTGTTTTTTTGCTATTCAAAACAGTGATAACAAATTTATAAAATTCAATTTTCAGACATTTTGACTGGAAAAAACACTACCTCTGTGATTATTCTGAATAAGTCGTCCTTCTAGCTTAGTCTGAACCAAACTACCGAACTATAGAATTACGTATCCTAACCTGGCCTATGAAAAATGTAATGTTTGTGTAGTGGCCCTCCTTTTGGCTGGATGTTAATTTGAAGGGCTCCACAAACCTGGCGTTTATGCTGCCACCACCCACAATAAGTGGGGAAAAAAATCTAAATATTCAGAAAATATATGAAGATAACTGGGACTTAATGAACAGGGTTAACTTAGTTAACAGGGTTTCCTTATAATCACCACGTTCAGTAATCACATCACAACTCCTATGGTTTCACCGAAAACATGAAATAATAATAATAATACCCGAAACGACTAACTTCTCATCCGGGCTTAGAACATAAGAAGAACTTAAGAAAATAAGGAAGCTACAAGAGGCCGCGAGGCCTACACGTGGTAGTTCCTGTCATCTAACACTACCTACATCCACCTTTCATCCCCATCCATGAACCTATCCAGCCCCTCTTTAAAGCTCCCTAATGACTCTGCACTAACTACCTGTCTACTGAGTCCATTTCATTCATTCACCACCCTATTTGTGAACCAGTTTTTCCCTATTTCCTTTCTAAATCTACGCCCTTCCAGCTTTAATCCATTACTTCTTGTTCTACCCTGGTTAAAAGCCGTAAGAACTTTTCCTACCTCTCCTTTATTAAATCCCTTTATCCACTTAAAAACTTCTATCAGATCGCCCCTTACTCTGCATCTCTCGAGTGAGTGTAACTTTAATAACTTCAATCTCTTCTCATAACTAAAGTTACGCATCCCTTGTTTTTGGTTATCCTTCTCTGCACTGTTTCTAACTAGGCTATATCCATCCTGTAATATGGAGACCAAAACTGAACCGCATAGGCCTGACTAGAGCCAGATAAAGCTTTAGAATAACTTCCGCACTTCTACTTTTAACACTTCTGGTAATGAATCCTAATACTCTATTAGCTCTATTTCTGGCCTCAATACATTGTTTCCTAGGTGGGAGGTCTGGGCTCACCCTCACTCCAAGATCTTTTTCACCTTCTGAACTTTTCAGCGATACATTGCTTATGGTGTATCTATTACCAGGGTTTTTTCTACCAACATTTATAACGCTACATTTATCAATATTAAATTCCATCTGCCATCTGACTGCCCACTCGTTAAGTTTATCTAAGTCTCCCTGCAATATGATTACATCAAACTGTGATCCAATAATCCTACCTAACTTAGTATCATCAGCAAACTTGCTGATATCACTGCTAATCCCACTATCCAAGTCGTTGATGTAAATAAAAAATAGTATTGTCCAAAACAGACCCTTGTGGAACTCCACTTGTCACCAGTCCCCATTCAGATTTAGAACCATTAATTGTAACCCTTTATTGCCTATTACTTAGCCAAGCTCTGATCCAACGAAGAACCTTCCCATGTATTCCATGAGCCTTAACCTTATTTAAGAGTCTCTCGTGTGGTACTTTGTCAAATGCCTTACTAAAGTCCAGATATATTATACAGGTTGAAGTTCCCAAACTCGGCATCCCAAGACTCGGCAACACCCAAAACTCGGCTATGGTTCCGGATTTTCCAAAACACGGAAGAACACCCAAAACCCAGCGCGTAGTTGCCGGGTCGGCCGCTAGGTGCCACCACACTAGGCCGCTTGGTTTCTCCCGCTGATTTGTTTGTTGTTATTGTTCAGTGATGTTGTGACTGTAGAGTTGTGTACACTGTTATTTTGTGTACTTCTACAGGTCTGTTATTGGTATTATGGCTCCCAAACGTCCAGGAACACATACTGGTGGAAGTGAAAAGAAAAGGAAGAACAATGTGTTAACTATTTCTGAGAAAATTGACCTTTTGAAGAAGTTGGATGGCTTTTTTCCCCCTTAATATATCTACGTTCTACAAGTCGGAAAATTCCATTACTCGTCTCGGCGCTGGTCCCGAGGTTGCCGAGTTTGGGAACTTCAACCTGTATCATAATCCTTATCATTATCTGCCGTCTCATAAACTTTCCTATAAAAACTCAATAAATTGGTGAGACATGACCTACCCTTGGTGAATCCATGTTGTGAATCATTGATCAAACTATGTTTATCTAAGTGCTCTCTAATGTTTTTTGCAATAATAGATTCCAATAATTTAGGTTTTTCTTTGAACTCCTATGACCAGCAAGCATGGTGGCCTTATGGAAAACTTGGGTTTTTGGGTAGGGAAGGCAGACACGACTCATTTATTGCTCTCCCAAAATTGTCCAAATCTATTCATATATCAATTAAAGAAAATTCCCTAGCAATGGGTATCTAGGGAAATCCCTAATTTAGGGAATTCCCTATCTAGATTTTTACATATAGTGACTTTGATGATTTTTTTGGGAGCCATAAATCACTTATATTTGCTTCCCCCACCCAAAAACCCCGTATTCCCGCCAGTTCCCCAGGCTTGTTGGCTATAGGGGGAAGAAAAAAAGGTTAATATGGAGGAGTTTCACGTTCGTTTTCAGAGACACCAACTACTTTTTCTTGGCCTACAATAGGTGCTTGTTCTAATGGTGCTAGTTTTATTTTGCGCAAACCCAAAAAAAAAAAAAAAAAAAATGTATATTTTGTGGTTAAGGTTAGGTTAGGTTTCTTTAAAACCTGTAAGGTTAGGTTTGGTTGGGTTAGGTTAGGTTAGGTTTCATTAAAACATAAGGTTAGGTTAGGTTTAATTTTTTTTTTTTTTTTTGGGTTTGCGCAAAATAAAACTAGCACCATTAGAACAAGCACCTATTGTAGGCCAAGAAAAAGTAGTTGGTGTCTCTGAAAACGAACGTGAAACTCTCCTCCATAATTACCGAAAAAAAAGATATGGGTGAAGGACTTCTTCCAAAGTTTTACCAATGAAAAAATAGTCGGTGTCTCTGAAAAAGACCGCGAAGTCCTCGTCCATTATTACCAAACAAAATAAGACGGGACTGCTTACCTCAGCGAGTATTGCACTGTTAATTGAAGCCCAAGTCTTGGTTCTTGGTGTTGGCTGTCAAGATCTATATGACTATTCGCCCTGGTGTAGCCCAGTGGAGTGATCACAGGGGTGACAGCTGACCAGTCTTCCTCAGGAAGGCACAAGTGAGACGGACAACCGCTGGTCGTCGTGGTGTAGGAACTCTTGCCGCAGCCAGCAGGACGGGCAGGTCAAAAGATGACACGTTCTATGCGAGGCTATGTAGGGGAAAATCCGGTGGGAGTCGCTCATTGGGTATATTCCCAAGACCAGTGACCTTATTCTTCTTGTGACCTTTGTCGCTAAGTATTGCTTCGCAGGTCCTCTTCAAATTTCGTCTCCTTAGTTAACAGACTTGTCAAGTCTGTTAAGACTCTTCCCGTGGTTATTTCACCTGCTGGGATACTAGAACATTATTAATTTTGGTCAACTAACCAAACCACTGTTTACATGGAGGGCATTGGAGGCTTTTTAACGGGGCTACATTTAGGATTTAACTTCTACGCAGGGGGGACATTTTCGAAGAGGCTCTAAACTACACCCTCTTAGCGTCCTAAGACCGACTTAGTTATACGGGGCCAAGAAGACTACTATAAGGAAGCATTTTCGGAGTTCATCAGCCTCGTGTAATTTAAGCCGGCCACACACACCGGCGCGGTCTGTCCGGCCGACGAAAAGGGGCGTGGCTAGAGGCGGCCGGTGTGTGTGGGGGGGTGTTTTTCATCCGGCGGGGCCTGTCGCAGCGGCCGGATGAAAATCAGTCGACGCTTGAAAATTCCGTCCGGCGCGGCCTGCCGCCTGCGTGTGTGTGGGTGCCTTCCGGCGCGGCCCGCCCCTCGCTCGGCCAGATAATGACTAATTGTACCAGTTATAATTGTATTTATGATAATATAGGTATTATATATGACGTATTATATATAGTATGACGTATTATATATAGTATGACGTATTATATATAGTATGACGTATTATATATAGGTATTATATATGGCTGCACATGCAGCCATCACCAACAAGTCATTGTCGGACAGCGGATTCATGTTAGCACGGTGGTCCGACGTGTACTGTATATTTTCATGAGGCGGCCGGTGTGTGTGTGGGTCTCGTCCGGCGAACGATCGATGCTCCGCCACTTTTTGTCGGCCGGACAGGCCGCGCCGGTGTGTGTGTGGCCGGCTTAAGGAAGACCTTCTTAGTGCCACCACTTCCACTTTAACCAATCAGCGTGCGCGACACAAGTCTGTATTTGGCGGGAAATACGTATAAACAACACACCAGCCACAGCTGTACGTATACCACGCCGTGGGAGTTCTCTCTCTCTCTCTCTCTCTCTCTCTCTCTCTCTCTCTCTCTCTCTCTCTCTCTCTCTCTCTCTCTCTCTCTCTCTCTCTCTCTCTCTCTCTCTCCTTCTATTATTTCTTCTCCCTCCTCTTCCTTCTCCTTGAGTTGCCAGATATGTATTTCTGCTACAGTCACAGTGCAGTACGTGTCAACACGCCGAGGGAGTCTCTCTTACTCCTCTCTCTCTCTTTCTCTCTCTTCTCTCTCTCTCTCTCTCTCTCTTCTCTCTCTCTCTCTCTCTCTCTCTCTCTCTCTCTCTATCTCTCTCTCTCTCCTTTTTTTTCTATTATTTCTTCTCCCTCCTCTTCCTTCTCCTTGAGTTGCCAGATATGTATTTCTGCTACAGTCACAGTGCAGTGTCAACACGCCGAGGGAGTCTCTCTCTCTCTCTCTCTCTCTCTCTCTCTCTCTCTCTCCTCTCTTCTCTCTCTCTCTCTCTCTCTCTCTCTCTCTCCTTTATTATTCTTCTCCCTCCTCTTCCTTCTCCTTGAGTTGCCAGATATGTATTCTGCTACAGTCACAGTGCAGTACGTGTCAACACGCCGAGGGAGTCTCTCTTACTCACTCTCTCTCTCTGTCTTTCCTCTCTCTCTCTCCCCTCTCTCTTCTCCTTTTCTCTCTCTCTCTCTCTCTCTCTCTCTCTCTCTCTCCTTTTTTTTCTATTATTTCTCCCTCCTCTTCCTTCTCCTTGAGTTGCCAGATATGTATTTCTGCTACAGTCACAGTGCAGTGTCAACACGCCGAGGGAGTCTCTCTCTCTCTCTCTCTCTCTCTCTCCTTTTTTCTTCTATTATTTCTTCTCCCTCCTCTTCCTTCTCCCTTTTCATCCTCCACACACACACATCATAGCCAGTATGTGATATTATCATGAATAACGAAACTTTTTTTCTGGTGAGTTTTGATATGTTTAGAATTAATCTGCTAACCGTTTCTGTCGCAAATCACGACCCCAACCCTGCCTTATAGTACAGGGGCCAGATGCTGAGAGTGAGCTAGGGCGCCCTATCCACTAGGGCGCCTGTGGTAAGGCGAAACGCCCTCCCACCGCAATGCTCAGTCGAGATTGCTGCCTTAGTGGCACCGCTAAAGGCGCTGAAAACTATAAGGCATGGTCAGACCCTGAGCTGCTGTGGGCCTTTGACAGACATTCATCTTCTGTTTATAAAGCAAATACAGCCTTGTTTCAGTTCCTACAACGTAACAATTGGTGTTTACGTATTAATAGTGTTGCAAGGTGTGTATGAATTGATCGTGCAAGACTAATGCGGCATGGACCCGTTTACTCTACTTGAGGTAAGGATTGATTTGACATCTTCAAGCCTCATATAGTTGGGCAGTGATGTTGATTTTTCTATGTGAACAGTATTTTTGATGATACAGCCAATTTAAGTACAGGAAAATGTA
The DNA here is from genome assembly GCA_016584305.1 of Chionoecetes opilio. Lineage (NCBI taxonomy): Eukaryota > Metazoa > Arthropoda > Malacostraca > Decapoda > Majidae > Chionoecetes > Chionoecetes opilio. Next base: position 18,082 of record JACEEZ010022655.1, read on the forward strand.
TACGCTCTAAAACGACTGGCGCCATGTTGTGACGTCACTAGCTTAGACAACAGAGCAAAACAGCTGTGAAGCGGCCGCTACTATTATGTACTACCTACTAATACACCAACTTGCATTACCCCTACTACCGCAAGATGACCAGTAATCCTCCTTCAAGTGATGTAGTAGGTATTCACTGTGTTTGTGAATATGTAAGTTGTAGTTTATAAGGAAAAAGTGGATAGACAGCGATAAGTGGCCCGTGACACCTGACAAGTGATGACTTCTGGGATCGGCATTCCTTATAGGGAGCTTAATGAACCTGCAATGACATGTAAAGCTAGACAGATAGACGAACTCATAGAGGAACAGGTAGAAATGTATGGCTTTCTTTCCCCACATAAGCAAAAACATACACCCTTCGTCACTCTACTCACCACTACAACCTTTACTAACCATACATTTCTACCTGTTCCTCTATGAGTTCGTCTATCTGTCTAGCTTTACATGTCATTGCAGGTTCATTTAAGCTCCCTATAAGGAATGCCGATCCCAGAAGTCATCACTTGTCAGGTGTCACGGGCCACTTATCTCTGTCTATCCACTTTTTCCTTATAAACTACAACTTACATATTCACAAACACAGTGAATACCTACTACATCACTTGAAGGAGGATTACTGGTCATCTTGCGGTAGTAGGGGTAATGCAAGTTAGTAAGGTTAGTTAGGTTAGTAAAATAAAACTATAATTTGCGGTTTGCTGAGCCAAAACAAGCCGATCAGCTGATCAGGCGAGATCTGAGTCTGCAGTTACTACGTCACAACCAATCACAGCGCGTTCCGCCGTGTTGTGATATTTTGGCCCCAAAAAGGCCATATATTTAATTTATGGTGCATTTCTCAGCAAAAAGAATATGAGTACAGTGATATGTAGCCTATATTGCACCCAAAGCTTTATAATACTCCGTGTTTTAGGTGTGAGTAAACGGGTCCATTATAGGGTGTTATATGCTGGTGATAAGAAATGTTGTGTTGTGTGTTGGTTAGGGGCGGGCGGCGGGCGGCGGGCGGCAGGTGCTCCGCCCGCACTAAAATGTTGTACTATTATACGGTATTATCATACTACCAGATGATATTTAGGACAGCTGAACATACCATCATCTTCACGAGACATTAGTGCATATCATGAATGCATAAAACTTGCAGTAAACTATACCTATAATAAGATAATGAGAGCAAAATGAAGTCGTGTATAAACTTTTTTTTCACCTTTTTTTATTCATCTTCTCCTTATTCCTGGAATGTTGCTTGCATTAAATTTTCACTCACTGTCCCGGAATCGGCACACCTTAACGATTATCATGGTGTATGGCACGTCCTAATGCAAAAATATATATGTGGTCAAAACCTGCGTTGAACGTCAAACTTGTGATGAAGCAGCTTTTGGCGGGGGAGAGCGGTGTGTCTTTGCCATAAGTGCTTGGTTAGGGAGGGAGGGACAACATTCCTTGCTTCAGCAGAGACGTGTTCAAGCCTTGTGATTGGTCGAAGCTGCCTAAGCAGCGCTCAGATAGGCAACGTGATTGGCTAGTAGGATTCTCGGACCACGCCCACGCCATAGGCTTTGGAGGTGTAAGGCAGTGCAAAAGCGCCTGAACTTTCGACTGTACATGGGCTTTAGTCGGTGCCTTAGCCGGGCCGTTACAAAAGCGCCTGAAGACGGGTAAGGCGCTCTTTTCACCTTACCTCTATGGCACTTCTCAGCATCTCCCCCCAGGAGCATTAGTAAAAATTTAACGAAAACCTAGAAAAAAATAGTAGAAAGCTGATTTTTTCAGGGGATCTCCAGAAAACCATAAGCATGTCCACTGTGCAAAGTTCTGCAATTTCAACCTGGTGGCATATTCAGAATTGAAGATGGCCGCTATAACAATTTGCGATAAATGGTTAAAATACCAAAATCGGCATAACTAGCAACTTATTATAGTGGACCCATGCCATGTTCATTTTGAGTTAAAATAATTAGCATAAAGTGTAATTACTAGTATATTATAATAATAGTGAGTGATAATTAGCATAAATTATAATTAACACTAAGAGTGTCTTTGCTACCGTAGATAACAGTGAAGTCGCCAGTTCTACGTTTCTTTGTTATTTACAGACGTGTGGTGGCGTTAATACTTACATTTGTACATCCATGATTTCAGGAAAGTTAGAAGGGGCTATCTGGAGAATCTGTGTCATTTTGTGTCTTCATCTGTGTCATATTAGGGCTATAAATGAACAAATGACAAAAATAAAACTGAGTGGCGACCTCACTATACCTACTACAGTAAAGTCGCCAGCTAGTATTTTAACCCAACAGTTGAGTCGCCACTCTGGGGAATTCAGGGAAATTAGAGGTAAAGTAAAACAAGTCTCTATATATATTAGCTGCGGAAGATGCTTGGATATATAAAAATTCCTCTGCCAACGTGAAAATAAATTCTATTAAAGTTTGAAAGATATGGCAAGTCTGCGTCCTGTCGCCCGAAAAGCTATTGTTTACTGTCTTTCATCGCGCGAAGAAAAACGTGAGAAGCAAAATGCGTAACAGTTATATTTGCAGATACAAAGCATAAAACAACGCTGAAACAGGGTAGATTATACAATTATGATATAAACTACTGTGTAACATCTTCAGTGGCACATAAAAATCAGTAGTGATGCTATAATTCGTAATATTTGGCGCCTGGCGACTTCACTGCAGGTGGCGACTTCACTGTTATCTACGGTAGTGTTCTCAAGTCGAAAGTGAATGTCCATCTAGAACTTCCAAATAATGCACGTTTCGTCCTTGATGGAGGACATCTTCTTCAAAGCTTGCCATGGCCTGCTGATCCCACATACAACCAGGTGTGTGATCAGTATGTATCCCATGTTCTTGTTCACTATGGGCCAGGTAGTATAGTAGTGTTTGACGGATATGGCAGTGCTTCCTCAACTAAAACTGCGGAACAGCAGCGAAGAGCCAAACAGAACACTTCTCCTGACATTGTCTTTGAGTTGGAAATGAAAACCACAACATCAAAAAAGGCATTCTTGGGTAATGGCAGGAATAAGGACCGATTAATCCAAAAATTAAAGGAGAAATATGAGGCTGTGGGTATAATTGTCAAGCAGAGTGTTGCAGATGCTGACTGGCTGATTGCATCAAGTGCCATGATTACATCAACTGCCATAGATGGTGCCCCAACTCAAAATTCGCCTATCGTTGTCGTGGGAACTGATACTGACTTGCTGGTGATGATGGTCGCACAAGCCACCCCAAACATGAATCTTCATATGCTCTGTGGACGGAACCCTTTGCATGTGTACTGTATACGTGAAATCCAGGAAGCTTGTTCTAGCATCAAACAACACCTGATGTTTGTACATGCAATCACTGGATGTGATACTGTGTCTTCCATATACAATCAAGGGAAAAAAAGGGCCCTTCAGCTGTTCGATAGTGATGACAATTGGGACTGTTTGAGTGTTTTCTCTCAGTCTGACAGCAGTCAGGATGAGATAGCACGCATAGGAGAGTTGTTTCTACTAAAGCTGTATGGAGCTGTCCGGTCAAATTCACTGGACAAGCATCGCTATGTTATATACTTCCGATCTACACGTAGAGCGTCCTTATCCTCATCTGGTTTTAAGTTGGAATCAATCCCTCCAACTTCAGCAGCTGCCAAGTTCCATAGCTATAGAACATACCATGCTGTTCAGCAATGGCAGGGAAATGAGCTACCACCAAATGAGTGGGGGTGGGAGTACAGAGAGGGGATACTTGTTCCAATCTATACCGATAGGCCTGTTGCTCCCGAGAAGGTACTGAAAATGGTATCTTGCGGCTGCAAGGTAGGGGGGTGTGGAAAGTCATGTCGTTGTTACAAGGCACGGATGGAGTGTACCATAATGTGCACTGGTTGCAGTGGGTACAATTGTAAAAATTCGCATGTTCTTGATGTGCAAGGCGAAGGGGATACCACTGATTAGACATTCCTTCAACATATGGTTGGGTTATTTGTGGTTTCTAATTGGTGTTTTGTACAATATAACATAGTTTGGCTATTATAAATGTAACGTACATAACATAGTTGTGGTATTATTAAAATAGAAAAAATAAAAAATAATAATTTTCTTCACCTTATTGAATTTATGCTAATTATGTCAACTTAAAATATTTTTTATGGCTCCATTGTATTCAGTACACTCTAAAACATAGATGTACACACAAAAATCTTATTACTACAGACTCGAATGGATGATCATAGTACTTTTCATTTTATCGTTAATTGTGATGGCGGCCATTTTTAATTATGAAGATGCCACGAGGTTGAATTTGCAGAACTTTGCATAAGGGCGATACATACAATATTTTGGAGCTCTCCTGAAAAAATCCGCTTTCTACTATTTATTTCCACCTTTTAGCTAATGCTCCCGGGGGGGCATTTTCGAACACTACTAAGACCATCTTAGGGGACTAAAACCATCTTAGCGCTAGTTGGACATTTTCGGAAGCAAATTTCGCTCCGCCTAGGACAGCGCAGCGAGTGTAAACTAAGGCAGGGTTGGGGTCGTCTTAGCCCGCAATTTTCTTCGTCACCATAACAACAATGGTTATATTATTGGTTATATATTATATATTTTAGACTATATAGTATACTAGGCTGTATAATACACTATGTAGAAATATATTATATATATATAGGGGTGGGCTGGGTGGAATAGATATGATTTGCGACAGAAACGGTTAGCAGATTAATATTCTAAACATATCAAAACTCACCATAAAAAAAGCTTCGTTATTCACGATAATATCACATACTGGCTATGATGTGTGTGTGTGGAGGATGAAAAGGGAAAAGAAATAATAGAAGAAAAAAAAAGAGACAGAGAGAGAGAGAGAGAGAGAGAGAGAGAGAGAGAGAGAGAGAGAGAGAGAGAGAGAGAGAGAGAGAGAGAGAGAGAGAGAGAGAGAGAGAGAGAGAGAGAGAGAGAGAGAGAGAGAGAGAAGAGAGAGAGACAGAGAGAGAGAGAGAGAGAGAGAGAGAGAGAGAGAGAGAGAGAGAGAAGAGAGCAGAGACAGAGACAGAGAGAGAGAGAGAGAGAGAGAGAGAGAGAGAGAGAGAGAGAGAGAGAGAAGAGAGAGAGAGAGAGAGAGAGAGACTCCCTCGGCGTGTTGACACTGCACTGTGACTAGCAGAAATACATATCTGGCAACTCAAGGAGAAGGAAGAGGAGCTAGGGAGAAGAAATAATAGAAGAAAAAAGGAGAGAGAGAGAGAGAGAGAGAGAGAGAGAGAGAGAGAGAGAGAGAGAGAGAGAGAGAGAGAGAGAGAGAGAGAGAGAGAGAGAGAGAGAGAGACTCCCTCGGCGTGGTATACGTATTTCCCGCCAAATACAGACTTGTGTCGCACGCGCTGATTGGTTGAAGCGGAGGTGGTGGCACTAAGAAGGGTTGGCCTTACTGTCCCTTACACGAGGCTAAGATGACGCCCGAAAATGCTTCCTTAGTAGTCTTCTTAGCCCGGTATAACTAAGTCGGTCTTAGGACGCTAAGAGGGTGTAGTTTAGAGCCCCTTCGAAAATGCCCACCCTGTACTATTAGTTTACACTCGCTGCGCTGTCCTAGGCGGAGCGAAATTTGCTTCCGAAAATGTCCAACTAGCGCTAAGATGGTCTTTTAGTCCCCTAATATGGTCTTAGTAGTGTTCGAAAATGCCCCCCCAGGGGGGGGCATTTTCTACTAAGACCATCTTAGGGGACTAAGACCATCTTAGCGCTAGTTGGACATTTTCGGAAGCAAATTTCGCTCCGCGTAAGACAGCGCAGCGAGTGTAAACTAAGGCAGGGTTGGGGTCGTCTTAGCCCGCAATTTTCTTCGTCACCATAACAACAATGGTTATATTATTGGTTATATATTATATATTTTAGACTGTATATAGTATATTAGGCTGTATAATACACTATGCATAAATATATTATATATATATATATATATATATATATATATATATATATTATATATATATATATATATATATATATATATATATATATGTATACAGGGAGGTCCCGAAGATACGAGCAGTTAGGTTCCACCTGGCATATTCGTAAAGCGAAATCTCGTATAACGAAACACATAACTAATGGTAAAATATAGGTTTGGTTCCAGGACCCCATCAGTTTAAAAAAAAAAAGACAAAAAATAAAAAAGACATGTTTTTCAAACTAAAATAAACTATAGCAAACACAAGAAACACACAACGTCTATATTACCCACACTGTACTACCTATTCTGTAGAAAAAGCATTCTGAAAGAGAAAATAGCACCCAAAATAACAAACTGCACATTAATTAAACATAAAACATGCATAACAAGCAAAAAAGATGTTGTAATGTAGGGGACGCCGCGTGATACAAGAGAAGGTAGTGTAGCGGTCCCAAAGTTGGGGCCGCACACCTTCTAATTACCCCTAAAGGTCAGGCCGCGCCATATGCTTAATTACCCTTCAGGTCACGCCTTGCTAGGGGTGACCTGACTGCGGTCCCAAGGTTGGGGCCACACACCTGCTAATTACCCCTAAATGTCAGGCCGCGCCATACGCTTAATAACCCTTCAGGTCCCGGCTTGCTAGGGGTGACCTCACTGGGGTCAACCAAATCCCCCTTTGTCCAGCCCAGGAGTGGTAGGGCGCGCATTTTGAACTTGATAATTTTACTCACCCCAGTTTGAATGTCGTATCATTGGATTTTCGATCTCGTATATTAAAAATAGACCCTAATTTACACATCTCGTATCATCGGATTCTCGTATATCGAATGCTCGTATAACGGGACCTCTCTGTATATATATATATATATATATATATATATATATATATATAATGCTATATATATAGGGGTGGGCTGGGTGGAATAGATATGATTTGCGACAGAAACGCTTAGCAGATTAATTCTAAACATCAAAACACACCAGAAAAAAAGTGTCGTTATTCACGATAATATCACATACTGGCTATGATATGTGTGTGTGTGGAGGATGAAAAGGGAGAAAGGGAAAAGGGGAGAGAGAGAGAGAGAGAGAGAGAGAGAGAGAGAGAGAGAGAGAGAGAGAGAGAGAGAGAGAGAGAGAGAGAGAGAGAGAGAGACTCCCTCGGCGTGGTGATACTGCACTGTGACTGTAGCAGAAATACATATCTGGCAACTCAAGGAGAAGGAAGAGGAGGGAGAAGAAATAATAGAAGAAAAAAAAGGAGAGAGAGAGAGAGAGGAGAGAGAGAGAGAGAGAGAGAGAGAGAAGAGAGAGAGAGAGAGAGAGAGAGAGAGAGAGAGAGAGAGAGAGAGAGAGAGGGAAGAGAGAGAGAGAGAGAGAGAGAGAGAGAGAGAGAGGAGAGAGAGAGAGAGAGAGAGAGAGAGAGAGGAGAGAGAGAGAGAGAGAGAGAGAGAGAGAGAGAGGAGAGAGAGAGAGAGAGAGAGAGAGAGAGAGAGAGAGAGAGAGAGAGAGAGAGAGAGAGAGAGAGAGAGAGAGATAGTCCTTGAGCCAACCGGCCATATTTTGAAGTGAATGCTCCGGCGGGGGGAGTAATTCTCATTATGATTTTCCATTAGGGCAATATCTCAGGTATCAGAAAATGCATGATGGACATCTGAGAACGGTAGCTTAGTGCCCGGATGGACGCCATCTTTGAAACCACCCAGCGCGAAAATGCCCATTTGGTGGGGTACATTGTTGCACGTGTATCTGGACTTCTATACTAGCTATCGATGTGCGGTTGACGACTAAATATACGTCCAATGTGTACCGTCTAAATAAAAAATAATATGAAGCATTTTGTTATAGATTAATTATTATAAAAATCAATTATCGAAAAAAAATCATATATTTTTCAATATTTTATTATTAGACTTGTACTTTTTTTAGTGAAACAACACTGGTATGATTTTCCAAATTATGCATTGTGCTACACCGTTTATCTGTCTATAAAAATAACTCAAAAACTAAAACATATCATCCACCACGAGTGTACACAAAAATATAGAAAGGCATGCTTTCCACAAGAACTATTTGATTCCATATCACCACAGAA
>JACEEZ010022656.1:0-20000 GCA_016584305.1 Chionoecetes opilio
GCTAAAAAAGAAGAAGAAAAAAAGTGATGGATCATCTCATAAGTGGGCTTAAACCTCCTGGTCGAGCGGTTCCAAAACTGTGCATATGAGGGGATTGGGGCACTGGGGCGGCACCTATCGCGGACAGAGAGACAGACAGACACACATACACACACACACTTTCGCTTATATTATTATATAATATATATAATATATAAAATATATAATATATATATATATAAAATATATATATATATATATATATATCAATAAAATAGTCAATCAATCAAAATGAAAATAAAATAGTAATACTTATGTAAAGTGAAGTAGAAACTGATTTATTGTTTTAATATAAAATAAATTTGACTGTATAATATGTACTACAATATGTTAAAATTTCTTTTTGATCGATGTTCGAACTAACCTGCGTGAAATGGAACAGGCATCCCTTGACCTCGACGTCCGGTAGTAAGGCCCGTACTGCTTTCCACGTGGCAACCTCGTAGTCGCCCACACACTGTTGGACCAGTGGCCGGTTCGGGAGCAGGTCGATTATCGCCTGAAGGACGACCCTGTAGTCTTCCTCGTTCTTGCCAGACATGACGGCGAACGCGAGTGGAACTTGTTTGGACGAAGTCCCGTTCTGTACAAATGCGTGCAGTGAAAACAACTGGTTGAAGGGGTTTCTGACGACCTTGAACGTCGCGTCGAAGTACCATGTGCGCGCAATGCTCAGTTGGGCAAACATTGCATCGGTCGCCAGTATAAGGTGTCGGCGCCCGTTTGATCGAACGTCAGCTCCCATGAAGTTAGCGTCGACGTACGTGTAGTCTACGGCGAAGTTGATTTCTTGTAAGTTGATGTTTGGTGGCTCCATTGGTCGGTCGTCGCGTCGGGCGTAATTAGCTTGGTGCTTGTTGTTGACAAGCTTAGGTAATTTGGGGAGTAGGGGTAGCTCCTCTGGTAGCACGTGTTCGAGTATGATCTGAAGAAGAATTGGCACATTATATTATATGTTTGAGATTAAATTGAATCTGATGTTTGACTTTAATATATGTCCATACATTTTAGAATCTATACTTTTTAAAATTTAATCACTCACATCTTCCACGATTTCTGCGGCTGAGTCGAATGGTCGTTTCTTGGCAGTAGCTTTTATTTCACGACGTATAATGGCCACCTTTGCACGACCTGGCTCGGCTTGACATATGTGGTCGTGACCGCCGCGAATATAAATGTCCTCTCTGACCATAATAATAGCCTTACAATACGTAGGTTTACACCTTTTACAGCATCGCCATGTCAGGGTAGTTCTCATTTTGTCTACTTTGATGGCGTATTGGTATCCGAGACTGTCAATTAGTGTGTCCTGAAACAATGAACATTATATATTTTATTTATTTATTTTATTTTATTTATTTAACCTGCATAAAATGGAGAAAAATAGCGATCCATAAATACAAAATATAAATTGTAACACACATTATATATATATAATATATATTATATATATATATATATATATATATATTTTATATATAATATATATATATATATACATATATATATACATATATATATATATATATATATTGATATTTCAGGGTGACAAAGACACTCGTCATACTTGGGGTTGTTTATGCGCAACGTTTCGCCAAAGGCACTTGGCATCATCAGGCTAAAAATAGTTAAAAATTTAATATAATGCAATGCTAAAAAGCGAACATTTAAAAAATTATTTCTTAAGAAACAATAAAATATTCCTATATTATCTAAAATTACTAACTAATAAATATAATATAATTTGTACTTAACGGACCTTGGTGTGTATGCTGTCCGAGTTGGTAGAGGACTGAATGAACACTAGTTTCGTGGGTAACATTTCAGCTTGTGTGGGGCGATCGAACCGAGAGTCGGGCAATCGAAACAGTGATAGTCATTTGAGTATATGTAGTTGGTGTGAAGTGACTTGGTTATTAAGATCAGGGGACAGATGCTTGATGTGTATGGATTCTAATAATTTAGTGTCACTAGGGTAGTGTGCCTTGGATAGGATACTAAAGTCATTCATAGAAAAAGGGTGATCTAAATCATGTGAGTGTGAGCGGATTGCAGATTGCGAAGGTGAAGAAATAGGTCGACCAGTACGTGCAGAAACACCTTTATGCTCAGAAAGCCTAAGGGTTAGATTCCTTGTCGTCTCGCCGACGTATCTAGCGTTACAACTAGAACATTTGAATTCGTAAATTATGTTAGAAATAAGGGCTTTAGGTATAGAGTCTTTATATTTGAAATGAGTTCTTAAGGTAAATGAATTAGTAAAAATAAATTTAAATTTTGCAATCTGCAATCCGCTCACACTCACATGATTTAGATCACCCTTTTTCTCTTTCTCTTTTCTTTTACTTTCTTTACTCTTTTCTCTTTGGCTATGAGGCATACGATAAGAAGGTACATACGAAGGCAGTACATCAGGTGTGAGCACAATGCTATGCGTGATTTTGTTTGTTACTCCTAAGGGTTCCCCAGAGTTATAGGTGACCCTGTAACATTTGTGACAACTGCGTCGCATATAATAGTGTCGGGCAAAGACACGAAATATAATAGTGTCGGACAAAGACACGAAATATAATAGGGTCTGACAAAGACACGAAATATAATAGTGTCGGACAAAAACACTAAATAACTGCCGACAAGAGCATCTTGTACTCTCATAGCGAGTCGAACAGAACAAGTGGGGCCAATATATTGGTCTCCCACGACAACAATGGACACCAACGAACCTGCAGGGGAAACTGAACGTTTCGTTTCCCCACTAGTAAAAGCAGTCAAGGCTTAACTAGCAGAACGGCTTGCTGGTCACTGTTGAGAAAAATCTCGCTTTTATCACCACTTATGACTCACGCTTTTATCCCAGCTTAGGACTCACGCTTTCATCAAAGCTTATAAGGTTGCATGAATTTGAGCCTCTCCTGACACCGTCGCCACTGACTCAGGTTGTGAAAATGGACTTTTAGGCATCTCACGTAGCCGCTTAGTGATTTTAGTAGAGAATTCTAGAATCAGTTTAAATCTCTACTGACAGCTGACCACTTTCGAACCATGAAGCTAGATTTAAGACCTCCATTGCTTATGAAGCTATATTAACAGTAATACTAGCTTCTACCTCTCCCGGCGACGACATATATAAAGAGTAGGCCTAATGACATATATGAGCCACTCCTCAACGACATTTGCTAATACAATTAGCATAAATGACCTCCCCTAACTACACTGAGGTCCCCCTTACACCACCGACAACACCCATTACACTTACAAAAACTTGAAGGCGCTCTTACAACTTTACTTTTGACTACAACTTTTCATGAAACAATAACACTCACAGATAACTAGAGGAGTTACCCCTTAAAATGTAACCACGCTCGCTATTGAAAACGAACTTTTCCAGGGGTAGCTGTGCCAAAAAAACTTATAAGTAGAGTAGGAATTACTTTACACTTTGCACTTTGCACTTTACACTTTACACCTAATCACAAAATTACTCACTTACTTTCTTCTTCTTCTTCTTTCAGGTGAGGAGCTAAACCGCGGTTTTCACCCGGTTCAAAGCCTAATTTCCGGCTGGCTCCCTCAGGGCTTGTATGAGGCCCTAACTCTCTGCTTTTTTTCCCAAGCCTTTTCTAAAAATACTTTAACCCCTTCGATGATTCTTCTATTTGTATCCTGTACCCTACTCAAACCTAAAAGAAATTCCATTATCCCATCTATGTTCCCCTCTGCCACTCTATCCCACTGATCCCCGCCTACCTCCCGTGCCACTATTGCTATAAGCCGCTCTCTTTCCTCATCATACCTTGGACACATTAATACCAGGTGATCTACAGTTTCATCTAGTCTACCCATACACATTTGACATATCTTGCTTCCTTCGTTTGCCCATCTATATGTTCTACTATTGACCTCCAGAGATTTAGTCCTTGCTTTAAATATTAAACTACTCCCCAAGCTACCATCATAAAAGACCTCACACTTTGGTGTGGTCTTCCCCTTGTACCAAGTCAGAGAACTCTTACCCTCCATCCTCTGTCTCCACATCTCCCTGCCCTGCCTCTGAACTTGGTCTTTCACCTTTCGCTTTAACTCCCCCTCACTAGACTGGTGTATCCTATCTGTGAAACCTTGTAACCCACATTTCCTCTCCCACCGTCTGCTTGATCTATCCCATTTACTACTCTGTCCTATCCACTCATAAACTTTTCGAGCCCACCTGTTTTCATCCATTTTTCTAAGCCTGATTTTGTAATTAAGCACTGACTTTCCTATTCTCTCCGCAAAGGTACTCCACCCTGCCTCTCCCCTGCTACTACACACTACTATTATCTAAGAACCCTTGTTTTCGTTGTTTGCGTAACACTGCACAAAATTATTGTTACAACGTGTCCTAATTACAACTGATAACACTGTCAGTACTCTCACGAGTCTGGCACTGAACACTCGCTCAACGCCCCTGCGAGATATGGTAACTCTCTCCTCTTCCTCTCAATTTCCTCCACTCACAACGAAATGCCCGGAAGCCCGCGAAAATCCCTGGTGCCGGAGCCAGTAATATGGCTCCAGAGACTGTGACGTATTTTCTAGCCACTCACCTCACAATAAACTCCGTGACGTCACTGAAGCAACGAATCACAGAGCAGTTGCTCTGACGTCACCAACTTTTTGGCGCGCCCCGCACCTCTCTCCCCTCGATTACATAGGAAGGATAAATTTTCACTAACCACTTCTATCACTTCCTACCTGTTTATAACACGGGATACTAGTACTCACATTAGCACAGGTACTTAGCTTGCAGTGAGATACTCTTTGTGGCGATGTAGTCCTGGAGTGAGAGACCTTATGAAGACAAGGGCTCGAAACATCCACCTTGCGTCCAAGATGGCGGTGATGAAATCCACTTGTCGATAAGCGGAGAGAAATAATCCACTTGGAGACGTGCCGAGAAGCAATCCACTTGTAGATATCGCTTGACGATGGGAGACGGCGTAGATGAATAATTCCACGTGTAGACGCGCAGAGAACACAGCGAAGACACTCAACAGCTTACACACACTGTCTTCCCGCCATTTCTCACTTCACACTGCCTGGCGTGACAAAGTCCTTTACCGTCCACAAAAACAGCTTAACGAGGCAGAAGACAACTGTAGGACACACTGCCAACTGTTTCTGTTAGATCTCTCACACTTTAGGCCCTTGAGTCCTTTCGAGAAGTGGAGAAACAACACGGCTGGGTTTGCCGCTCTCACAACACAATGGGCGGCCCGGACTGACCAGCCGGCTTTTTTTTCTTAGTCTTTTTCTTATTAATCCCACTTCGGAAGACGTAGGCTTGTTTTTCGCTGCCACCACGTATACCGGGGGCCACTTGGCCCTCCCTATATGCAGTTGCAATAAGGTGGATTGAGACACTGGTGTTGTTGGGTTGGTATTATTCACAGTGTCTTACACGTCACGTCTGTTCCGTGCCGTGGTCCCCAGTAAACTCGCTCGGGTAACACAGAGGGCCGCGGGAGACCCTTGGGGCGTCTGGCGGAAACAGAACTCGCCACGACATTACGCCTCAGTTACCAATTAGGTTTTAACATATGTCCCTTTTAAGAAGGGCTTTAAGATAAGTCTACACATCATGTCTACACACTATGTCTACACAATATGTGCTAAATACACCAGCACAATATTATATTTGTAATCTAATAGAAGCCAAAAGAAAAGGGTGGACAAGGGGCAAGTTTCTAGCCTTTAAACAATTAAGAAAAGCTCTAATTGAAGAATGTAAAAAACAAAATAATATAAATTGGCAAGATAAAAGTCTGCAACTCAAAAATAAATATAAGACACCTAGGGAATTCTGGCAAAATATTAAGCAGTTGAAAGGAAACAAAGATAATACTTCACCATACATTATCCATAATAACAAGAAGCTATACTTAGAGGAGGAGTAGGAGGAAATATTTAGAGATATATGGACGGAAATGTTTTACATCAGTCCACAAGAAAACATACATTTTGACAGACAAAATGAAATTATTGAAAACAATTACATCACAGAACATACTAATAGGATTACTAATTACAATCACTCTGACATGAGAAGATTAGATGAAAACAACTACATGACAAAGGTAATAACAAGGCAAGAAATTGAAAATATACTAAAAAAGATTAAAAACAAAGCTCCGGGGCAAAGTAAAACAACAAACAAATCATTTCCAAAATACCTGATAATGCCATAGAATCATATATAGAGATACTTAACCATTCCTTCTCTATGGGATACTTCCCAGACAAATTTAAGCACTCATCAATAAAACTAATACCTAAACCCAATAAAGCAAGCACAAACCCAATCAACTATAGACCCATATCTTTACTAGAGGTTCCAGGAATTTGTTTTCGAAAAATTAACTAGGTAGACGTGCAGCTTTCTCCGTACACCAATCAATGTTAAATCCTTGTCAGAAACAGAAGTCTTAAGTGGAAAGCTGCATACCCAGGAATGGCCTTGCATTAAGAAAGACTCCAGCACATATACTTTGATAAATGTATTATTGCCGACCCTGACCACACTCCATACAAGAGGCCATTTTAGCTCCGGGCAGCAAAGCTTGACCTCCCTGATGAGCTTGAGCTTCAAGCTGTAGATGGAGTCGACCATGGTGGCCACCCTGATGGCACCCACAACACATGGGAGAGAGAATGTGACCACAACAACTTCTCTAGTGCATTTTCATGCCAAGATAAGTTGTTGTGGTCACTCTCGATTTGCCAATTGAACCGGGCTTGTGACTGTTGCTGAATTGGTTGGCAATTCAGAGCAGGATTGCCCACAACCCCTCCAAAAAAGTAAAACTACCAAGAATAGCAAATTTAACCTGTGGGCCATAACCAAAAGGTTATGAAAATAAATTATGTTTTAATTGATGGCTGCTATGGCAGCTTAGAGTTTTACTATTGCTGTACCAAGTGACAGTACCAAATGGGCACCTGCCCGAACGCATCTGGTGCCCTCTTGATTGGCAATCACTTGGTCGTTGCCTGACAAAATCAGGTAAGGTCGGCCACTTGTCTGGCCCCTGCGCTAAACGCAGGAAAAAGTGCAGATCTCCAGCTCTTTTGGTCCCTCCTTCTTCTGCCTCCAGTCTTCTGCGTTGATGGGATATCGAAGCTGGAGATGTGCAGACCTGGGCCCTAAGCAGGAGCTCGCCAGGTGTTCTTGTAGTGGTGTTATCCTCCTCTCTGGGCCCAAAGCGGGAGCCCACAAGGTATACTCGTTCTTCTTCATGGCCAACTGCCCGCTGCAGTTATTTCGGCCTACTTCTTCCAGGGATGTCAATTTTTCGCGGATTCGCGGATTTCCGAGTATTGTATTGCCAGCTGGTTAATTTATGTGAATCGTGTAGATTCGGGTTAAACATTTTGGGGGGGTGGTGTACATAGTTGGCTAGCCCACAGCCGAACCTAACCCTGGCCACTGATCCAGCACAGAACATAAAACATTTTTTGGCTGCCTAGCGGGAAGTTAATTTTGTTGGACTCAAAAACAGACAAAATTGAGACCAGAAATTATTATAGATATAACCAAGGACCTCTCAGAAGCTCTCATAAAGCATGAAATTTACAAAAAGTCCCGAACCCCCAGCTGGGAAGTTCCCTCGCTACGCTCGGTCAGCCTCGCTGCGCTCGGATCAGTTGGTCGCCCTATTATTTTATTTCAGAGTTTTTTTTATTTTCTTGTTGACATCCATGTTCTTCTTTGTGGTCATCATTCTGCCAGGAGCCCGGCAATGGTCTCGTCCTGCTTCTTCCTCATGCTCTCCTCCTTGAGACGGTGCACCAAAGCCTTGGAACGGCTGATCTGCTAGAACCGGTCGTAGCCCGGCATCGGATCAAATGCCAGGTTCTCAAAGGTCTTGGTCCTCGTAGCCCCGACCAACAGGAGGCCGAGAGCAAACTCTGTCCTCCCTGGATTGAGGATGACCTTGTCGAGCGTCGCCCCCGGCAGCTTGTGGATGGAGAGCGCGTATCCGAGGATGAGTGGCAGCTGCGTCCTGTGGAGATTCGCGATCCCACTGCCCCTCTTTTCGACCCACATCTTCCTCACCGGGCAAATTTGCACGGCCCCCTCGATACCGTTCCAACCTGGCCCTTGGTATTGCGGAAAGTGGGCGATCACAGCTTTCGGCAGCTCCGGCGGCTTCTCCTTGTCGGCGTAGATGATGGCGAGCACCTCGTCGGCAGCCCCATTCGACAGTCCCTTCCGAGTCCACAGGTTGCGCGTCAGTCTGACGCTCGCGCCCCTGCAGAGAATCAGCGTCTCCGCCAGACCGCTGTTCTTGTCAGTCGACTCGGACAGCGCTGCCCCTTTTGCCTTGACAAAGGCGACGGGTTTGTCCAGGGCCTTGACTCTGAAGGTGTTGTGCACCCCCATGTCCTTCCTCGCACAAGCACGGATGCCAGTGTTGACAAACTCTTCCCTTTCGGCACGCGGGAGCATCTGCAGGTCTCGTGACTTGAAGCGGACCCAGTCCTCGAGCACGATCTTACCCTCTCCAAGTCGATCGAGTAAGCCTCGGAATTTATCCTGGTCGTCGCCCTGCTGCCTCTGGATCTGGTCAAAGATCATCACCTTCTTGAAGTCCTCGTACAGTTGGTGTCCTTTGATCTCCGGGACCGTGGTCGTGTCTTTCCTCCCCACCTTCGGGTCCCTGAAAAGGGGCAACTCTCCCACTGGTGGCAGCTGCCTCCAGTCTCCGAGAAGGATGATGGAGATGCCGCCAAAGGGCAGAGTGAGCTTGCCCGTTGCCTCCTTCAGCCTCTCGCCGCGGAAAAAGAAGGTCAGTCCGATCATGGACTTCTCGTCGATTACGAGGAAGCCCACGTTCTTGAACTCCAGCTGCAGGCTGGTCAGCCTCCCTCCACTGAGGTCGTCAAACTTGGGGGTGGTCGTAGGCAAGGCCAGCAGGCTGTGCAGGGTCTGCCCACCAATCAGAATGGCGGCCTGTCCAGATATGGCTGCAGTCTTGATGAAGTCGTCGGGGAGGTCAGTCTCGGTCTTGACATAGCGACGGAGCGTGTTCAGCCAGAAGCTCTTCCCCGTGCCAGCGGCGCCAGAGATGTTCAGCAGCAGCTGGGGAGTCTTGTTGGTGCCGTTCTCGCGATCCACGCTGACCCTCGCGAGGTGCCTCTGCAGGAGGTCGAACACCACTCTCTGCTTGGCATTCAGGTCTGCCGGGAGGCCGCCGGGCAACTCCTCCTCTGCCACTTCATCGTCGGCATCTTCATGGAGCTCGGGAAACTCGATCTGATCTTGCAGCCACCCAGACAGCTTCCTCTTGTCCTCCTCCGAGAGATTGTGCTCACTAGAGTCCTCCTGCCAGTCGTGGTCTTTGTATTGCTTGAGAGCTTCCGGCCCATAGTTGTTGACGGCTTCGTCTTCGTCATCTTCTTCATCGCCATCTGCACCCTGAACCCTGATCTTTCCGCAGAACCTTTCCCATTCGTCCTGTTCGTATGTCCTCTCTTCAGGCTCAGGCTCGATCAGCAGCTCTGCCTTCTGGCCGTCGTGCTCGTCAGCCTCAGTGTCCTTTCTCTCAGCCTGGCTCTTCTTGTGCTTCTCGCGGATGAGTTGCGGGCACTCGGCGGTGGCGACAAACTCTGCCGTCTGGGCCTCCAAGTCTTGCCGGTTTAGCTCGCTGATGGGCTCGAACTTTGTTCCGGCCTTGTGAACCAGCAGCATGGACCTGAGGAACATCAGGTAGCGCTTGGGGTCAGCGTCGTTCTTGTTGGGAATGCGGCCGAAGTTGGGCGTGACGTGGGGCACCAGCTGCGCTCCACGCGGCTTCCAGTTGGCCTTGTACTCTGAGGCAAACTGATAAAGACTGACAATCTCGGGTGCACCTTGCGCTTTCCCTCTCTGAATTCCTGGATAGCGTCCACATATTCTTGCTTCTCTTCCCTGGTCCAGTATGCGATAGCGTGATTCTCCTCCACGGCACTGGCGTCGGCTCGAACTGCGACAGGGTTGACCTTCCTCGTGCCGTTCACGTTGACATTGACACAGAGGCGGCTCATCTCAACAAATTCGTGGCCATTGGTTATGGCGTGGCACTCCTGGAGAGACAAGTCGTGCTGTCTCACCGTCTTCATGAGAATCTGGCTGAAGGTCTTTCTGATGAGTCAGACACTAACAAAATAGGATGCTACTATAGCATGCGGTCTTCCTCGGGGTCTGTAGTATACCGTACTGCAATATGCTGTCTACCAAGACCCCACCTGACCCGACAACCAGGACCCTACTAAACCTTATACAATGGGGATTAACGAAGTACCTAATGTTTCAGTATCCTCCTTCTAAAGAAAATGAAAGGCATTGACAGTGAACTGTTTCAATCACACCTGCATAACTTTTGCTGGAAAGTTCTAAGAAAAGTTGCAGATGATTTATTTGTTGCATCTGTAAAAATAATGACATAGAAAGTCAAACGTTAAAGAATATACAACGTAAATGTCATTTAATTTAAATATAATATTCCACATGTAGCCTATATAGTTTTATTATGGATGTGATACGAGGTATGTGTCATTAACATAAGATAACATTCATCCTCGTCTATATGCACTGTTATTATGCAGTGTATGCCAACACTGCTGTAAATTATTAATATATGAAGATATAAACAAAACATAATAATTAATTTGAATATTAGCACGTATGTAGTATTGGCATACACTGCATATAATTTTCTTCATATCAGATAAACGAGGATAAATGTTATCTTACTGTTAATGACAAATACTTCATTTCACTTCCATAATAAAACTATTGACAACTATAATGAAACAACTCACTGTCAATGCCTTAAATTTTCTTTAGGAGGATACTTAGATATTAGGTACTTCGTTGAGCCCCATTTTATAAGGTTTAGTAAGGGTGTTAGGTCAGGTTGGGTCTTGGTAGACCGCACATTACAGTAAGGTAGACTACAGACTCCAAGGAAGACAAGCACCGACAACCCATTGTTATACCCAGACTACAAAATATAGTGGAGAAGTGCCATTTCATTTTGCCATGGTACTTGGCCTTCATTACTGAAATACTCAGAAAACAGGTCCTTCACTACAAGGCCATCTCGTGGTCGTCTATGGCGCAAAGCATTTAAATTTTGCATGGCATCACTAGCATCATTACGCCACCTTCCTCGCACAATTCTGTTAGTCTGCCTATCCTCCCTGTCAAGCAAATCTAAAGGTAATGGCTGCCTTTTTACCCGTAGATAGTTGTGCAAGGCAACTGTAGCTTGAACTATTTTGTTGATAGATTTGGGAGATGTCCTAATCGGCTGCCTGAAAATCTGGAATCTACTAACTAAGATTCCAAAAGCATTTTCAGACACCCTTCTAGCTCTTGATAACCTATAGTTATGAACAGTTTTCTCTGCAGATAGGTCATTGCCAGGATACGGTTTCATGAGATGACTTCTCAGCGGAAACGCATCATCTCCTACAACCACATAGGGAGCTAATCTATGTGAATGAGGGAGCTTTTCAGGTGGTGGGATGTCCAGTAAATTTTGCTGCAGAGCTGTATTTAAAGAACATTTATCATATACACCACCATCACTGGCCCTTCCATTTGTTCCCACGTTGATGTACAAGAACTTATAATGGGCATCGACTAATGCCATCAAAATGATACTACAATTCCCCTTGTAATCCCTAGAGATGGAGGAATCACAACTACTACACTATGTCCTGCATTGCCCTTCCACCGCCAGGCTGCGCCTCTACCATCACGCAACTTACCCAAGAGAAGTCGAAACGGCAGCCTCCGTCCTGAGTGCTGTTCCCCTTAATATCCTTGCTGAAATCGTCCCTAAGAAGGATATGTGGGAAAAAAGACTCACACAATATCTTAGTACTTTTTGACCAATGTTCCAAATAATACCCACACTCAAAATTTGTTCCCTACACATAAGTTGTGCTATCAGTGATAATATCATACAAGTTCTAAATAACCATAAATACATCAGGAACACAATATTATTTTCATCTAATAGTTGTATACAGCCATAGATAGATAGGATAATAAAAATGTAGCAGCAACTCGCCAGCATTTGTCATCAGCTGCAATGATCATCTGTGTTTACATCTAGCAGTTACAGCAATCACCAACAGAGGGCATTGGTAACAGAAGACAGGAGGAGAGTGTGTACCATAAATGTCCCAGTTGTCAACGGCTCCTGATTTTACAATAATATCAAATGGTAGCACTGAGAAGGGTATGTGCCATATATGTCACTTTGGACCAAAACAGGTTTACTTAAGATTGCCTTATTTTGGTTAAAATTACATCAAATATTGGTCGCTAGCACCCAGTTGTCCGCAAGTTGCCTATCTAATCAAGATTTATGGACATTTGGGACGGGATCTTAAAGTAATCGTCCAGACCATTTCATCATTCCTGATTTAATGCAATCAAATCATAGCCATTAACGAGTATATCAACAACACGTCGTCACTTTTTATATCCAGTCAGCCGTTTTTAAATAATCCGCAATCAAAATCTGCAAATTCCCCGAGTTTTCAAAACGCTCTCAAGGTTTGCAGACGCTCAGGCTCAGGCTCGGTGACGTACCATCAGGGAGGCTCATCTTCCCGCGCTGATCAGAGAGGCACGTAAACACAGAGATAAATATAGTACTTGAAGATATTTGGGTGTTTCTGATAGATTTTTTTTGCTATATGCCACATGCATGCATCCTTTATGGGTGCAGCAAGACAGCTGTGCCTTTCGAGAAAAGTTTGCACACGGAAAGGAGTGGCGTGTGTAGGGTGATACACGCCTATAGTGTGTTGGGGCGAGCAGTTGTGTTGAGAAACGGCGCCCCCCCCGTAAGACTGACTCAGTCCAACACTATACCAGACCAGGTGGCCCTGTTAGACAGGGACGCCAGGACTGGCAGCAGCGGTGGACCACCACGACTGTGAGGCTTTGCCTCTTAATAAGACCAAGTAAACCAGTTGTGGAGTGGGCGTGCCCTGCGGTGAGAGACCCTGTGTTGGTGTGGCTGTCACACTTTCTGCCTTCCCGCCCGCATATTTTCCAACTCTATGCTGTAGTTAATGCTAGTATGTGGTTTCCGAGTAATGACGTTTGACTGTAGCTCCAAAACTAACCATAGGATTTTCTCGAAAGTACCTTCATTGTGATTCCCACACACATGGTTTAACCTTATATACCAATCCATGTTTTGGAGAAGTGCCAGGTCCTCCTGCTGAACCTCAGGCTCTGCTAACACCTGTTCATCCACCTCGTACTCGGGCTCAAACATAGGATTCCATGACAATCTGAGGTTCGTTTTCCTCATAGTATACGCGACCAGCGTCATTTCTTTCGGTGTCAGATTGAGCATCGTTCTCTAGATGTTACAGCGACAGATTCACTGTCTGACACCGAAGTACAATCGCTCATCATAACATTTGCAGACAGGTGTCAGACAGAGTGTCTGCGGGCGTCCCTGTTCTGACGTCATCAATAACAGTCGTAGCCCTGTTGGAGGGAAGATTTTTTTTTTCGCGCGCTTTTTACAAAAGTCGTGTTTTTACGGAAATAAGGCCTGGAAATCAATTATTTTTGGTGGATTAGGTGTTTTGAATGTTCATTCAACATAATTCGGCAAAAAAAAATTGGGTCTGGACGATTACTTTAATATTCAGTGCCTATTATTGCGTCACCCAGAATTGGGCGACGGGTTCCGACGGTCGTTGGAGTCTGAAAAATTGGTAGAAAGTTTGTCTAGAATCCCAGCTTATTATTTCAGCCGAAAAGCGCTCACCAGCTCCGATTAGAGCACCTAAGATATTCATCTCAGCCAGTCTATCATATAATTTCCACAAGGAAAGGTGCTAACTCAATAATAAACATTTATAATTGCAAACACGGAAATGTAGCTTGTGTATTATCACGTGGCAACACTCAAACATATCTATCTCAATCACAGTAGCATCTGCTCGCATATCTTCTTTCACACTGGAGTGAAGTCGATGTTACCATAGGAATCATGTTAAAACGCGCACTTATTGTCAGCTGCCTGTGTGTGATGCCCAGAGTGAGAGGAACAACCAGGCGAGTGCCTCACAGCAGCAGGTGACTGTCTCTGGCTACTCAAGTCACGCTATTCTACGCTCCGAAGATTACAGTGATTGTTTTTTATGATGGTTCTGCGGGAAAGTACATGCCTTTAACAACCTCCTAACAAATGTTTGAGTCAATACGTTTTAAGGTTGGCTTACAATGACACACGTTATGGAGAGAAGTATTAATAGGCTGCGATAGTATAATAGGGCGATAGTTGTCTGACAAGTGGAGAAAAACTCTGTTATTGTTATTTCTCTTTTAAAATGCCATTGATTATCCATCTCTACGTATTCTAACCTACACGTAGATGTTTTAAGGTTACAATAAAGACATTTTAAAGGCATTTGAAAGTACTATAACTTAAAAGCGTTTTTCTCATTTTTCTATCTGGCGCTTGCCTGTTTTTCCCTCTCGCGGCCTCCTGTGTTTGTTGCATGTATTACGAAGTAAAATCTATGATGAAAGTTTATCTTTTCGATGGAACATCAATTTCCTGGGCGGCACAATCCACTGTTATGCACATTGTTAGGGATGGACATTTAATAGTCAGGAGCTACTGAGTGCACACGCCGGGAATGTCGCGCGGGAACAGCGGTCATTATTAGAGATCGGAAAAAATGTTGATATTTTGGCCATTTTAGTTTTTAGTTTTTATATATGTATATTCACCAAAATATGTGATAGAAAAACATTAAAATATGTGGTTTTACTCAGTGCTTTATTTCCGTGAAAAATGCAGGAAAACAAAATCAGAAATGAGAAAACAAAATCAGACAGCTGGGCCCATACTTATAGATATTTAGGATTCGTCCTAACCCTTACGTCCTAAACATCTTACGGTTTAAACATCTCACGGTCTAAAGCCCCTATCTCACATTCACGAATCTGAACACGAATGAACACGATTTAACGTTTTTCCTTAAATCGTGTTAGAACGTATGAAGGTCGCGCACTCATTCGTGTTCATTCGTGTTAAGTCGTGGTCGGTCGTGCGCGGTCGTATGGACGTCGCAGCTCGGCTTAAATCGTGTTATAAATTTTTGCAATACAAAAATTTATAACACGATTTAAGCAGAGCTGAAAAGTCGTGTTCAGTCGTATGAAGGTCGTATGACAGTCGTGTTCAATCGTATGAAGATCGTGTTCAGTCGTATGAAGATCGTGTTCAGTCGCGTTCAGTCGTGTTGGGGAGCGTGGGAAGAAACCCATACGACCTTCATACGTTTTAACACGATTCAACACTACTTTCATACGACTGGGCCTTTCATAGGCTGTTAAAAAAAAGAAAAAAAAGTGATCGGATCATCCCCAAAATGGCCTTAAAACCTTTTAATTAAGGGTTATTTTAAACCGTTTACAGGGGTTTTGCTTGTAACCAATGAGTGGAAGAAACCCCGCATGTACGTTAAGTTCAAAGTCTAGGGGATAAAAACTCCAAAGTTTCTAGCAAACCCTGCAACGGACCCAATCTAGACGTCAAGACGCGTCACATTTAATTATCAACAAGTGTTATGTGGCGTAGGGTATGTATACATAGTGTAGGTGGTACAGGTGAATGTAACATGGTACGTGTACAATAGTGTTACAAAAATTCAATCCTGTCTACCTGCCTATGATTTCCTAAATACATGCACCCGTGCCATGCTAGGGAAATATTAGTGGATCATGCAATTGTTAATCCAGTCTAACATGCCGACGTGGAGGATCTCCTAGGGAGGTCTCTGGTGGACACTGCCCTGGAGTCCTCTCCCTAACTCTAACTCCGAGTCGGCTCCTCAGCCACTAATCTCGGTTTGGGAAGAAAATGACGACTGCACGTTTCTTCAAACGAGACGATATAGCCTCTCTCTAACTCTGAGGGGAGTGGGCTCTTATACCCTACAAACACCCCATCTGTTCCTCATTGTACTCGTGAGGTTCATACAGCTCTATGTCGCTGTCGTTCGTGTTTTGACACACTTCGCAGGAATGCACCCATCTGCTTAAATCATGGCCCATGCCTGGCCAATAAAATTTCTCGGCGATACGTTTCCACGTTTTCTTCCTGCTCAAGTGGGCACCTGTGGCATCGCAGTGATATAACTCGAATACGGCATAGCGTTATTTCTCAGGCACGACGAATTGAAATCTCTGGTGGCCCCGGGGAGTTATGAACTCGCTGTATAATTTCCCATCTCGCTTTACGAAGCTCGTATAATTACCGCGCACTGTTCTGATCGTTCCTTCGCAGTAATGCCGTCGCACGTTCTCGAGTGAAGGATCTGTCTCTACCTCCCTCCTGACGGCCTCGCTGTTCTCAAAGTCAGCGGGAGAATACATATTTACCTCATCCCCGAACTTTGCTTCGTGCATGACGGCCGTTGCCATTACCTGACGAACTACCTTTGTCCGTGGAATATCGTCCCGCTGCCTTTTGTGGCTCGGCGAATCACGATATACAGGTTTCGGTGCAGTATACTGGGGCTCCTTGTGAACGGCCGCAGCATTTTTGTGCCGTCGGGTATTACTCGCTTCGAGATTTAATCCATGGCCTCCAGTTTCCCTTTGTGCTGGCCTATAGCTTGCCTGAAAGCGACGAGGGTTTACAACTGGGGCACTATATGTGGGCTCAGTCTTACGGGCTGGCGTCGCCGTATCTCGTCGTGGCGAGCTATCGTCTTTCCTTGGCGTATCTGCAGCCTCGACCCAAACTACGTTCGGTGACTCAGCTTTTTCCTCATATGCCTCAAAATATGCATCGGCGACTCTACTCATTTCAGGCAACTGATTGACCCGATCAATTTTCAACCTCGCGATTAGCGGTTCCGGGCATGACTTTAAGAATTGGGCGCGCAGAATTAAATCTTTGATGCCCTCAACAGTCTCCTCAGCTCCATCACTTTCGCGCCAGTCTCGAAAATTCCCTGCGATTCTCACGGCAAACTGTGAGGCAGTTTCGTTCTCTTGCAGCTGAGCTTCAAAATATATTTTTTTTTTTTTTTACATCACAAGGAACTGGCCAAGGGCACAACAAAAATGGGTAACACAAAGCCCGCTTAGTTGCCAGTCCCTATAAAGAAGATAGTAAGATAATAAAATAAAAACAGAGGGGTAGGCCAATTTAGTTCGGGAGGTGTCTTGTTACTCTTCTTTTGAAAAGATAGGAAAGTCATAGGAAAATGGAAAAATAGAAACAGGAAGAGAGTTCCAGAGTTCACCAGTGAAAGGGATGAAAGGGTAATGATACTGATTAACTCTTGCATTAGGAAGATGGACAGAATAGGGATGAGAATGAGTAGAAAGTCTTGTGCAGCGAGGCCGCGGGAGGGGAGGAGGCATGCAGTTAGCAAGTTCAGAAGAGCAGTGAGCATGAAAATAACGGTAGAAGAGAGCAATAGTATCAACATTGCGGCGGTGATATAAAGATTGAAGACAGTCAGTCAGAGGAGAGGAGTTGATGAGACGAAAAGCTTTTGACTCAACCCCGTTTAGGAGAGCTGTATGAGTGGATCCTCCCCAAACATGTGAGACATACTCCATACATGGGCGGATAAGGCCCCTGTAGAGAGCAAGCAATTGGGAGGGAGAAAAAAAAGGACGCAGACCCCACAGGACACCTAACTTCTTAGAAGCTGTTTTAGCAAGAGATGAGATGTGAGATTTCCAGTTCAGATTTTTAGTAAAGGATAGCCCTAGAATGTTCCTTGTAGAAGAAGGAGACAGTTGAGTGTCATTGAAGAAGAGGGGATAGTTATCTGGAAGGTTTTGTCGAGTAGATAGGTGAAGAAATTGTGTTTTTGAGGCATTGAACAAAACAAGGTTTGCTTTGCCCCAATCCGAAATTATAGAAAGATCAGAAGTTAGGCGCTCGGTGGCATCTCTCCGTGAATCACTTAGTTCCTGTTGAGTTGGACGTCTAATAAACGACGTTGAAAAATACAGGGTAGAATCATCAGCGTAGGAGTGGATAGGGCTTTGAGTTAGACTTAGAAGATCATTAATGAATAATAGAAAGAGAGTGGGTGATAGGACAGAACCCTGGGGAACACCACTATTGATAGGTTTAGGAGAAGAACAATGTCCGTCTACAGTAGCTGCAATATAACAGTTTGAAAGGAAACTTAAGATGAAGGTACAGAGAGAAGAATAGAAACCGAATGCGGGTAGTTTGGAAATTAAATATTTGTGCCAGACTCTATCAAAAGTTTTTGATATGTCAAGGGCAACAGCAAAAGTTTCACCGAAACCCCTAAAGGAGGATGACCAAGATTCAGTTAGGAAAGCTAGAAGATCGCCCTTTACGGAAACCGTACTGACGATCAGATAGAAGATTGTGAGCAGATAGATGCTTAAGAATCTTCTTATTAAGTATAGATTCAAAAAGTTTAGAAAGGCAGGAAGTCAAAGCTATAGGACGGTAGTTTGAAGGATTAGAACGGTCACCCTTCTTAGGAACAGGTTGGATGTGAAAAAACTTCCAGCAAGAAGGAAAGGTGGAAGTAGATAGACAAAGACGGAAAAGTTTGACCAGGCAAGGTGCAAGCACAAAAGCACAGTTTTTGAGAACAATAGGAGGGACTCCGTCAGGACCGTAAGCCTTCCGAGGATCTAGGCTAGAAAGGGCAAAGAAAACATCATTCCGAAGGATCTTAATGACAGGCATAATATAGTCAGAGGGTGGAGGAGAACGAGGAACACGCCCTTCATCAACCAGAGTGGAATTTTTAGCAATGGTTTGAGCGAAGAGTTCAGCTTTAGAAGTAGATGAGACAGCTGTGGAGCCATCTGGGTGAAGCATAGGAGGGAAAGATGAAGAAGAAAAAATGTTATAGAGATGTTATTAGCTAGATGCCAGAAGTCACGAGAGGAATTTGATTCAGAAAGATTTTGACATTTTCTATGAATGAAAGAGTTTTTGGTTAGTTGAAGCCATCAACTTCCGTCGAAGTTATCGAAGAAAAAACGAAGAAGCCATCGAAGTCCATTTGGCATGATTACGGGCAGAAATATAAAGGGCATGAGTATCAGGAGATGGACGCTTACGGAACCGTTTGTGAGCCACCTCTCTATCTCGGACAGCATGAGAACAAGCAGAGTTAAACCCAAGGGTTTTGACGGCTTTAGGATTAGAGAAAGGGGTGTGAATGTACGCCTCCATGCCAGAGACTATGACCTCAGTTATGCGCTCTGCACAAAGAGGTGGGTCTTTGACATGGAAGGGAGTAATCATTCCATTGAAATCTGAGTAGTACTGCCTTAGGTCTTCCCACTAAGCTGAGTTGAAGTGCCGAAGCACCTCCGCTTAGGTGGGTCCCGAGACGGGGACCGAGTGATAGGACAGGTTACAGAAATAAAATGTGATCGGAGGAACCCAACGGAGAGAATAGTTTCACAGAGTAAGCAGAAAGTTTAGTAGTTAGGAAAAGATCAAGAATGATGGGCGTGTCTCCAAGGCGGTCAGGAATACGGGTAGGGTGGAATTATTTATTTATTTATTAATTAATTTATTTATTTACGTACTTACTTACCTTCTTACTTACTTACTTACTTACTTACTTACATGAAAACTGTGGTGTCCCCCATATTTACCTGTGCCCCTCAGAGTGCCTCCCCCCCGTTTTTACGGTTTACAGTACTCTCGTCTACCAGATCTCTCGTCACCATCAGCGAGATTTCCAGCTTTTCACGTTGTCGAATGTTCCTATTTTCTACAGCTCAGTATGAATATCTAATAAAAATGTACCTGTGTTTCTTTATACCTAACCTAACCTTACATGACCGTAACCTAACCTAACGGTAACCCAACCTAACCGTTACCGTTGGCGAGAGTTCCCGGTTTGTGTCGGGATGA
>JACEEZ010022658.1:0-11986 GCA_016584305.1 Chionoecetes opilio
CTGAAATTTTAAATGGCGAAGAGTAAGTGAATATTAAGTTCATGCATATTTCTTCATAGTCTCGTAATGGCATTTCTTTAGCGTGTTTTACTGTTTTTTATTTGATAATATTATAGAACAAACATTTACGAAGATTACAGTATATCATATATACTTATAAACCAGTCTATATGATAGTCCATAGACCACTATATCTCTTTGTCGGGCGCCCCGCAGGCCCCTATGCAGCCCCGCAATTCAAAACATTGTCACGTGAACAGTCCAGGTATACAGTGGTCTATGCATGACTGTATAATCTATCCTGTTTCAGCGTTGTTTTGCTTTTATCTGCAAGTATATACGGTTTCAATTTCGGTACTCGTTTTTTCTTTCGGGCGACGACGACGGCGGGAGGACAATCAGAACATAAACACTAGCTGGCAACCTTAGTGTAGGTCGCCACTCGGTTGATATTTTTGTAATTTGTTCATTTATAGCCATAATATGACACAGATGAAGACACAAAATGACAGACTCTCCAGATAGCCCCTTCTAACTTTCCTGAAATCATGGATGTGGAAATTTAAGTATTAACGCCACCATACGTCTGTAAATAGAAAAAAAAGTTGTCCTGGCGACTTTAGTGTTATCTACGGTATGGGGTTTATAGAGGATGTGAGAAACATACCAGACAGCCGATAACAATGCCGCTTAGAGGATCTTGGTAGCTGGGTGGCGTTCGTGCTGGTGAATCCCCCTTCTGTGTGTTCGTGTTGAATGATCCCTTGACTGAGAGGCTCTTCGTCGCCATCACGCTCGATCTTACCCGCAAGATCAACTTCAGTCTTCAGCAGGACCAGCCAGGGGAGGCACCGCGGCGTGGCGTCAGTGTGGGCGCCGCTGTCGTCGAAGGTGAATGTTCGCTCGCCCCGCCTGAAACCTATCGAGTGCTTCCCTGGGACCCGGTGAGGCTGCCGTCGCGTTGGTGCCGAGTGCCGAGTGAGGAACACGTCCGGGGCCCTGACCTGACCTGACCCAAGCGGTTGTCATGTATCCTACAGGTGAGTGCTTCCTTTGTCTTCCCGTCTGTGATTCCGTAACTTACTCGTAAACTTTTTTTGTCCTCTTGTTTTTCACCTTTGGCTTATAAATAGACGGATAGATACGTGAAGACAGTGATAAGTACATATTATGTACGCACATACGTGGTCGTCCGAACGTATGTAGCCTACAATACATACACAATGCACATGATTTCCAAACTCAATTCTGAGTGTGCCACAGACCACTTCAAGGCTATCACGCCGCATTATCTGAACGAGCCAGAGGCACCCTGGCGCGCCTCACTGCCCTCAGTCACACCACGGCACTCACTGGCCGATGCTCCCAAGTGTCCTTCAACTTAAAATATATTTTTATTGCATTCACTCTCACTGAATCGATGATTCTAAATGTAATTTGATTATCATTGATGGTCATAATTTGGATAATCATTGATCATACTTTCTCACATTCGTAGATCAATTCAATAAAACTGGTAATTACTACAAGTAGACCTCAGCATATAATTATATATATATACATATATATATATATTTATATATATATTATATATATATATATATATATATATATACATATATATAATATAATATATATATATATATATATATATATATATATTATACTTATACATATATATATATATATATATATATATCATATACATATATAATATATATATATATATATATATATATATATACATATATATATACATATATATATATTATATATACATATATATATAATATATATATATATATATATATATATATATAATATATATATATATATATATATATATATATTACATACGGGGGAGGCGGTAGCGGAGTGGTTAGCGTCTCCGACTGGCGTTCTCGGCAGTGGCGTCACCAGGAAAAAAAATTTGGGGGGGCTTTAGCCCCGGGGGGGTGATGGCCTATCCAGCTGGGGGGTCGGGGGGTAATTTTGAAAATGAATCAGTTCCAGGGTAATTTTGAGGCCAAAAAAAGAGAAGAAAGTGAATTAAGCTTTAAATTACATGACACATAAATTAATAGAGTTATACCATGCATCATACCATATTAACTAAATTTGATAATTGAAGAAACATTTTATTCTGTTTCTACAAAATAATAAAATAGCCATTTTTCTCTCTCCACTAACAAACACAAGGGAATTGCACGATGTACGTTTTTGGTTTGTTTCTCAGTAAGGTTTTATCTTGATAATGAAAAAAATATATAAATATAAACTTACAATATATGCAAGGTATTTCCCTTATTGCACAAAAACAGGTACATGGGATACTGTAGTTAAACAGAATAAAGTACATGATCATGATAAGTAACTAAAAGCCGATTTAACCTGCCTCCCACTGCCTTACCCTGCCTCCCACTGCCTTAACCTGCCTACCACTGTGTTACCCTGCCTCCCGTCCTGGGGTTACCCTGCCTCCCACTGCCTTACCCTGGCACCCACTCCCTTTAACCTGCATACCACTGTGCTAACCTGCCTCCCGTCCTGTGTTACCCTGCCTCCCACGGCCTTACCCTGGCTCCCACTCCCTTAATCTGCCTCCCTTTCCTGTTTTACCCTGCCTCCCCCCGGCCTTACCCTGGCTCCCACTGCCTTAACCTCCCTCCCATCCTGTGTTAACCTGCCTCCCGTCCTGTGTTACCCGCCTCCACTGCCTTACCCTGGCTCCCACTGCCTTAAAACCTGCCTCCCATCCTGTGTTAACCTGCCTCCCGTCCTGTGTTACCCTCCCCTCCCACTGCCTTAACCTGCCTCCCATCCTGTGTTAACCTGCCTCCCGTCCTGTGTTACCCTGTCACCCACTGCCTTACCCTGGCTCCCACTCCCTTTAACCTGCCTCCCATCCTGTGTTAACCTGCCTCCCGTCCTGTGTTACCCTGCCTCCCACTGCCTTACCCTGGCTCCCTGCCTTAACCTCCCTCCCATCCTGTGTTAACCTGCCTCCCGTCCTGCGTTACCCTGCCACCCACTGCCTTACCCTGGCTCCCACTGCCTTAACCTGCCTCCCATCCTGTGTTAACCTGCCTCCCGTCCTGTCTTACCCTGCCACCCACTGCCTTACCCTGGGTCCCACTGCCTTAACCTGCCCCCATCCTGTGTTAACTGCTCCCGTCCTGTGTTACCCTGCCTCCCGCTGCCTTACCCTGGCTCCCACTGCCTTAACCTGCCTCCCGTCCTGTGTTAACCTCCCTCCCGTCCTGTTGCTACCCTGCCACCCACTGCCTTAACCTGCCTCCCACTGTTTTTAACCTGCCTCCCGTCCTGTTTTAAACCTGCCTCCCACTGCCTTAACCTGCCTCCCGTCCTGTGTTACCCTGTCACCCACTGCCTTACCCTGGCTCCCACTGCCTTAACCTGCCTCCCATCCGGGTTAACCCTGCCTCCCGTCCTGTGTTACCCTGCCTCCCACTCCCTTTACCCTGGCTCCCACTCCCTTAAACCCTTTGCCTCCATCCTGTTTTAAAACCATGCCTCCCGCCCTGTGTTCCCCTGCCTCCCACTGCCTTACCCTGGCTCCCACTCCCTTTAAACCCTGCCTCCCATCCTGTGTTAACCTGCCTCCCGTCCTGTGTTACCCTGCCACCCACTGCCTTACCCTGGCTCCCACTCCCCTTAACCTGCCTCCCGTCCTGTGTTAACCTGCCTCCCGTCCTGTGTTAACCTGCCTCCCGTCCTGTGTTAACCGGGCCTCCCGTCCTGTGTTACCCTCCCACCCACTGCCTTAACCTGCCTCCCACTGTGTTAACCTGCCTCCCGTCCTGTGTTACCCTGCCTCCCACTGCCTTCCCCTGGCTCCCACTGCCTTTACCTGCCTACCACTGTGTTAACCTGCCTCCCGTCCTGTGTTGCCCTGCCTCCCACTGCCTTACCCTGGCTCCCACTGCCTTACCCTGGCTCCCACTCCCTTTAACCTGCCTCCATCCTGTGTTACCCTGCCTCCCACTGCCTTACCCTGGCTCCCACTGCCTTTACCTGCCTACCACGTGTTAACATGCCCCCCGTCCTGTTTTTGCCCTGCCTCCCACTGCCTTACCCTGGCTTCCACTGCCTTACCCTGGCTCCCACTGCCTTAACCTGCTTACCACTGTGTTAACCTACCCCCCGTCCTGTGTTACCCTCCCACCCACTGCCTTACCCTGGCTTCCCACTGCCTTAACCTGCCTCCCGTCCTGTGTTACCTGCCACCCACGCCTTAACCGCCTCCCACTGTGTTAACCTGCCTCCCGTCCTGTGTTACCCTGCCTCCCACTGCCTTACCCTGGCTCCCACTGCCTTAACCACTACAGCACCAGGACGACAGTACAGTGGTATGTACTGCAGGACTGTGTGATCATCGTAACCCTGGTGCTAAAGGGGATTAATCCCTGCCCACTTTGGTCCATGTTAAGTAAGAGTTAGGGGCAACTGCCGTTTGGTGGATTCTCCCGAGTTTGATTGTGACAGTATTGGAAGAGAGGCAAATTGTCACTACTACATAAAGATCGAGTGAATCCACCACACCTTTTTCAATTGAAATTGTACCTAGACTGGTCAGCCGTTTCTGACCCATTGTTGCCCTGAGGTACGTTTTGACAAGCTTCAGTACAGAGAATGATCGTTCACATTTAGCATTACTGACAGGGAAAATGAGAGCCAAATGCATTAAAGTCCAGAGTGTGGTGGAACCTTTCTTTAGAGGCTTTAGTTGTCTAAAGCACCAGAGATGGATTTTTTCAAAGTTTAATATTTTCTGAGCAACAAGAACTTCTGCATGGAGGCCCCTCACTTTCAATGTCATATTGGTCAGCAAGATATTTCAAATAATTTCATTTAGAAAGTTCGGGACAAGGATGACAAGCAGATACACCAAGTAGAATGCTCTTTGGTTCATCAGACCTGTGCCCCAAAACCAACGGGGTACCTTGTCTAGGATGGGATAGTAAAGACATCTTTTACAGTGAGATTTAGGGTCTTCATCTCTTCAGAGGGTCTCGTTTGGGCCCATTGGGTTTTAGTTACAAGCAATTTTGGGGGGGGTGAGTCCATGACTTGTGGGGGCTAAGTCCCCCTTAGCCCCCCCGCGGTGACGCCCCTGTTCTCGGTGACCCGAGATATATGTATATACAGTTTTATATATATATATATATATATATATAATATATATATATATATATATATATATATATATATATATATATATATATATATTATATATGTGTGTCTGTCTGTCTGTCTGTGTGTGTGTGTGGGTTGTGTGTGTTGTGTGTGGGGTGTGTGTATAGATATATGTAGATATATGGTGTCTATTTGTCTGTTAATTGCCTCAAGGTGGAGGTTTGCTGTTCTTTTTTATCATCTCTTATGAGGGAGAGTGTGTCTGGATTGTGATGGGTCACGTGGTGGGTTCCTGATTTCTTGTGGAAAAGGATTTGAGGTACAGATAATGTCCTTTTTGCATTGTTCTTTATTACGTTTACTAATGGGTTTTGTACGTTACTTTTGAAAAATTCCCGCTTTGCATCTCTCTCTCTCTCTCTCTCTCTCTCTCTCCTCTCCCCTCTCTCCTCTTTCCTCCTCTCTCTCTCTCCTCCCCTCTTTCCCCCTCTCTCTCTGTCGTGGGGGGGGTGTGGTCGAGCGTCAGCGTTCGTGGCTGTGAATAGTGATGATGGATCCGTCAACAGGTGCTCTGCGATTTAGCAAGCAGCGTTAGCGCCTGTAATTACTATTACCATTAGTTCACAGGAAGGGAAGACAGCTGTGAGCCGATGAAGACGTAAGTGTTGGGCGTAAACCGTGGTTCACTTTCTTCCATGGAGTACATTAACATTGGCAGCTTGTCGCGGAAAGTGTGCCTAGTCTGCGATCGTAATACAAAGCAAATGGCGAACTCGTGTTAGCGATTTCGAATATACAAAGCATACTATACATATATATATATATATATATATATATATATATATATATATATATATATATATATATATATATATATATTTTTTTTTTATGTTGGAGCCTATAGCGCCTGTAGGCTTATAGAGGTTTTGATGATGTTGGTTGAACTCGCCCGTTGGTGGCGCAGGCTGGATTCTTATAGTGACACCTGTGGTCTTAGGTGAAGATCCCGTTTTCTCTGACGTTATCTTCAATTTAGGCTCACGCTGTCCCTGGAGTTTCTTCATTGCACACGCAGACGGAGAACAGGTTATAACAGCCTGCGGGTTTCTTCAGTCACTCGACGATGGATTTGACAGTTGCTCCTTGGTGGGACGTGAACTCAGGACCTTCTGCTCCTCTACCAGGCTCTTGAAAGAGTTGTCCCCGGCAGGATTCGAACTCGGGACATTGAGCTCACCACTCCAAGATGCTAACCGCTCGGCCACCGCCTCCCCTATCACCCTAATATGCCCTATTTGGGTGAAATAGAGATATTCTTATTCTTATTGTTATTATTATTATAATGGGAATAAAAGATAGGAAAAAAGTCCCGGTTTTGAGTAGAAACGATGGACGAACGAACGCCGCACATCAACAGGATGCGATGATGACCTCACGTCGCTCTAAAAATATCCTATGATTCCAGTTTTGATTTTATAGAAAGGTTATCCATTGACTAACATGATCATGTGATTGACACATCATATTTTTTTTTATTTTTTTCACATTTGTGCCTATAGCGCGTGTAGGCCCTGGAGGCTCACTTGAGGGCTGTGATGGTTGACCCTGGCCCGTGGTGGCACAGGTGTGATTAGAGGCTCATGGCGCCCCCCTGTGTCCTCCAATGCACTCGGAATCGAAGGTAGAGTTAATGGGCAGCATGTGGGTGTTCCAGGGCCGGATTTATACCTGTGGAGGCCCCTGGGCAGCCTCTGTGTGGAGGCCCCCCTGCATTACAAAATTTTACAAAGTATGGGATGCCGAGCGAAGCGAGACTGCGCAGCTGGGGGGCCCGGGTGATTTTTTTGAAATTTTAGCCTTTTTAGGAGCATTTTGAAGCAATAAGCAAAGCTAAATTGCGATAGTATATTAGCTATAGTATATTGTGACACAATTGGGGTACTCTATGACCTAATTGGGTAAAGATTTTTTTTTTTAAGTGGACACAGCTCAATGAAGTATTCAGATCGAGAAGTAACACATTGATGTTGCGAGACTATGAGTCGGGTCACCCAGGGCCGGATTTAGACCTGTGGAGGCCCCTGGGCAGCCTCTGTGTGGGGGCCCCCTTTCATTACAAAATTTTACAAATTATGAGATGCCGAGCAGCTGGGGGGTTTGGGGATTTTTTTTGAAATTTTAGCCTTTTTAGGAGCATTTTGAAACAATCAGCATAGCTAGATTGAGAAAGTATATTAACTTTAGCAATGTATACAATAGAGAAGGGATTGATTATTATCAGTCATATTTATAAGCAAAGTAAGCAATAGCTACTATTTACAACACTAGTCTGAATATCTATGATGCATATCTACATTTTCCATATATCTGCAAATGAACAAATAAATTTTACAATACCAGTAGCTACCTTTAATTACAGCACTGGCAGTGGCACTTTACGAGATCTAGCCCTTGCAAGGTTTTTGATCAAATCATGGAAGTCAGTTTCTCTGAGGATGTCATATTCAATGCTCATCAAAGCTAGGTGGCTAAGCCTGTCATGACACATTGTAGTACGAAGTCTGTTTTTGATAAATTTCAATTTACTGAAAGAACGTTCTCCAGAACAATTTGTAACCATGAGCACCAAGTACATACGCAACATTATTTCAATATTTGGAAATGTATCTACAACATGCTTGTATATCAACAGCTTGTAAAGGAAATGTGCCCTCCCTTTCTCTACATCTTCGTCTTTGAGAAATTGAGTAAAGAAGGCTGCAAACTGCACTAGTTCAACTCCAAGTGTTTGATCCAGATCATTCTTGTACTCAGCAACCAATTTCGCTGCAGCTGCTTCAATTTCATCACAATTCAATGATTGCAGTTTATCCAAGAATCCAAAAAGTGAACAGATTTCTTCATAGGCCTTCAACCGTTGATCCAGTGAACTCAGGAACTGATCAATTGCTGGAAGGAAATTCTGTATGCGAAATGCTTCTGACTGTGAATGATGCTTCTTCAGATCGTCCATAATCCAATGGATTGAGTAGGACATTACGTTGGCGCTTACGTGTCTGTAAATATTCCTCGGTTCCTGACAATTATTTCCCCTTCTCCTCATAAACATGGAAGCGATCTCGTTTTTCACGTACAAAACATTCCAAGGACTTCAACATTGCGACTGCTGTGTTCAACTCAAGTTTTAGATCTTGCAATACGTGGCTTGTGGCATCAACTCTACCAAGAATGTCATGCCAAAAAACAGCATAAATGGCTGTCTCTAGCTTGCCCATCTTTTCAAGGAGACCACTGGCTTCATAACGAGTTTTTCTCATCTCATTCTCATCACTAGTTATTTTAGCAAGTGCTTCACGGATTGGGACATATCCTTGGACAATTGCTTTCACTGCAACAGCTCGACAAGACCATCTTGTTGTAGAAATCCTCTTGGTACAGACACTGGGCCAGATTCTACATTTTCAGTAAATCGCTAAGAATTGCATAACGAAGTGTAGAAGCTGTGAAGAACACATAAATGGCCTCTAAAAAATCAAAAAATGAGATAGCTGCTTGACAACATTCAGCTGCAGCTTTTCCAACCAGGTTTAATGAGTGACCTGCACAAGGTATCCAAACTGCAAGATGATTTTTAGCTGCAACTTTGGCTTGCAGACCATTGTATCTCCCACTCATAGATGTTGCATTATCATATGATTGCCCACGACAGTTTTGAATGTCAATATCATAGTCTGTTAGAAATTTCATCAAACCTTCAAACATTTCTTGAGCCTTGTGTCCTTGATTTGGTAAAAAAATTACAAATCTCTCTACAGGTGTATCATGCTCCATGTATCTGAAGATCAGTGTTAGTTGATCAACATGACCTTCATCAGGTGTTGAATCGAGAGAAATTGAGTAATATTTTGACAGCTTTATACGTGCAATTATTTCCTTGAGTACTTCATTGCCTGTTAGTCTGATGATTTCTTCACAGATGGTTGAAGATAAATAGTTTGTATGGCCACTGGCTCGACTGGCATGATTATGTATGTGTTGCCTGAGGAAATCATCATACTCGGCCAAAAGCTCTAACAATCCTAAATAATTTCCATTATGAGGAGATCCAATTATTTCATCATCTCCTCGAAGAGCTAGGCCTCTTTCACATAAAAATTTCAACACACTAATCAGTCGTTTCAAAAGACTACACCAATACTGATCCACTTGATCCACTTGTGTTGTTAGCTTTGAGTCTACACCTCCAACTCTCATTGCACGACTTGTTGCTGACAAAACTGCTTGAATGTGATCCTTTGATTGTTCATGGACAGCAACCCTATTGGCGTGTTTTTCCCGTCACAGAACCCATCAGATGTGAACTGAGATCTCGAAGCACCCATTAGCTTGCAATAGAAGCAGTAGACCCGCCCATTTTCTGGAGATAGACATAGCCAAGAACACTTTGTAACTTCCCCATTTCGATTCCTTCGCTCAAACATACCTGCTGTGCATTTGTGACTGACATTTTTTGCGTCTTTTTGGATTGCTGAATTAGCTTCCAAAAATGTTGCATCACTGTGGTGGAGACTCTCAGCACCTTTCTCTTTTTATTCTGTTTTTCTTTTACTTTTTGATCTATCTATGTATGTATGGATCATCCACACCTGTGGATACACAAGGAAGC
The DNA here is from genome assembly GCA_016584305.1 of Chionoecetes opilio. Classification (NCBI taxonomy): domain Eukaryota; kingdom Metazoa; phylum Arthropoda; class Malacostraca; order Decapoda; family Majidae; genus Chionoecetes; species Chionoecetes opilio. The sequence continues at coordinate 9,824 of JACEEZ010022658.1, forward strand.
ACAAGGAAAAGATGCAGAGGATGTTACAAAAAGATATCACTAGGAGAAGGATACATGGTGGCCTCAAACAAAGCTAGAAGAGTTCTTCTGCAGTGCATGTGATGGTCAGCCACATCTCTGCCATGTTTCAATGAAAAATATGCCTCATACTATGGAAAATGCATGGGAAATTGGGAAACGATTAAACATTCGGATAATTCAATTTAGCTTTTTTTTTATTTTTGTTTACGGAACTAATTTCGTTAGTTTTATGGTATTTTCTTCTACAGTTAATTACTGCTGCATTATGTAATGATTGTAATTTGCTTGTAAGATGAATACACCTTACAAGCTTTGTGTTACAAAGTTTTATATGCATTTTGGAAGCATGTATTGTTATACATAATATTATCTTATCAATGCATCTAATTTCAATGTTTAATTTTTTCTTTATATGCAAGGAATGCATTCGCATGTTTTATTTGATAACTGCTTTATTTTCATATTGATTATAATGCTTATAGGATCACATTATCATATGAAAACATAATTTATAAAAAAAATTGATGAACAAGGAAAAAGGATTTTTGGGCTAATCATAATGAACTAATTTACACAATTATGAGTATTTTTTATTACCTGATATCGTTGCAAGACATTTATAGCCATAATAAATACAAATGTACATAAAAATTGGCTATGTACTCATGTTTGCAAAAGTTTTTAAAAAGGGTTATTCGGGCCACGGATGTACCAATTCGCAAAGAAGGAAAGATCTGCTCGGTACACTGGTGGCCCAATACGCAGTTAATGTGTTAAAATCCCACTGTAGTGATCATCCATACGATGATACGACGCCACTTTTATGTAAGCAAACACTTACGTCATTCTGTGACAATGAGTTCACTTTCATTACTTCATTTCATCACATATAGACATATCTCAGTATTCTGTGCCTTACTAGCACACTCTTTGTGTATTCATGGACACCAGAAATCATTAATTGGTAGCGAAATATTACATTGAAAATGAAAAAAATACTAAAAAACTCACCTCAAAATCAGCCACGGGTCGCTCATTAAACCCCTTAATCAGCTGAGTGTGCCCGTTTTCCCTAATATCTGTTAGAGGGAGACCATTCTAAACCTAGAAATGTGGCCATGGGCAATCAAGCAACACTACCGCTTTAGGCAATTGAATATAAGATAAATTATTAATTTGATTATAAATGAAGGCCTCTTGATTAAAAAAATATTTATTATATAAATATACAAGGAAGTATTAAGTAAATAAATAAATAAGAACAAAAATTATAATATGTGGAGACCCCAGGCCCCAGTTTGGCAGATTGCCCCATTTTGTGGGGGCCCCCTGATTGTGGGGGCCCCTGGCAGCTGCCCACTATGCCCACTCCTAAATCCGGCCCTGGGGTCACCCCTCGTTAAAAGCATGAAGTATGAGTAGCCTAAGCCCCATATTTTCTGAAATTTGAGCTCACTGCCTAGAAATTTGGTTAATATGAAATTTATTGACGGGAGTTACTTTCAAGATTTATTTATTTTTAATGAGTGTTTTTCTTGTATATATGAATGATATGAAACTTTGACCTAAACCACTGGCTATAGCCTAGCTACAGTCGATGCCATGCCTACCTAAAAAGAGGCTGTTGGCTTCCGATTAAGTATCAAGGCAATCAAGCAACACTAGCTAGGCAGTTGATATAAGATAAACTATTAATTTGATTAAAAATTAAGGCCTCTTGATTTGAAGAAATTTATTATATAAACTAGCCGAAAAGCCGCCCTCCGGGCGGACATTTTGGCTAGCTCCTGCGGAGTGCTGTTGGTAGGCCTTCGGCCCACCAAACACAGACTCTCCAGATAGCCACTTCTAACTTTCCTGAAATCATGGATGTAGAAATGTATGTATTAACGCCTTACCCATCACCACACACCCATTCACTCACCCATTACCCATCACCACACACCCATTCACTCACCATTACCCGTCACCCCCCACCCATTCACTCACCCCTACCCATCACCACACACCATTCCCTCACCCATTACCCATCACCCCCCACCTATTCCCTCACCCATCACTCCAACCCATCACCCCCACCCATTCACTCACCCATCACCCCAAACCCATTACCCATCACCCCACCCATTCATCACCATTACC
>JACEEZ010022659.1:5000-37500 GCA_016584305.1 Chionoecetes opilio
TGATTCTCTCTCTCTCTCTCTCTCTCTCTCTCTCTCTCTCTCTCTCTCTCTCTCTCTCTCTCTCTCCTATCTCTCTCTCTCTCTCTTTTCTCTTATTCTCAGAAATCGATAGTGAAGGTTAGAGAGTTCAGGTAAACGTTCTCTCTCTCTCTCTCTCTTCTCTCTCTCTCTCTCTCTCTCTCTCTCTCTCTCTCTCTCTCTCTCTCTCTCTCTCTCTCTCTCTCTTCTCTCTCTCTCTCTCTCTCTCTCTCTCTCTCTCTCTCTCTCTCTCTCTCTCTCTCTCTCTCTCTCTCTCTCTCTCTCTCTCTCTCTTTCTCATTACGCAGTTGTTTGCGTCTTCTTGATTTACTATGGTTTTTTAATGTTTTATTAGCAAGCTGTTATGAAGTAGTGTAGGCTAGTGAAATTGGAGTAGAATAAGAAGGTAATTAATTGTAGAGGACCGCAAATGCACGTGTGTGTGTGTGTGTGTGTGTGTGTGTGTGTGTGTGTGTGTGTGTGTGTGTGTGTGTGTGTGTGTGTGTGTGTGTGTGTGTGTGTGTGTGTGTGTGTGTGTCCGTCCATATATGTAACCATGCAGTAAGTCGATAATACTTCAAAGTTTTTTCGTTTTTTTTTTACGCAAGACGACTGAAAGAAGCAGCTTTTTTCCTTTGGGTTTTCATGTTGCATTATTTGTGTATTTGTGGCTGCATGCTTTTAAATCTTTTTGTGAACGTGCTTATCCCACGCGTGTCTTATGCAGCGATGGTTTAGGACAGTGAGTGTTTCTTAACCTTTTTACCACCACGCCCCCGTAAGTAGTTAGTCCTTGCCTCCATGCCTCCCCTTCACTTTTTTAACCAAGATATTTCAAAATAATCTTAAATCAGAAAGAAAAACTGAAAAATCTGTGTTTTAGCACTTTTATTGTGCGTATGATTGTTCATGAACACCTTTCATATACCCAGCAGATTTAGTTAGATCACATTTAAAGGCTGCCTCACATCAGAAGCTACGCGCTATGATAATAATAATGATAAAAATAATAATAATAGTAATAATAAAAAATAATATTGAATAACAGTCTACAGAGTTAGTGAAATCCTGCAAGACGTCCCCGCAGAGTTTTTCACTCACACTTGCTTCTCTGTACCGAATTTCTTTGCTGACGCGAGCGAGCGAGCTTCTTGTTAAAGCGAAGGCCGCGATTCAAGTTAAATACTTGACAGTTATTCCTTGTTCTCTCTTGTCTCACGCCCCCCTAGATAATTACCCATGCCCGCCTATATGGCGAGCATGGGTAGGCCTATAGGGGAGGCGGTAGCGGAGTGGTTAGCGTCTCTGACTGGCGTTCTCGGTGACCCGAGTTCGATCCCCGAAGAAAACCAAAACCTTTCTGCACCGTCGAGTGGCCTAAGAACACCCACATGCCCTGCCCATCAACTCTACCTTCGATTGTGAGTGCATCGGAGGACACAGGGGGGCGGCATGAGCCTCTAATCACAGGCGTCACTATAAGAATCCTGCCTGCGCCACCACGGGCGAGGACCAACCATCACAACCCTCAAGTGAACCTCCAGAGCCTACCATCCAAGTCCTGGGTCACCACTGCCTACAGGCGCTATAGGCACAAAATGTAAAATAAATAAATAAATAAATAAAAAAATAAATAAATATAGGGGGGCGTCCCACAGGTTCAGAACCGCTGGTTTAGGTCATTCACGCATTGCAATGTGATTTTTATGTGTGAGTGGCGTTCGAGGACTCTCCCACCTAGACCACGCTGGCGCTACCTCAACTATTTGTTTTTGCGTCATGTCACCAGTAATTTTTTATTCTTTCCCTGGTAGTGTCATTTCCCATGCAAACGAAAAGCAGAAATCTGTTTATTATTGTCTACCACCCCACATCATCACATGCTAGGTAGTGAGAAGGCCATTGTATGAAAGAAAGTACTACTGCTGAATGATAATGCATCAAATGTGTGTGTTCATTGTCTGTGCTGTGTCACTGTCCTGTGTCCATTCTTTACTGGCGATAATCTATGAGCAAAGTGAATAATTTGAGCAGAGTTTTCCGTGAATTTGAAAACTGTCCTTTTACTAACAGACAGGCAAAGGGGATATGGAAGGATTGTCGCCGGAAATGCTATAGAGTATACCCCTCACTAATCAGACCAAGGAATGAGTATAGATATATCGACTGCAAAATAATGTCAGTGATTTGGCTCAAACACTTCAAAACATCGTCCTTTTGTATCAATCGGGGTGGCCAGCGGCAGGGAGTGGCGGCGGATGCTTTGCCTTATTGTAATGTATCAGCCTGTCTAATCCACACTGACTATTGATAGTACGATATTATGTGCATTATTTTCCATGGTTGGGTGTAGTGGGTTATAACACTGTCCCTTTCCTACAGACGGGGTAGCCCACGGCAAGGAGGACTATGGCCGGAGTGGCGACGGGGCCCCCGCGGGATCGTCGTCTGCGGGCGCCGCCTGGACCACCAACAAGAAGGAGGTGAAGAGGATCCTGCGGCCGCCCAATGACGTCCGTGAGTAGGGTGGCCACTGCACACTGTTATTTGTTACGTTATCTTCACTTGGGACTCCCAGGGACCCATACACTTTACAGTCGTGGACTCGTGATCATGGTAGGTGGCCTGACTTGCGTGGCTCGTGAAGGTAGTGGGGATTGCATGGTTTCAGCGAGGCCTATGAACGTAAGGAAGCGACCTGAGGGTGGCAGGCGTACACGTGTTAGGTTCTGTACTACACAGAGATGATCTACAACTACCCCGGCAGGCCTACGCGTGGTGGTTGCAAACCCCACCTCTACCCTAACCTAACCTAATCGGACTTAAGCCTAACTTAACAATTTCTGGCTGAAATAATGGTAAATTTTCGGTATTACATCTAACGCCATTATTATTCAATTGCGCCATGGGAAATAAGGTTCAAAATACTCAGAATGAAGAAATTACACGATGATGTAGGTAAGAATCCTAGGCCTTTTGAATGCCCACTACCGAAATAATACCCTAATGGGCACTAACTAACTGATTACTGAGTCTATTCCAATAATTTACCAGCCTATTTCTGAACCAATTTCACCCCATCCCCTATGGATGCAAGATGGTGGCGTCAGGGATACCTAGTGATGGGAGTAGTATACATGGAATGGGAAATTTTGGTTTCAAAGCATCCTGCCCACTTTTAACCCGGGAGCTGCGGGGAGACTCTTAAGAGTTCCCCCGGCGGACTGCGGGAAGACTCTTAAGAGCAGAGCTTTTGAACGCGTACCAAAACCGCGCGTTTATAGGCAGGCGGCTAAAAATTGGTGTGGGTATAGTACTACATGTCAACTCTCGACACCACCCCGCCACACGCTTCACATGTGTCTAAAATGCAATGTCTGCTTGCATAAAAATGCAATTCTGAAGTCCATTTATACGTACGACATACGCATGTCTCACTTTCTCTCTCTCCATTCCTGACTCATGTTATTGTAGACCTCTTGGTGGCAACGAACACCAGACACCTCCTAGACAGAAGGTTCAAAATCCCAAGACATCCATACGCCTGGGGCGCCTCCACAATTATCACACAGCTGCATATGTTTACTGCCTTCACTCTCTCCACGACTCACTCCTTGCCTCCCTCTAACGCGGTAACCCACCCCCTCCTCCCTCTCGTTCTATCCCCTGGGCGCGTGAAAATTCGGCAGGGAAATCTCGCCGCTCGATGACAATCTAGCCGCGCGGTGCCATTCGCTCCACATTTTTCAACTACGGACCGTTCCCCCACCCACCCCAGACATTTTTTGGGGGTCAAATATATATGGGCCGATGCACGCAAACATTCCCTACACGCTGATGTACTTTTTATCAAAATTGGCAATGGGTCCCAAAATTATCATACATGCGCACAGTATGACCCTGTAGAAAACACCCTGTGCGCACGTCTTAGGTTAAGGGGAGGAGACGGTAAAAAAAAAAAAAAATTCTAGTCAGACCTCGAAATTGGGCTAATTTATTATTATTATTATTAATTAAAGGGTTTAAGTACCCTTGAAATGATCCCAGTTTTCTGTGAAAACGGCATGTTGCTAGCTTAATTCCTTCTATAATAAAATTGACTTTGTTTACGTTCATTTAAAGATCTTTAAATGCCCTGACGGGTGGTGCGCCACGTGTTTTGTCGTTGTTCATGATTTTGAAGCATTTTGAAGCGTTTTTTTTCACTTTTTTGGGGGTTTTGTTAATATATCAAAGATCGCCATATGGCAACACCCAGTGGGAGGATGCCTCTGAGTGATGACCTTGAGCTGAGGAGGTTTGATGAGCTGAATGCTGAACTTTTTATCCAAGATTTCTCCACTTCCTGAGCAGACTAGCAGTTATGGGGAGTCATTCAAAGCTGAAGAAGCACCAAAAGGATAGAATGGACATTATAAACAGGAGAAAAAGGAAGAGAAAAGACAGCGGAGCCCGCCTGTCTGTGTTATAGCGTATTTTCGCGACCGCTCTGGCCCGGTCTGGACTGGGCTAGTCCCGGGCGGTCACTGTTTTTGCGAGGCAGTCTAGAACGGTTCAGCCCAGTCCAGTCCGGTCCGACCCACATACCAGGACCACCTTGGACCAGTGTGGGGAGAACTGGCGCATGCGCACTACAGTCAGCGGGGAAGGCGACCAGGAGCTTCTCGTGCTGCTGATAAGACATGAAACACCATGATGGCCGACCATAAGACTAAAGTATCACAGGCGTGGTAGTTGTAAAGTCTTCAGCACAGGTTAAAAGGCGGACGACAAAAAGGATATTGACAAGATGGACGCCTGCCGCCTCCACAGTTCAGTTCAGATACCGCCCACTCGATCCCCCAGCCAATAGGAACGACGAATGGGACGGGGCCAGTCTCGATGTATTTTCGCGACCATCAGTCCACCCTGACCCGGTCCGGACTGGACTGAACCAGGGCGGTGAACGTCACGAAAATGCGCTATTAGTGTGTGTTTGCATGTGTGTGTGTGTGTCTGTGTGAGTGTGTGTTTGTATGTGTGTGTGTGTGTAAGTATGTGTGTGTGTGTGTGTCTGTGTAAGTGTGTGTGTGTGTTTCTGTGAGCAGTGGCGTACCCAGGAAATTGAAAATGGGGGGGGGGCCAAAATCTATTATATATATATATATATATATATATATATATATATATATATTATATATATATATATATATATATATCATAGACCACTGTAGATATAGTGGTCTGTGATATATATATATATTTATTTATTTATAATAAATATATTTTATTATTATTTATTTTTTGCAAAGGGGTGGGGCATGGCCGCGAGATAACGAGAGAGAGATAACGAGAGAGAGAGATAGCGAGAGAGATAACGAGAGAGAGATAACGAGAGAGAGAGAGATAACGAGAGATAACGAGAGAGAGAGAGATAACGAGAGATATAACTCAGCTAGCTGCTATGTGAAGGGATCATATCAAGTTTAAGATCGCGGGAACGCATGGCCTCCACCAGCCATGTATGCCTCTTTTATATGCCGTCTGACATCCTCTCCGACTCGTGCATGCGGAAAACCCTTCACGATAAGAGAAATAGGGCCCAAGGCGACCATTGTTTGTTATGAACTGAAAACTCTACCCAAGCTACCCACCAATGAATGTGGGTAGAGAAAGTTCACGGGTTTTGCTGAGTCACTACGCGCTTTGCCTCGGACCTAGGTTTTCGTGCGCAAATGGAACGCCTGAATTCTTGGGTTCCGTGAACTGGTTCTTGAAATGTCGCAAATGGAAAAGGCCTATCTCAATGAAAAGTGGGGATATTATATTTGATATATAAAGACATATGCACACCAAATTTCATAAGAATCTGAAGTAAATTAATGTCACCTAAGTAATTACCGTCTCCTCCCCTTAAACTAAACAGGTCATATCTATAAAACATTCCTTATATTCACAAAAAAATCGTCTAATGGTGGCTAAATCACAATGAAAATAACGTTCTGGGCCTCAAGGGGTTAAGTAAGCAATCTTTTGGAGTTAAAAGTAAAATCATTAAAACAGCAAATCTATCAATATTCTTACGTGCTAAATCAAACCTCATGTATCTCGCTTGTTTCACCTAAAAATTAATAAAAAAATGATTTTACTGCAAACAATTACGGTATGTGGTACTGCCATCGACCAGAATTCTCCTCGAAACGAAATAGAGAACTTTTGTCGACGCTGGAACACTCGTCGACATGGGAATTTGTTTCTTTTTTATATTTGAATTTAGAAATTGTTTTTGTTTTTCATTCTTTTTGTGCTTGTTGACTTTTAGGCTACATCTGTTCATATATCATTAACTTTCAAATGTTGTTTATACGTACGCCTATACTGTACCTACTTGAAAGCGACCACATGCAATGTCATAAATCAGCTTGGTGGCATTCAAGTAATATATCTTCAGCCTTAACCCCTTCACACCCAGATCTTTCCTTTGGTATAAAAAAATAGTCTGTTGTTAGCCGTATAATTGCGAAAAGTAACTGAATATACCAAATTAGTTAGTCGACGAGGATACTAAACAGGTCATATCTATTAAATATTACTTATAATCACTAAAAATCGTATATAATGGTACCCAAATTACAATGGAAAATACGTTATTGGCCTCAAGGGGTTAATTAATACCTTCGCTATGTGAGAATTCTACACAAACGAGTAGGCTTCATGGAAGGTTACTGCTCCTATCATCGCGAGTATCCTGTATTATGGTGACAGTATAACACTCTGAGTTGGCAGAGGTTTGGATACTGTATTATATGTTATACCAGCAAGATTGCTTAACTTAATGCTGGAAAAAACCCTCCCTTCACTAATTACAGCTAGAATAGTACAGATACATACATACATACCAGCCTAGACCTGTGAGACAGAGCAAAGGTCTTCAGAGTGAGGCTAAGCATAGGCATTATTTAGTACGTACTATCATCTATTAAGTGCCCCAAACCCTTATGTAGTGCGATGATTTAATCTCCCATGCATTCTCCTTACCCACTTTATTGGAGGCTCGCTGCCTAGTTGAGAAATAGAATATGTATTTGGCAGACTACCATGTTACTCACTAGATAGATAGAAAAATGACTAAATTATAGTTGTTTAGTAATTTATAGAAGTTATCTTATAGCTACTTCTTTTCATTTAAGAGAAAATAAAAAATATATTAAATGAGTAGTATATAGATGTATTATTAAGTGAAAGAATGAACAAGTATATGTATTATATGTAATATCTGGATCTATTATGTATCATACGTATGTATATATGTATGTGTCAGTGTCACTTACCCCCCTTTCTACGTGTTTCCTGGGCAGAGTGTCAGTGTGACGAGGGTGTGCTGGCCTGCAGGGATGAGGAGGGGGAGTGCGCCTGTGTGGGCAATGCGCTGCTGTGCGACGGCCACTTTGACTGTCCGCAGGGCGAGGATGAGGCACACTGTCTGCGGGTGGCGTGTTCTGGTAGGTAGCCTGGGTGACGTGTTCTGGTAGGTAGCCTGGGTGGAGTGTTCTGGTAGGTAGCCTGGGTGCTGTGTTCTGGTAGGTAGCCTGGGTGGACAGTGGGTGGTGTGTTCTGGTAGGTAGCCTGGGTGACGTGTTCTGGTAGGTAGCCTGGGTGGAGTGTTCTGGTAGGTAGCCTGGGTGCTGTGTTCTGGTAGGTAGCCTGGGTGCTGTGTTCTGGTAGGTAGCCTGGAAGCTGTGTTCTGGTAGGTAGCCTGGGTGGCGTGTTCTGGTAGTACTGGGTGCTGTGTTCTGTAGTAGCTGGTGAGTGTTCTGGTAGGTAGCCTGGTGGCGTGTTCTGTAGGTAGCCTGGGTGCTGTGTTTGGTAGTAGCCTGGGTGCTGTGTTCTGGTAGGTAGCCTGGGTGGAGTGTTCTGGTAGGTAGCCGGGTGGAGTGTTCTGGTAGTAGCCTGGGTGGAGTGTTCTGGTAGGTAGCCTGGGTGCTGTGTTCTGGTAGGTACCTGGGTGGAGTGTTCTGGTAGTAGCCTGGGGAGTGTTCTGTAGGTAGCCTGGGTGCTGTTCTGGTAGGTAGCCTGGGTGCAGTGTTCTGGTAGGTAGCCTGGTGCTGTGTTCTGTAGGTAGCCTGGGTGCTGCGTTCTGGTAGTAGCCTGGGTGCTGTGTTTGGTAGGTAGCCTGGGTGCTGTGTTCGGTAGGTAGCCTGGGTGCAGTGTTCTGGTAGGTACCTGGTGCAGTGTTCTGGTAGGTAGCCTGGGTGGAGTTGTTCTGGTAGTAGCCTGGGTGCAGTGTTCTGGTAGGTAGCCTGGTGGCGTGTTCTGGTAGGTAGCCTGGGTGGAGTGTTCTGGTAGGTAGCTGGTGAGTGTTCTGTAGGTAGCCTGGTGCTGTGTCTGGTAGTAGCCTGGTGCAGTGTTCTGCTAGGTAGCCTGGTGGAGTGTTCTGGTAGGTAGCCTGGGTGGAGTGTTCTGGTAGGTAGCCTGGGTGAGTGTTCTGGTAGGTAGCCTGGTGCTGTGTTTGGTAGGTAGCCTGGGTGCAGTGTTCTGGTAGGTACCTGGGCGTGTTCTGGTAGTAGCCTGGTGCTGTGTTCTGGTAGATAGCCTGGTGCTGTGTTCTGGTAGGTAGCTGGGTGGAGTGTTCTGGTAGGTAGACTGGGTGGTGTGTTCTGGTAGGTAGCCTGGGTGGGTTCTGGTAGGTAGCTGGTGGACAGTGGGTGTGTGTTTGGTAGGTAGCCTGGGTGGACAGTGGGTGGTGTGTTCTGGTAGGTAGCCTGGTGGAGTGTTCTGGTAGGTAGCCTGGGTGGACAGTGGGTGGGTGTTCTGGTAGGTAGCCTGGGTGGACAGTGGGTGTGTGTTCTGGTAGGTAGCCTGGGTGAGTGTTCTGGTAGGTAGCCTGGGTGGACAGTGGGTGGTGTGTTCTGGTAGGTAGCCTGGGTGTGTGTTCTGGTAGGTAGCCTGGGTGCTGTGTTCTGGTAGGTAGCCTGGGTGCGTGTTCTGGTAGGTAGCCTGGGTGGAGTGTTCTGGTAGGTAGCCTGGGTGCTGTGTTCTGGTAGGTAGCCTGGGTGGAGTGTTCTGGTAGGTAGCCTGGGTGCAGTGTGTTCTGGTAGGTAGCCTGGGTGCTGTGTTCTGGTAGGTAGCCTGGGTGCTGTGTTCTGGTAGGTAGCCTGGGTGCGTGTTCTGGTAGGTAGCCTGGGTGCTGTGTTCTGGTAGGTAGCCTGGGTGCTGTGTTCTGGTAGGTAGCCTGGGTGCTGTGTTCTGGTAGGTAGCCTGGGTGCTGTGTTCTGCTAGGTAGCCTGGGTGCTGTGTTCTGGTAGGTAGCCTGGGTGGAGTGTTCTGGTAGGTAGCCTGGGTGCTGTGTTCTGGTAGGTAGCCTGGGTGCTGTGTTCTGGTAGGTAGCCTGGGTGCTGTGTTCTGGTAGGTAGCCTGGGTGCTGTGTTCTGCTAGGTAGCCTGGGTGCTGTGTTCTGGTAGGTAGCCTGGGTGGCGTGTTCTGGTAGGTAGCCTGGGTGGAGTGTTCTGGTAGGTAGCCTGGGTGGTGTGTTCTGGTAGGTAGCCTGGGTGGAGTGTTCTGGTAGGTAGCCTGGGTGGAGTGTTCTGGTAGGTAGCCTGGGTGGTGTGTTCTGGTAGGTAGCCTGGGTGCAGTGTCTGGAGGTAGCCTGGGTGCTGTGTTCTGGTAGGTAGCCTGGGTGGTGTTCTGGTAGGTAGCCTGGGTGCAGTGTTCTGGTCAGGTAGCCTGGTGGTGTGTTCTGGTAGGTAGCCTGGGTGCAGTGTTCTGGTAGTAGCCTGGGTGCTGTGTTCTGGTAGGTAGCCTGGGTGGAGTGTTCTGGTAGGTAGCCTGGGTGGTGTGTTCTGGTAGGTAGCCTGGGTGGAGTGTTCTGGTAGGTAGCCTGGGTGGTGTGTTCTGGTAGGTAGCCTGGGTGGAGTGTTCTGGTAGGTAGCCTGGGTGGAGTGTTCTGGTAGGTAGCCTGGGTGGTGTGTTCTGGTAGGTAGCCTGGGTGCAGTGTTCTGGTAGGTAGCCTGGGTGCAGTGTTCTGGTAGGTAGCCTGGGTGCTGTGTTCTGGTAGGTAGCCTGGGTGGAGTGTTCTGGTAGGTAGCCTGGGTGCTGTGTTCTGGTAGGTAGCCTGGGTGGAGTGTTCTGGTAGGTAGCCTGGGTGCTGTGTTCTGGTAGGTAGCCTGGGTGCCGTGTTCTGGTAGGTAGCCTGGGTGGAGTGTTCTGGTAGGTAGCCTGGGTGGTGTGTTCTGGTAGGTAGCCTGGGTGGAGTGTTCTGGTAGGTAGCCTGGGTGGCGTGTTCTGGTAGGTAGCCTGGGTGGCGGCTGGAAGGTGGAAAAAGTAACAAAGTGGATGGTGGTGTGTTGATTATGTATATGTTGTATTAAGTTGTATTATGTATATTATGTATTATGTAAACCACCTGAACCCACCTTAACCCACCGTCACCCACCTTAACCCACCATCACCCACCTATATGTAGTATATGTTGATTAATTCATTGATGCATTATTTGTCAGTCGTAAGATAATTGCAAGGGAGTATGTGGGTGCAAGATAAAAGTGTAAAAGAAATGAAAGGATAATGGAGAAGAGGCATAGTGTTTGTGTAATGAAAGGCATGGTTTTAGACATATCTGTATTATATGCAACCCTTTGTAAAGAATACTGTGAATGGACTGGAGCATCAGGGATTGAATTTGATAGTCTTATGTATGTATAACTTAGTAGTGAATATGATAAGAGTGAGAAGGATAAATGGAGCTAGCCGACCACCTTGAGGAATAGCTCGTTACTTAGATCAATAGACTTAATTACAAAACAAAAACTACTTACAAACTACAGTACTTAAACTTACTTACAAAATTGTCGTTTTCTCATACACACTTTCTCTGACGTCACTAATCTGCGCGTGGTTTAACCCCTTCACGCCCAGATCTTTCCTTTGCTATATAAAATCATCTGTTGTCGAGCCATAAAATATCAAAAAGTAACTTATTATACCAAATTAGTTAGTCGACAAGAATACAAAACAGGTCATATCTATAAAATATTGCTTATATTAACTAAAAATTGTCTAATGGTAGCCAAATTACAATGGAAATTACGTTCTGGGTCTCAAGGGGTTAACTTGATAGTCACTTAATCCTGCTCGTGACCTTCATCGCAACCTTCCCCCGCAGGCCATCTGTGCTCCAAGACCAACAAGTGTATAGACAATGCCTTGCTGTGTGACGGGATTGACGACTGCGGTGACAAGAGCGACGAACGGTTTTGCAGTAAGTCACTATTTGTTGATAGTATTTTGTGTTGGTTGTTAATATCAAAGATGACCATGTCTTTCATAAGCTTTTTATTGGTTTTTACGTCCCTCAGAAATTTATGGGAAGCTTTGGTGCATAATGTGCTTTCCTTTTGCAGATACAGATTACTTAGATATTTTTTAAAGATATTTTTTAGAGTATGTGATGCAGTGTTTCCTGTTGATAATATCGATAATGTATATACCAAAGCTACACACACACACACACCTCCCAGGGCCCAGGCTATGCCCTCTCACAGCATCCTCCCCGTTGCAGATCTCCCTCAGATCAACGCTAACTGCACCAAACCAGACCAATTCACGTGTGCCGATGGAAAGTTTTGCATCTCGGTGGTGTGGCTGTGTGACGGGGACGCGGACTGCCAAGATAAATCAGATGAGGCCAATTGCTCCAGGTTAGTAGAAGCGTTAGGAACATACACACACATCTATCATCATCATCATAAGCGTTATCGTAATCCTCATTAAAGCCAGGTGATAAGGAGACAGGGGCTGGGAAGTGAGTCCTGTATTCCTGATTAGTTTCGCCTATACAGTAAAACCTCTCATATTCGGACTAATTGGGCCAAGGAGTGGTCCGAGTAATGCAAGGATCCGAATAACGGGGTGATTATATATGGGGGGATATGTATAAAAAAAAAAAAAAAAAAAAAAAAAAATTATGTGTAGTATATAGGGTGGGTTGGGGATGTACCGTACACTTTTTTTTTTTTAAATCAGGAAAAAAAAAATTGAGTGAAAACCTGAATTTTTTTATTATGTATTACAAAATATAAGATATGGACTCCATTATGTGTAAGGCACAACTCTGGCAACATCATAAAAGCAACTGAAAAATAGGCCCGAAAAAAAAAACTAAAACTACGACCATCCCTAGGTGAGGACGCTCCATACAGAGATATTTATCGATATAAAAAAAAAAAAATTGAAAATAAAAAAATCAAGCACAGTGAATTAGGGCAACACATTTCATGAAATGGACCCTAGTGATGAAATCAAATCAATTTATATTAGCAATATAATAGTGCAAGCAATTCTAATCAATTAAAAAGTGAAAGTAAAAAAAAGTGAAAATAAATTTTGACTTTGAAGTTCCTGGATTTTTTTTTTTTAATATATATTTGCAATCCTATTAATACTTTCATTAGCCTACATAATGTACTTAATCATGGAAGTGCTTCTGTAGCACTTCCAGAAGGGAAACATAAATTAATAATTATTTATAATAAATGCAGATGATTTAATGCAATATTTGGCATATTTTAATTTGATTGAACTTAACACTGCTTGGAATTACCTTTAGAATGTAGATATAGGCCTATAGCCTATGTTCTTGTTCAGTTACTAAACACAAGAAACATACTGGTAAAACACCACAAGGATTATGAACAGATGAATGAAATCACTACTGTGATAGGTGTCACTATCTAATATTATGTTGCTGCATCCTACTTGACATTATTGAAAACACATAACCCATACCAGAATTTTAAATTTTTTGTTTACACTGTGGATGTTACGTACATTTAAAAACAACACTGTACGAAGTGTCCACATGACGCCATTCACATGTAAACCAACATTTCGGATCGTTCGTGTGGCTGGAATGTCTTTATATCCCTTTGGTACATCACAACTGAACACATTTCGATACTTAATACCTTACCCCCACACTGCTGGCATATTCATGAACACAAGACACCATGAAATGGAGGCCAAATATTACATGGGACATGCCAAAAACAACAAAACTCACCTCTAAAATTATCCAAGCGCCGACCATCCAAATCTCTCCCGCTCAGCTGATCGAACCCCTTTTCTCTTACTACATTTATACGGTGACTATCCTAAACCTATAAATATGGCCAAGGGAGCATTTGTACGTTACATCCATATGTACGGTATCTCCCCAACCCACCCTATAGCTAGGAAATTTCGACCCCTAAAAAAAAAAAAAAAAAAAAAAAAAAAAAAAAAAAATCTAGGTGTAGGCTACATATAGCTAGGAAAGTTCGACCCCTTAAAAAAAAGAAAAAAAGAAAAAAAAAAAGTAGGAGGTCCGAATAATGTCAAAGTCCGAATAATGAGGGTCCGAATACGAGAGGTTTTACTGTATTCCATTTATTCATTCCATTCCTATGATGAAGCCCAGTAAAGGCAAAACTAGTCCGGAATAAAGGACTCATTTCCCAGCCTGTGTCCCCTTCATCACCTGTTTGTACACCTGTCAGTACGTCTACACATTATCCTCATTGTTTTGAATGGTGAGTTACATGGTCATAAGGGTCAAACTTTCTGGTGTTATGGCACCTCAACATATGTGCTTCTGAATACATTAACCCCTTTACGCCCAGATCTTTCCTTTGCTATATAAAATCGTCTATTGGTAGCCATAAAATTACGATAAGTAACTAAATATACCAAATTAGTTAGTGGACAAGGATACTAAACAGGTCATAGCTATAAAATATTGCTTATAGTTACTAAAAATCGTCTAATGGTACCCAAATTACAATGGAAATTATGTTCTGGGCCTCAAGGGGTTAACGTGCTTGATAGTGTGATTGTTATTGTACGTGTGCTTCCAAGTGTGTGCTTCATCGTGTGCCATTTCCTCGCAGCTCGTGCCGGCCCCAGGAACACAGCTGTGGTGACGGCCGCTGCATCTCCATCAAGTGGGTGTGTGACGGAGACCCGGACTGTGCGGATGAGTCGGATGAGCAGGACTGCAGTGAGTCTCGGGAACCTGCACTTTCCTCTCCTCCTTGACCTGCCTGTTGCCCTCCCCTCACTTCACCTGCCTGCTACCCTTCCCTCACTTCACCTCACACCTCCCCTCACTTCACCTGCCTGCTACCCTTCCCTCATCCTGCTACCCTTCCCTCACTTCACCTCACACTTCCCCTCACTTCACCTGCCTGCTACCCTTCCCTCATCCTGGTACCCTTCCCTCACTTCACCTCACACCTCCCCTCATCCTGCATCCTCTACACCCACATCTCCATCTGTCTACATCTTGTAAAGTATCTTGTCGGTGTCTGAAACTGCTATAAAGCCCAAATTAGTTGTGAATGGTTTATGTCGTATCTCTATCTTATGAAACTCTTCAAGGAAACATATGATCTGCCACAATAATCTATGTCAGAGTAAGGCATACACTTTCTAGCATCCAATCACCCTCAGCACTGATGCTTATGTTATGCTGACATGCTATATAGTAACACCATCCCCATTACTTAGCCATAACACCTTTTTGGCAGCTTATATAGTAACACCATCCCCATTACATTGTCATAACACCTTTTTGGCAGCATATATAGTAACACCATCCCCATTACTTAGCCATAACACCTTTTTGACAGCTTATATAGTAACACCATCCCCATTACTTAGCCATAACACCTTTTTGACATGCTATATAGTAACACCATCCCCATTACTTAGCCATAACACCTTTTTGACAGCTTATATAGTAACACCATCCCCATTACAAAGCCATAACACCTTTTTGACATGCTATATAGTAACACCATCCCCATTACAAAGCCATAACACCTTTTTGACAGCTTATATAGTAACACCATCCCCATTACAAAGCCATAACACCTTTTTGGCAGCTTATATAGTAACACCATCCCCATTACAAAGCCATAACACCTTTTTGACAGCTTATATAGTAACACCATCCCCATTACAAAGCCATAACACCTTTTTGGCAGCTTATATAGTAACACCATCCCCATTACAAAGCCATAACACCTTTTTGACAGCTTATATAGTAACACCATCCCCATTACAAAGCCATAACACCTTTTTGGCAGCTTATATAGTAACACCATCCCCATTACAAAGCCATAACACCTTTTTGACATGCTATATAGTAACACCATTCCCATTACAAAGCCATAACACCTTTTTGGCAGCTTATATAGTAACACCATCCCCATTACAAAGCCATAACACCTTTTTGACATGCTATATAGTAACACCATCCCCATTACAAAGCCATAACACCTTTTTGGCTCTTCAGACAAGCTCTCTGAGGCCAGCTGTGGGCCGGACCAGGTGTCGTGCACGGTGGAGGGGCGGTGTGTGATGCAGCACCTGGCCTGCGACGGCGAGAACGACTGCGGCGACTGGTCCGACGAACAGAACTGTGGCAACCTGACTTGCTTTGGAGACGACTTCAAGTAAGCAAGAGAGGAGGAGAAGGAAGAGGAGGAGGTGCTGAGACATGATAATGATATGATAAGGATGAGAGATGATGATATTTTTATAATTTAGGAAGAAACACACACCAAAAAACATTCAGATGCATTTATAACAGCAGTAAATCAAGAGCCATAGGAGAAGTCATGAGGCAGGTTCCTGTAATCACCATTCATCACCCATGACACCAAAAAGACCCTGTTAGTGTAGTACATGTAATCACTCAGTCGTCAGGTGGTCAGTGCGGAGTCAATAGAGAGCTTTAAAAGATGGCTGGATAAATTCATGGATGGGGACGAAAGGTGGATGTAGGTAGTGTTAAGTAACAGGAACTACCACGTGTAGGTCTCGCGGCCTCTTGTAGCTTCCTTATTTTCTTATGTTCTTATGTTCTTGTCTTGCTTGCGTCAACAGGTGTGAGTCCGGGCGGTGCATTGAGAGGAAGTGGGTGTGTGACGGCGCCCATGACTGCCTGCCTGACGGGGAGGATGAGCACAACTGTTCCAACACCATCGTGGACGCCGGCACACAGGAGGTGAGGCTGGGGGATGGGGTGGGTAGGGAGAGCAGGGAAGGGAGGGAGGGAGGAGATGGGGAGTGAGAGAGCAGGGAAGGGAGGGAGGGAGAAGATGGGGAGTGAGAGCGCAGGGAAGGGAGTGAGAGAGCAGGGAAGGGAGGGAGGGAGGAGATGGGGAGTGAGAGCGCAGGGAAGGGAGGGAGGGAGATGGGTGGAGAGAGCAGGGAAGGGAGGGAGGGTGGGAGGAGATGGGGAGGAAAGAGATAATGAAGACAGGACAGAAGAATAAGATTGGTAGAGAGATCAGAGAAGGGAGGGGATGAGGAGAAAGAGATAATGAAGACAGGACAGAAGATGGGTAGAGAGGAGGAAAGGAGTGGAGACTGGAGTAGATAAGAAGTAACATACAGAGAGTGAGTAGATTTTGATAAGAGATAATGAAGGAGGAAAGGAGTGGAGTAGATAGGAAGTAGGATACAGAGAGTGAAGAAGGGAGAAGATGGTGAGATAATGAAGACAGGACAGAAGATAGATAGAGAGGAGGAAAGGAGTGGAGACTGGAGTAGATAGGAAGTAGATACAGAGTGTGAGAAGATGGTGGATAAAGAGATAATGAAGACAGGACTGAAGATGGATAGAGTGGAGGAAAGGACTAGAGATATTATAGACCAGGACAAAGACAAAGGCTAGAGACAAGGCCAGAGACAAGGCAGAGACAAGGCTAGAGACGAGGCAGAGACAAAGGACCAGAGACAAAGGACCAGAGTATAGAGGAGATAGGAAGTAGGATGCAGAGAGTGAGTTAGGGTGAAGATGATGAATATAGATATGAAAGAAAGAAGGACATGAAGAAAGAACAGAAGATGGGTAGAGAGGTAGAAAGGAGTGGAGTAGATGTAGTAGGGAGTAGTGGGAGACTTAATAAAGCATGGGATATGAAGGTGTTATAGATTGTAAAGCCTTAATGAGATGGTTTGAAAAGCTTTGTTCTGGTTGATTGTCTTGTCATGTCCTAGATATTGCCTACAAAAAGACACTTGCTGATACCACAGTTTTTTGTGTAATTCTTCAGGTGATTAAATAGTTTTGATGAGATATAATTCATGCTTCATTACACTTCGCTGCGTCACATTTTCTGAAGTTGGTATTTTTGAAGGTATAATTTTTTCACATCCTGTCAGACATGAATCAGTTATATATTTAGTTTGTTTTAAAGCGTAGATTTAAATAAGAAATAGGGAAACACTGGTTCACAAATAGGGTGGTAAATGATTGGAATGGACTCAGTAGACAGGTAGTTAGTGCAGAGTCATTAGGGAGTTTTAAAAGGAGGCTGGATAAATTCATGGATGGGGATGAAAGGTGGATGTAGGTAGTGTTAAGTAACAGGAACTTCCTCGTGTAGGTCTCACGGCCTCTTGTAGCTTCCTTATTTTCTTATGTTCTTATGTTCTTATTTCTGGTTGTAGACTCAAATCAAGTGCGTAATGTTATTTTTTTTGTCTTGAGATGATCTGATAGGCTTCACATCCCTCCATGTTTATCATCAAGTAAACATTCATTACTCAGATTTATAGTTGTAATCTATCTTACCTTTAGTGCCATTGTTCTCAGCACTGGAACTTTTGCCGGCCTCTCAGTCCTCTATACTTCATCTTCATGTTTATTTGATGCTCCACTGATCATAAATATTTATAAGATAACTTGCCCTTCCCTACACATGTGAGGGCATCCAAGAAAGGAGCAGAAACATAATATTTAACCCCTTCACGCCCAGATCTTTCCTTTACTATAAAAAAATGTCTTGTTAGCCATAAAATTACGAAAAGTACCTTACTATACCAAATTAGTTAGTGGAAAATATACTAAACAGGTCATATCTATAATATATCGCTTATAGTCACTAAAAATTGTCTAATGGTACCCAAATTACAATGGAAATTACGTTCTGGGCCTCAAGGGGTTAATGTTTTTAGTACTATAATAAAATATTTAACCAGATAATAAAAGTCTATAATAAAATATTTAACCAGACTGAGAATAAGAGGCAACATAATAAGCAATAAACGTACAGACACCCACCTTGCATGCTAGCATATCTTATTGTCATTTAGCTAATCAACATAGATGAACATTTTATACATAAGGACATAAGAAAATAAGAAGCTACAAGAGGCTGTGAGACCTACAGATGGTAGTTCCTATGTACATATTCCTCCACTACATATGTTTCTGAACGTGCAGTAAAATATAATTATGTTGATTTGGTTATGTTATGTAGTCCCATAAACTTCAGCATGAGCAGAGTTATCTTTTGTGACCCAGCCATAAGAGTGTCACCAGTATGTACAGTTAAAGTGTAGTTATGTTGATAAGGTTATGTTAGGTAACTTCAGAATAAACTTAAATAAACAAAAAAAAAACTTAAGCACGAGCAGAGTTATCTTTTGTAACCCAGCCCAGCGAGTGTCACCCGGAGGAGTCCCACGCGTGCCCCAACCGCTGCATTGCCAAGGAGTGGAAGTGTGACGGCACCAAGGACTGCAGCGACGGCTCCGACGAGGTGGGCTGTGAGTTCACCTGTCCCCCTGAACACTACACCTGCACCCCCACCGCCTGCATCCCCCTCCACCGCCTGTGTGACGGCCGCCACGACTGCCTCTATGGAGATGGTGAGTGGTTTTTTTCTTTTTTCCCCTATTGCTTTCCTTAACCTCTTCACGCCCAGATCTTTCCTTTGCTATATAAAATTGTCTGTTGTTAGCCATAAAATTACGAAAAGTAACTAAATATACCAAATTAGATAGTGGAGAAGGATACTAAACAGGTCAGATCTATAAAATATTGCTTAGAGTCACTAAAAAGCGTCTGATTGTAGCCAAATTACAATGGAAATTATGTTCTGGGTCTCAAGGGGTTAAAGAGAAAAGCACGGACTAAGTAGAAAGCCCGTGAGAGTGTTCGGTATTTATAAATGTTAGCGGGGGGGGGGGGGGGGGGGGGGGGGGGGGGGTAGGAAACAAGGGCAGCGAGCGTAGGTAAAGGAGAGGAGGCAACGACACAGTGCAGCTCGTACATAATCCGGCTCTGGGGATGGTGAGTGTATTTGTAGTGTTATAAATACCTCGACGACCCCTTACCTAGAGGATTAAGAGGCGTTACATATTGACCTACTTGTACCATACAGGGCCTGAGCTATGCTGCTATACTGTGTGAGCCTGTCTCTGTACCTGTGTTTATCTAGTGTTCTGTTTGAATAGATTTATTGATGCACACTTTTCTCAGCTATCACCTCTTTTTAGTTCCTTCCAGGTGTCTATACTGCTGTAGGGAGCGCTGTACTTAGTTGTGTTATCTATGCCTCTTCCTTTTCTTTGTTAACAGTACATGATGAGTGGTGTTGGTTGCTTTGTCAGTGTGGCCAGTGCAGTTTCTAGTGTTTTGGGGCCCTATGTGAAATACTGTTTGGGTCCCTATTTTGTAAAACTATGGTGGGGGAATTCCAAGCCCTCTAAGGTGGTCCAGGGGCACGTCTTAGATATTTAGATGCATCAATCTGGTACACTTTAAGAGGAAAAGAGACTAGATTCTAGAGAAAAAAAAAGCAACTTGGGGGCCCCTTGGTGGCTTCGGGGGCCCTATGCAAACGCGTAGTTCACTTTTTTTTTTTTTTTTTTACATTTGTGCCTATAGCGCCTGTAGGCAGTGGTGACCCAGGGCTCGGATGGTAGGCTCTGGAGGTTCACTTGAGGGCTCTGATGGTTGGTCCTCGCCTGTGGTGGCGCAGGTAGGATTCTTATAGTGACGCCTGTGATTAGAGGCTCATGCCGGCCCCCTGTGTCCTCCGATGCACTCGCAATCGAAGGTAGAGTTGATGGGCAGGGCATGTGGGTGTTCTTAGGCCACTCGACGGTGCAGAAAGTTTTTTTTGGTTTTCTTCGGGGATCGAACTCGGGTCACCGAGAACGCCAGTCGGAGTCTAACCACTCCGCTACCGCCTCCCCAATGTAAGTAAGAAATATAGTCCTTAAGTTACAATATAGTAAGTAACAGCCCTGAGTGTGGCGTGTGAAGGCAGTGACTGTCAGGGTGATGGGTGTCCCGGTGTGTGTTACCTGCAGCGTAATGGTGGTGACGCTTGATGGTGTTAGGTGTGTGTTTGTGATGAGGTTGTTGGGTGATGTGTCAAGATGTGGTGTCTATGTGCCATGCTATGTGGTGTGTATGGTGGGGGAGTGATGTCATTATCTTCAAAGCATTTTTTTTTTTTGTCAGGTCAGGATATGGCTCTGGGTGGGGGCAAGTAGGTAGTTAATGACTGATGTGCCAGGTCATGAAGAGGAGGGTGATGGAGGGTTTTGAGTACACTTAAGAACATCAGAAAATAAGGAAGCTACAAGAGGCCGCAAGACCTACACGAGGTAGTTCCTGTTACTTAATACTACCTACATCCACCTTTCATACACGTAACACCTTTGTATCCAGGCAGATATTATCCGAACTCCAGAATTATCTAGACAACCATATGAACAATGGAGAAGGTTGAGTTAAGGTTGGTGCATCAGTTTGAGGAGGTGCTACTAGTGGGCAGTAGTGTTACTGTGTGTGCCTGCCCTCTTATTCCTCTCACTGGCATTGCAGTCACATGGTCAGCTTGGAGTGGCTGTGTTGGGTGTAGGAGATCCTCTACATATATTAGTAGTTCTGTCTGATTTAGTATTGGTTATATATATGTACTTAAAAATTGTTATGTCTTTCTGCAACCATGCCATGTTGACACATTGAGGTTGCTGAACAGCTTCCAATCCCTGTCGTGATAATGGTTTTTGTATCTGAGAACTTTACTTATCTGAGTAGCTCTTGGCCAAGGGTATTAACTGTATTTTCTTTGGGAAATTCAGTCATAGGGAATGATATCTGCCTATTTTCCAATGGCTGTAACCCTGTTCATTGTGCACAGACGAGGTGGGCTGCCCATCGGGGGAGTGTACCTCTGTGCAGTGTGGCAGCGGCATCTGCAACCCAGCCAGGAACACCTGCCTGTGTGAAAAGGGCCTCTCCCTGGCTGCAGACAACACCACGTGAGTGTTGCTTCCCTCCTCTGTTCTGTAGTGTTGTTATTGTTTTTTATGTTGTTTGCAGTGGCGTAGCTGGAAAAATTTTCCCGCTAAGAACAAAGTGACTGACGGGCCAGTAGAGAAATGACTGTGATGAAATGTTTTAAGCTGTGTATGTATTGGTGTTGGTATACACAGGTGGTGTTTGAAAAATGTACTCCCTAATGACAAAAAGTCCAGAAAGCATCTTTGTTACCCATGCTGAATGGTTACATCAGCACTGCGACAGAAGAACCATTGAGAAGGATGAGGTGTTGGCCGGTGATGAAGTTAGCCATTTCTGCAAATTTATGTGTGGGATGAATAACATGGAGTTCCTTGACATGGACGAAACATACTTTAAGGAAGATGTCAATGAAATGGTTTATTGTATTTAAATTTTGTGTGTGTGAGGCAGGCAGTGAGGGAAGGGGTGACAGGCTTAGTAGTGATGAGGCAGGCATGAGGGAAGGGGTGACAGCCTTAGTAGTGATGAGGCAGGCAGTGAGGGAAGGGGTGACAGGCTTAGTAGTGATGAGGCAGGCAGTGAGGGAAGGGGTGACAGCCTTAGTAGTGATGAGGCAGGCAGTGAGGGAAGGGGTGACAGCCTTAGTAGTGATGAGGCAGGAGTGAGGGAAGGGGTGACAGCCTTAGTGGTGATGAGGCAGGCAGTGAGGGAAGGGGTGACAGCCTTAGTAGTGGTGACTCAGGTGGCACATTCTCACCTGAGTCAGCCTGTGTGGAATGTGTGATTGACAACCTTGACTGACATTTGAAGGACTGCACTGAACTGAATCTGATCATGACCTTGCATGGAGTTTTGTATCTCATTGGCAAAGACTAGAGAGAGAAGGGAGAAGTGTGTGGCAAGGACTGTGTACATGGTAGGCTGCTGACTGAAACTTTTCACTACAGTTGTTTGGAGGAAGTTTATGGAGGGAGCAAAGAATCAGAGGTACAGATAGACATAATGGCAAGGCAAGACCCGTTGTTTGGCTGTGATGGGTGTGGCCAGCTCCTGCAGGCAGTGTTGATGGGGTGGTGAAGGGCGTGTGTGCTGCCAGGGCTACAAGGCTGTCACACAAGACTGTATCACACACGCGCCAAACGATGCCAACTGTAAGGAAAAAAAAGTGGATTAGTCATTGCCTCCTCTTCCATTACAAAAAAACATTCCTCTTTTTTTTTTTATTATTTTTTTTTTTTATTTTTTTTTTTTATTACAAAGAAACATGAAGTATTAATTGTTGAATATCAAAATAATGATTGTTACAAGCAAAAATTTGGCATGAGTAGGTAGAAATTGGTTTAGGGTGGAAAGGGAGATTAAATGAGTGAGATTTTTAGAAAGCACAAGGAAACTATTCAAAGTCAAGGAAGATCAAGGTAACAAATGGAAGAGCCAGGCGATGGTGAGGTGATGGTGCAAGGCTAGGGGATGGGTGATGGGGGAGGGGGGATGGGGGGTTGGTACAAGGCTGGGGGAGGGGGGAGGGGGGATGGGGGGGTTGGTACAAGGCTGGGTGATGGGGGAGGGGGAGTTGGGGGGCTGTTGTTTGTTGCTTCCTATTGCCCCTCCCAAGGGTAAGAGCACAGGCTAACTACGAGTACGTCGGAGATATACAATTAGCCACAAGGATTAGTGTGGTGGTGGGTAATTAGAGCACAAGGCGAGGAGCGTAGGGAGAGGGCATGAAGCGACAACATGTGCCGCTGTAGCATATTCGTGCACCGTACCTGAGACTTGACAGGCGCGGGGCAGGTGCTGATGGCGTCCAGGAAGGCGTTCTGCTGGGTGGGGTTGTTGCTGACCACAGTGTTGGCCAGGGCAAGGTACAGCCCGGCCTGGTTCACCTGCCCGTCCACCACCTGGGGAAGGAACACGACAGGGAGGCCAGCTGAGACTCTGTTTGTTTGTCGTGTGTAAATAAGAACATAGAAAATAAGGAAGCTACAAGAGGCTGCGAGACCTACACGTGGTAGTTCCTGTGTAGCTACATGGTGGAGGTGAGAGTTAAGCTGTAGGTTGGCATGGGTGTAAATGAATCCTTTTACATACATGGGACAAGTTAGGTTTGTAAGGGTGATTGGTCCAGGTGTTTATGAGTACTCTTTATTGTGCCAACCCTATATTTGGGATAAAAGGCCATCTGTATGGAAAAAAATATGGGACAACCTTCTTACTGAGGTGATGACATAGCACATAGGAAACAGATGCACAGTGAGGAGTGCGGTGAGGTTACCAGTGGCCCTAGCGTTACACAGTGATTAATAGTGTGTTACCAGTTACATTAGATCATTCTACCCTGGGTGTTTGGCAAGGAGGGTATGTAATAACGGGATGACAGTCATGTGAGGGGAGGGAAGGAGAGGCATTGCAGTGACATCACCCTTGCATGTCAGTGTATGAGATGCTTCACC
Organism: Chionoecetes opilio; assembly: GCA_016584305.1. Classification (NCBI taxonomy): domain Eukaryota; kingdom Metazoa; phylum Arthropoda; class Malacostraca; order Decapoda; family Majidae; genus Chionoecetes; species Chionoecetes opilio. The sequence continues at coordinate 28,542 of JACEEZ010022659.1, forward strand.
TGACCTGACATGACCCAGGGTGGTAGGTTAGGTTAGGTTTGGGTTTGTTTTAGGTTACATTTAGGTGAGCATTAGGTAAGGTTAGGTTTAGTTAGTTAAGTTAGTTAAAGTTAATTAATCCCTTCACGCCCAGATCTTTCCTTTACTATTAAAAATGTCTGTTATTAGCCATAAAAGTACGAAAAGTAACTGAATATACCAAATTAGTTAGTCGACAAGGATACTAAACAGGTCATATATATATAAAGTATTGCTTATATTAACTAAAAGTCATCTAATGGTACCCAAAATACAATGAAAATTACGCTCTGGGTCTCAAGGGGTTAATTAAAGTTAGGCCACTCACCAGTCCCATCTGCACCAGCACGCAGTCCGGCAGCTGGTCCCCGTGCGCGCCCCGCATCACGGCAAGCAGGTCGTCTGGGGGGGGGGGGTGGAGAAGTACCCATAAAGCCACACGTTAAAGGAGACAATGACCAGAGTATAGCATAGGGGCTGCATGATACAACTAGGTGACTACAACCAGGTATAACTAGGTAAACACACACACACACACACACACGCACACGCACACGCACACGCACACGCACACGCACACGCACACGCACACGCACACGCACACACACCACACACACACCACACAACACACACACACACACACACACACACACACACACACACACACACACACACACACACACACACACACACACACACACACACACACACACACACACACACACCTGGAATGGACTAGAAGAGGTGAAAGCAACAAGAAATGTGCATCGATTTCACGAAAAAACTGGATATATATAGATATGAAGACTACTACATAAGTATAGCTCAGGCCCTGCAATTAGGTAACCCCCCCCCCCCCCCACACACACACACCTTCAGTAAAAGCGTTGGTTCTGAGGGTGGAGGAGCCGAGCAGGGAGTAGCAGTAGGAGAGGACCTGCGTCATAACCCTTTGTATGGTGGGCACATTCAGGATACGCGTGCAGTGATAGGTCTTGGTGTAACAGCGAATATCCGTCCTGCACAGGTTCTCTGCAGGGGGGAGGAGGAGGAGGAGGAGGAGGAGGAGGAGATACTAATGATAGAAGGGATATATGTTAGTTACTATAGAGGGAGAAGGAGATACTAATGATAGAAGGGATATATGTTAGTTACCATAGAGGGAGAAGGAGAGATAATACTGATAGAAGGGATATATGTTAGTTACTATAGAGGGAGGAGGAGAGATAATACTGATAGAAGGGATATATGTTAGTTACTATAGAGGGAGGAGGAGAGATAATACTGATAGAAGGGATATATGTTAGTTACTATAGAGGGAGAAGAGAGATAATACTGATAGAAGGGATATATGTTAGTTACTATAGAGGGAGAGGAGAGATAATACTGATAGAAGGGATATATGTTAGTTACTATAGAGGGAGGAGGAGAGATAATACTGATAGAAGGGATATATGTTAGTTACTATAGAGGGAGGAGGAGAGATAATACTGATAGAAGGGATATATGTTAGTTACTATAGAGGGAGAAGGAGAGATAATACTGATAGAAGGGATATATGTTAGTTACTATAGAGGGAGGAGGAGAGATAATACTGATAGAAGGGATATATGTTAGTTACTATAGAGGGAGGAGGAGAGATAATACTGATAGAAGGGATATATGTTAGTTACTATAGAGGGAGGAGGAGAGATAATACTGATAGAAGGGATATATGTTAGTTACTATAGAGGGAGGAGGAGAGATAATACTGATAGAAGGGATATATGTTAGTTACTATAGAGGGAGGAGGAGAGATAATACTGATAGAAGGGATATATGTTAGTTACTATAGAGGGAGGAGGAGAGATAATACTGATAGAAGGGATATATGTTAGTTACTATAGAGGGAGGAGGAGAGATAATACTGATAGAAGGGATATATGTTAGTTACTATAGAGGGAGGAGGAGAGATAATACTGATAGAAGGGATATATGTTAGTTACTATAGAGGGAGGAGGAGAGATAATACTGATAGAAGGGATATATGTTAGTTACTATAGAGGGAGGAGGAGAGATAATACTGATAGAAGGGATATATGTTAGTTACTATAGAGGAGAAGGAGAGATAATACTGATAGAAGGGATATATGTTAGTTACTATAGAGGGAGAAGGAGAGATAATACTGATAGAAGGGATATATTTAGTTACTATAGAGGGAGGAGGAGAGATAATACTGATAGAAGGGATATATGTTAGTTACTATAGAGGGAGGAGGAGGAAGATAATACTGATAGAAGGGATATATGTTAGTTACTATAGAGGGAGGAGGAGAGATAATACTGATAGAAGGGATATATTTAGTTACTATAGAGGGAGGAGGAGGAGAGATAATACTGATAGAAGGGATATATGTTAGTTACTATAGAGGGAGGAGGAGAGATAATACTGATAGAAGGGATATATGTTAGTTACTATAGAGGGAGGAGGAGAGATAATACTGATAGAAGGGATATATGTTAGTTACTATAGAGGGAGGAGGAGAGATAATACTGATAGAAGGGATATATGTTAGTTACCATAGAGGGAGAAGGAGAGATAATACTGATAGAAGGGATATATGTTAGTTACTATAGAGGGAGAAGGAGAGATAATACTGATAGAAGGGATATATGTTAGTTACCATAGAGGGAGAAGGAGAGATAATACTGATAGAAGGGATATATATTAGTTACTATAGAGGGAGAAGGAGAGATAATACTGATAGAAGGGATATATGTTAGTTACTATAGAGGGAGAAGGAGAGATAATACTGATAGAAGGGATATATGTTAGTTACTATAGAGGGAGAAGGAGAGATAATACTGATAGAAGGGATATATGTTAGTTACTATAGAGGGAGAAGGAGAGATAATACTGATAGAAGGGATATATGTTAGTTACTATAGAGGGAGGAGGAGAGATAATACTGATAGAAGGGATATATTGTTATTACTATAGAGGGAGAGGAGAGATAATACTGATAGAAGGGATATATGTTAGTTACTATAGAGGGAGGAGGAGAGATAATACTGATAGAAGGGATATATGTTAGTTACTATAGAGGGAGGAGGAGAGATAATACTGATAGAAGGGATATATGTTAGTTACTATAGAGGGAGGAGGAGAGATAATACTGATAGAAGGGATATATGTTAGTTACTATAGAGGGAGGAGGAGGAGAGATAATACTGATAGAAGGGATATATGTTAGTTACTATAGAGGGAGGAGGAGAGATAATACTGATAGAAGGGATATATGTTAGTTACTATAGAGGGAGGAGGAGAGATAATACTGATAGAAGGGATATATGTTAGTTACTATAGAGGGAGGAGGAGAGATAATACTGATAGAAGGGATATATGTTAGTTACTATAGAGGGAGGAGGAGAGATAATACTGATAGAAGGGATATATGTTAGTTACTATAGAGGGAGGAGGAGAGATAATACTGATAGAAGGGATATATGTTAGTTACTATAGAGGGAGGAGGAGAGATAATACTGATAGAAGGGATATATGTTAGTTACCATAGAGGGAGGAGGAGAGATAATACTGATAGAAGGGATATATGTTAGTTACTATAGAGGGAGGAGGAGAGATAATACTGATAGAAGGGATATATGTTAGTTACTATAGAGGGAGGAGGAGAGATAATACTGATAGAAGGGATATATGTTAGTTACTATAGAGGGAGGAGGAGAGATAATACTGATAGAAGGGATATATGTTAGTTACTATAGAGGGAGGAGGAGAGATAATACTGATAGAAGGGATATATGTTAGTTACTATAGAGGGAGGAGGAGAGATAATACTGATAGAAGGGATATATGTTAGTTACTATAGAGGGAGGAGGAGAGATAATACTGATAGAAGGGATATATGTTAGTTACTATAGAGGGAGGAGGAGAGATAATACTGATAGAAGGGATATATGTTAGTTACTATAGAGGGAGGAGGAGAGATAATACTGATAGAAGGGATATATGTTAGTTACTATAGAGGGAGGAGGAGAGATAATACTGATAGAAGGGATATATGTTAGTTACTATAGAGGGAGGAGGAGAGATAATACTGATAGAAGGGATATATGTTAGTTACTATAGAGGGAGGAGGAGAGATAATACTGATAGAAGGGATATATGTTAGTTACTATAGAGGGAGGAGGAGGAGAGATAATACTGATAGAAGGGATATATGTTAGTTACTACAGAGGGAGGAGGAGAGATAATACTGATAGAAGGGATATATGTTAGTTACTATAGAGGGAGAAGGAGAGATAATACTGATAGAAGGGATATATGTTAGTTACCATAGAGGGAGGAGGAGAGATAATACTGATAGAAGGGATATATATGTATGTTAGTTACTATACACATAAAAGCAGGGCCGTTTCTTACTATAGCCTATGCGAATTACGTGGTTGCATAGGGCCCCCGAAGTCACCAAGGGGCCCCCAAGCTGCCTTTATTTGCTTTTATTCCCCCCCCCCCACCATAGTTTTACAAAATAGGGCCCCCCAAACAGCATTTCGCATAGGGCCCCCAAAAGGCTAGAAACAACACTGCATAAAAACAACTGGATATATCACCACCCACGGGAGAAGTTCTCACGCCATCCAGCCTCCGTCAGTCCCACCAGCAGCGCCGCCGTCAGTAGTAACACGCTGCCGCTCGCCCTCATCCTGCTCGTGGCTCAGGGAGGAGGAAGGGGAGGGGGGGAGTGGTGATGGGGGGGGGGGAGTGATGGGGGACGGGTGGATGATGGGTGACGGGTGGATGATGGGTGGAGTGATGGGGGGGTGTCCGAATTTGCGTTGTAGTCACGGGTTTGTTCTGAAAAGGAAAAGAATACTGATATACACACACACACTCTCTCTCTCTCTCTCTCTCTCTCTCTCTCTCTCCTCTCTTCTCTCTCTCTCTCTCTCTCTCTCTCTCTCTCTCTCTCTCCATACATTCATAGGTGTATTTTACCTTCATTTTCTTCCTGTATTTGATATTATCCCGCTGTGTAATTGTCTACTTACGTTAAATCAAGTCTAAGTCAGTCCAGTCTATGCTTTCTTAACTCTACTGAACTAACAACATGATTTTTCTGCCTCTTATAAACCCCATGTCTCAATGTTCTATGAGTCATCGCCATTTCTTCCATTCAGTTCTGCGTCAACACAATCTTTCCGCCTCTTGCAACACCACTGTCTCAATTTAACAATGAATCATCACCATTTCCTCAATTTTATACTTCACCAACGCAGTGCTTCCGCTCCATAACTGTGGCGTCTCTGTTATTATTCTCACGCAAATAGATAACAAACTTCCGGTCTCCGAAGTACAGTAACTAAATTGACCCACCCCATTTTTTAACGTTTCCTACTTTTTTTTTTAACCTCTTGAGACCCAGCAGAACGTAATTTCCCTTGTAATTTGGGTACCATTAGACGATTTTAGTGAATATAAGCAATAATTGTATAGCTATGACCTGTTTAGTATCCTTATCCACGAGCTAATTTGGTGTATTTAGTTACTTTTCATAATTTTATGGCTAACAAGAGACGATTTCATATAGCAATGGAAAGATCTGGGCGTGAAGGGGTTAATAGGGACTGGTAGTTAGTAGGCTTTTTGTTACTCCCTTTTTATATAGCCTTTAGCCAGTCCCTAATAACGTAGTAGAAAAGTACAAGGCGTCCTGCAGGGTGGGGATCGGAACTTCCTCAGAATGTTACGGCGGATGAACGCAAATCACGGTCTGACAACACGAATTTTGAGTCATTTTCGGCACTTACCATCAAGTGAAGGCGTAACTAAGAGGCGCCTAGAGACTATACTCAAGGACAGTGTATGTATAGGGAGGGAGGGAGGGAAGGGTCCGTAGCAGTGTTAGGGAATATAGGAAGGGAGTGAGGGCGTAGCAGTGTTAGGGGATATAGGAAGGGAGGAGGGAGGGGCGTAGCAGTGTTAGGGGATATAGGAAGGGAGGGAGGGAGGGGCGTAGCAGTGTTAGGGGATATAGGAAGGGAGGGAGGGAGGGGCGTAGCAGTGTTTAGGGGATATAGGAAGGGAGGGAGGGAGGGCGTAGCAGTGTTAGGGGATATAGGAAGGGAGGGAGGGAGGGGCGTAGCAGTGTTAGGGGATATAGGAAGGGAGTGAGGGTGTAGCAGTGTTTCGGGGATATAGGAAGGGAGGGAGGGGTGTAGCAGTGTTAGGGGATATAGGAAGGGAGGGAGGGTGTGTAGCAGTGTTCGGGGATATAGGAAGGGAGGGAGGGAGGGTGTAGCAGTGTTCGGGGATATAGGAAAGGGAGTGAGGGTTGTAGCAGTGGTTAGGGGATATAGGAAGGGAGTGAGGGTGTAGCAGTGTTCGGGGATATAGGAAGGGAGTGAGGGTGTAGCAGTGTTAGGGGATATAGGAAGGGAGTGAGGGTGTAGCAGTGTTCGGGGATATAGGAAGGGAGGGAGGGGCGTAGCAGTGTTCGGGGATATAGGAAGGGAGGGAGGGGCGTAGCAGTGTTAGGGGATATAGGAAGGGAGGGAGGGGAGTGAGGGATATGTAGCAGTGTTCGGGGATATAGGAAGGGAGTGAGGGTGTAGCAGTGTTCGGGGATATAGGAAGGGAGTGAGGGTGTAGCAGTGTTCGGGGATATAGGAAGGGAGGGAGGGGGGGTGTAGCAGTGTTAGGGGATATAGGAAGGGGAGTGAGGGTGTAGCAGTGTTCGGGGATATAGGAAGGGAGGGAGGGGTTGTGTAGCAGTGTTAGGGGATATAGGAAGGGAGGGAGGGAGGGTGTAGCAGTGTTCGGGGATATAGGAAGGGGGGAGGGAGGTGTGTAGCAGTGTTCGGGGATATAGGAAGGGAGGGAGGGAGGGTGTAGCAGTGTTAGGGGATATAGGAAGGGAGGGAGGGGGTTGTAGCAGTGTTAGGGGATATAGGAAGGGAGGGAGGGGCGTAGCAGTGTTAGGGGATATAGGAAGGGAGGGAGGTGTAGCAGTGTTCGGGGATATAGGAAGGAGGAGGGAGGGGGTGTAGCAGTGTTAGGGGATATAGGAAGGGAGGGAGGGAGGGGTGTAGCAGTGTTCGGGGATATAGGAAGGGAGGAGGGAGGGTGTAGCAGTGTTCGGGGATATAGGAAGGGAGGGAGGGAGGGTGTAGCAGTGTTCGGGGATATAGGAAGGGAGGGAGGGGGGTGTAGCAGTGTTAGGGGATATAGGAAGGGAGGGAGGGAGGGTGTAGCAGTGTTCGGGGATATAGGAAGGGAGGGAGGAGGGTGTAGCAGTGTTAGGGGATATAGGAAGGGAGGGAGGGGGGTGTAGCAGTGTTAGGGGATATAGGAAGGGAGGGAGGGAGGGTGTAGCAGTGTTAGGGGATATAGGAAGGGAGTGAGGGTGTAGCAGTGTTCGGGGATATAGGAAGGGAAGTGAGGGTGTAGCAGTGTTAGGGGATATAGGAAGGGAGTGAGGGTTTAGCAGTGTTCGGGGATATAGGAAGGGGGGAGGGAAGGGGTGTAGCAGTGTTAGGGGATATAGGAAGGGAGTGAGGGTGTAGCAGTGTTCGGGGATATAGGAAGGGAGGGAGGGAAGGGTGTAGCAGTGTTAGGGGATATAGGAAGGGAGTGAGGGGTGTAGCAGTGTTCGGGGATATAGGAAGGGAGGGAGGGAAGGGTGTAGCAGTGTTCGGGGATATAGGAAGGGAGGGAGGGAAGGGTGTAGCAGTGTTAGGGGATATAGAGGGGGGAGGGAGGGTGTAGCAGTGTTAGGGGATATAGGAAGGGAGGGAGGGAAGGGGTGTAGCAGTGTTAGGGGATATAGGAAGGGAGTGAGGGTGTAGCAGTGTTCGGGGATATAGGAAGGGAGGGAGGGAAGGGTGTAGCAGTGTTAGGGGATATAGGAAGGGAGTGAGGGTGTAGCAGTGTTCGGGGAAGGTATAGGAAGGAGAGGGAGGGAAGGGTGTAGCAGTGTTCGGGGATATAGGAGAGGGAGGGAGGGAAGGGTGTAGCAGTGTTAGGGGATATAGGGAGGGAGGGAGGGTGTAGCAGTGTTAGGGGATATAGGAAGGGAGGGAGGGAAGGGGTGTAGCAGTGTTAGGGATATAGGAAGGGAGGGAGGGTGTAGCAGTGTTCGGGGATATAGGAAGGGAGGGAGGGAAGGGGTGTAGCAGTGTTAGGGGATATAGGAAGGGAGTGAGGGTGTAGCAGTGTTCGGGGATATAGGAAGGGAGGGAGTGAGGGTGTAGCAGTGTTAGGGGATATAGGAAGGGAGTGAGGGTGTAGCAGTGTTCGGGGATATAGGAAGGGAGGGAGGGAAGGGTGTAGCAGTGTTCGGGGATATAGGAAGGGAGGGAGGGATGGTGTAGCAGTGTTAGGGGATATAGGGAGGGAGTGAGGGTGTAGCAGTGTTAGGGGATATAGGAAGGGAGGGAGGAAGGGGTGTAGCAGTGTTCGGGGATATAGGAAGGGAGGGAGGGAAGGGGTGTAGCAGTGTTAGGGGATATAGGAGGGAGGGAGGGTGTAGCAGTGTTAGGGGATATAGGAAGGGAGGGAGGGAAGGGTTGTAGCAGTGTTCGGGGATATAGGAAGGGAGGGAGGGAGGGTGTAGCAGTGTTAGGGGATATAGGAAGGGAGTGAGGGGTGTGTAGCAGTGTTAGGGGATATAGGAAGGGAGGGAGGGAAGGGGTGTAGCAGTGTTAGGGGATATAGGAAGGGAGTGAGGGTGTAGCAGTGTTAGGGGATATAGGAAGGGAGTGAGGGTGTAGCAGTGTTAGGGGATATAGGAAGGGAGGAGGGTGTAGCAGTGTTCGGGGATATAGGAAGGGAGGGAGGGTGTAGCAGTGTTAGGGGATCTGAATACTCTCTATTTTATCTCCCTTCGTGTGTGTCTGTCAAGGTCGTCGGTAGAGGATGAGTGATCAGAGAGGACCTGGTGTT